>CM077262.1:10629137-11144137 GCA_039654775.1 Spinibarbus caldwelli | reverse complement strand
TACTTTATAGTTAATGCAATTAATCTCAAATTTTGTATTTTATACTTTTTTCCCTTTCAAAATGCAGTTTTAGTTTTTTTTTTTATATATCTTTTAATAAATTTTGAATTGAAAATATACATATATTACATATATTTTATATATGTAATATACTAGGGTATCACGATAGCGAAACTGTCTCTATATCATCGTGGTCACATGACTGTATAAAACGATAGGTCTTCCGGGCAAAAAGTGTAGTTTCTTAAGTATATTTAAACTTCTTGTTCTAACGAAATAAAACCGAAAGCACAATATGGCTTAAATCCTTCAAGTCTGTTTTCACTGTGCGTTTCAAAGCGAAGCGCAGTTCACAGTGAATGCAGTGAACTCGTTTTTGCGTGTGCTGTGAGTTTAGCACGCGTTTGGAAATGCAGTGGCCACCAGTTATGCTTTTTCGCAGCAGACGATTACAGCATTTCACTAGATTTGTATTGAGACGTGTTTTTGTAAGCCTGTTTTCACTGAAGCTGGAGTTTTCCTTCAAAATAAAAGCTCTACTGCCGTTTCCGTCCAAAAAAAAAGCTTAAAAGTGCAGTATGAATTGCTGACAGCTAACGGTTTAAATTGATAACGTTACTGCAGTCCAAATTTTAAATCTCTTTCAAGTGTAGAAATTAGGAAAGAATTATTGCAATTTCCCTACTCTAATGTAAAGCAAAAATAATATACCTATGAAATATTCATTTTCATTTATTTTACAGTGTAATTGATTTACAATATACGGCTATTACTGTCATAGGAATCACAATAATATAAAATTGTTGTTGTTATTATTATTATATTCTAATTTGTTTGGTTTTCTCAAACACCAGTCTGAATGTATTTTAGACTGAGACAGTAGCCTATACAACAACTAAAAAGAGGGTTGAGTCCCCTTTCAAGTTCAGGTACAAGTCAATTCAGTGACTTTTTTTTTTTCCTGACTTAAGTTTTCTTAGTTAAGAACATGGGTTGGAGCTCGAAAAAACTCTTGAACTCTCAAAGTGAATTAGATATAATAATTTAACTTTAAAATGTACAAAATTAAGTTTTGTTTTTTTGTCGAAGTCTTCATTTGTCCTTTATTTTTTTTTTAACATCGCAAAAAATATTGTACCGTGGACTTCATACCACGGTATTATAGTACTGTGAGATTTTGATATCATTACATCCCTATAAAATACTATTACATATATCTACATAAAATAATATTTTTATACTGTAATTTACATCAGTTTTATATTTTTATAGTACATGTAGTCTTTGAATTGATTTGTATATTTCTAACACTGTTTTTAATTTTTTAATATATATTAATTAAATGCTGTTGGTATGTTTGCTTATAGATATATTTTATACCTGTTTTAAATATATAATAATAGTATTAAAGGAGTATTGATGGTATGTTTGCTTGTTGATATTGTATACTTATTGAACTGCTAATGACATTTTTTAACATCCCATCCAGATTTGAATTTTTAAGGTTGCTGTTATGAACTTTTTCTCCCTTTTTTCCCCAAAAATAATATTTTCGTGTGTATTGAACAGACATTTGTGCTTCTGTTCATATTCAGAAAAGCCATTTAGAGATCCGACCAAACAAAATGCAATATCAAATTTGACATGCCAACCAGTTAAGTTAATTTAATAGTGTTAAACATATTACATTCAACTGATTTTTATTCAATTACGACATTAAATGTGTTAAATGCATTAAATTTTAAGGGACCTCTATACCTCACTTTTTGGGCAAATTGTACCGTAACGTACATCTACAGACCCACTGCAGTCTCTGGCCTTCTGACAGTAAAAATGAATCAAAAAGTCCCGTTTGACTCCCATGATCCTCCTGTCCAACCTCCTTCGCCAACATTCTCAGCGGCTCCGTGAGCGGATTATATCACACACACGCATTGTGTCTGCACGCAGCGTGCGTGGGGTGCTTTTTCTTTGTGTATATTGGCGCATACGCGTTGTGAGAAATGAGAGACATTTAGATGCAGACTCCGAGTCTGATCTACATGTAAACCACAGTCCTCCGCCTGATTGCAGCTACTGAGTTAAATGTGGAGGCAATTTCATGCACGGCAGGAGTCCTTCCATAATAAAACAGTTTTTTCTGCAGTTTCGAAAAAATTAGATATCCCATATCAATGACTTCCAAATCATGTTGAACTCTGATTTCATTCTTTTCATGAAGAGCTATTCATAACGTCTTTTAGGCGAGCCCTTTTGCTCCCTCCGTTCCATTTCCTCCTCTCTCTCCCGCTCTCTCTCCTGCTCTCCGCATCCGTCGCTCTCTGTATCTCTTGCTCTTTCTAATTCGCTATCCCTCTCTGCCTTGTCTCCTCTTAAGTGTGGGCAGTGTGATTATATTCAGGCAGTAATGTAATTTCACTGCATTGATAAAATAGAAATTGTCCTTTATCTGTGTACTGATAGTGCTCAATTTGCAGGCGAGCTCCTCGGCAACCTCTTCAGGGCACGACGCGCGTGCCCTCCCCCAGCCCTCCTCCCCCACGCTCTGCCTGCCTTGAGCTGCTGGAAATCCGCGGGTGCGATTGTCAAATCAATTATTCATTCTGTGCAATTACACTCGCACAAAGAACTTTTCTCTGCTCGGAATGATGATTAAATTAAAAGCTATTCCAGCTGCCTGATAACATCTAATAGAATATTCATAAGCAGCCCAAATGGAATGTATGATCCCCATTAACTTCATCATGCTCACTTAATTACATGCTTGTTATTGTATTTACACCTTGTTAGAGCACATGGAAGCTGATACACTCTCTCTCTCCGGACTGTCTTTGCCGTCCTCTGTCGCACCCGCCTCCTTCTCTTTTTTTTTTGTCCGTTCTTTCGCTCCGTATTCCTCTCTTTCTTCTGCTGTCTGCTCCACTCTTTTTCTCACGTCGTCCCTCACTATCATTTCACACCTTTTCTCCCTCTTAAAAATGCTATTTATTTTAAACGCGACCCCTGCCGGGCCGGGAGGGAACGCGAGGTCTCTGACAACCTCTGTGGCTTTTAGGTTTCTTTTATACATTCTGCACACAGTGATTGAGGGAAAAGAATGAAGAAGAGGAGAGGAGAAAGAGGGAAAGAGAAAAAAATTATTTTCTCCCACCTTTCAAAAATGATGACATGATTGCTTTCCCTTGATCATGCATCATCATCTTTCTTCAGCCCCCCCTTTTTCTTTCTTTCCTCAGGTAAATAGTCCCCCTCTCCCTATTCCATGTGCCAGCATTCTGTTTTCTTTCACGTCTCTTTCTTCTTCTAGAGGTAAAAATGTGTGCACGATAATGGTAAGCGGCTCTGCAGATGGTGCGTTTGGAATGCTATCCCCCTTTTTTGATGTTCGTGTTTGGCCACTTTCTACGATTGACCTTTCTTCCCCCATGGGGCAACTCTGTTTCTACTACACCTGCTAATGGAGATGGACTGTGATTGAGTCCTAGACCACCAGTTGGGTGCTCAGCAACATTTAGGAGGCACAGATTCAGTCATCTTTCAAGCATAAAAAACGTTTTGTGTTAATAAAAGGTGCAGGGTCATATTTCATAATGCGTGGGCATATACATATTCTCAAGGTACATTCATGTAAATACTCGTCTTGACTCTTTCTTCTCAAAGCAGAGAGTTTCTTTTAACAAAAGTCTTTGGTTAAAGGCTTTTGATTCAGTCTGTAATTCTCATTCAGTCCTGCTAGCCTGCCGGTGACTCCTCTATCGTCTCTATGGTATTGAAGGCCCTCCTGATGGGATAAATGACCTTGGATATCGACCCGATTGCATGACCCCGTGGCCTCCTGGCAGAAGAGTCTATTTAGCTTCTGCAGACACCTAGCTCCTCTCGCCAGCGCTCTAGCCTCAAACTGCCTGGATTGCTGGTTCCTTATCGATTCTCAAAGACTTTCATTTGAAATGATACTTGATAGACCTCCTCAAGCACATGTCCGTGAGCATAGTTCGATATTATGACTGATATTTTTCTTTTCGTATCAGTTTTGACTCTTTATGGATCCACTCCAGCCCTGCCTGCTGCCACGCTCATGTTTTTTGTAGTTGCATGTAGATGGAAATAAATGAAAATCTGATTAAAATAGTATTTGTAACCAAATGTATGGTTGAGAAAATGTCACATGGTGACATACTTTCAAAAAAATACTTTCAATATATTTAGTATAATCAAATCTTTTTGGTAAACACTAATTGTCCTTTTCAGTAGAGTTTTACTACTGAATTTGATATTAATGTTTTATGTTTATTTTTTTGGCCCTTAATGCTTTCTAAAGACTGTTTGTTCTATAACATGCTAACTGGTCAAACTTTACCTCTGAACTCATAATAAAAAATAAAAAATTGTACTTTTTTAAAGAAACTTTTAACTTTTATGACGTTCAATAAATGACAAATAAAATTTTGCGTCTTACTACAGATTTTCACTTTCACTTTGCTACAGCAACTTGATCGTGGGTTACAGAGCAATATTCTCTTCGTGAGTTACAGGGCAATATTCTCTTTAAAACTAAAATATTTATTATTAAATGCAAAAGTAAATATTTTTCATAATATTTTAACGATTTAATTTTAATAGTTTGGCCTTCAAAAGCAAAATCACAATGTGTCAGTTATGTAATATTGTCTTTATAATATCATGCATTTTATTTATTTATTTAAATATATAAATAGGTGTTTAAACATTGAAATTATATATCCTCCTTTATATTTAGGGAAAGGCAAGGGGATCATAATGGCTTTAAATGTTTTAACAATCTGGTGATTTCAACATATTGTCTCGTTCTTTTTTTTTTTTTCAGAGAAATTAAACCGAGAAAGCTGGAATAAAGACAAGGATGTGTACAAAATGCTGAAGGATGTAATGGACAACATCCTCTCCACAAGTGGATACTCTGAGGTCAACCTCGCCAAACTTTTCCAGGCCTTTACAGCTCTCAAGTATTGACCAACTGTCTTGAAGCGAACCTGGGTAATCAGATATGGTATAATATTTATGCCTATCCTCCCACCAAGAGAAACCGTACAATGTTATGTTTTCATCTTTTAATTCCCGTCTGCTGTAAATACACCTTGTGATTCTGTAATCTATGCTATTTTCTAGCTCACTCGCTTTGCATTTGTAATCCCTGACAGCGCTTTTGTGACTGGTGGTTTGGACGTGAATTAAGGTCAAAGGTGACGAGCTCACAGTCAATCTGCATGTAATCACCAAATCTTTCCATGTTTGAGCACCTGTCTCTCGCTCTAATCTGTGTTCTTGTGTCCCATCCCATTTATCCTTTGTCCAGGTCTAATCGATGATGAATCTGTGGTAAAATGGCCATGATAAGGGGCTAAAAAGGGGCGCCCCACTCCCCTGTTAGCACCACACACACTGGGTTTTTAGAGATAACAATCAGGGGTAATGACAGGCAAGTTCATGGGGGGCTTGTAGCGGTTTGAAGGGGTCTTAGTTCAGTAATGACTTCTCTACTACCCCCTTCATCTTTAACAGCACAGCAATTAGCCAATGATACAGAGGTAGCCAGTGATTTGTGAAGTTTCGAACGATTGAACTCGTGTTTGAAATGCTCTCAGCTGGTATGTTGCAAATTTATTAGACGGATTGCATCGTTGCGGCAGCTTGTGTTGCATATTTTGAATGTTTATTGCTTATAAAAGTGTCTCAAGATTCTTAATTGTTTTTGATACTGAAACATCAATAAAAGTATTTCATAAAATGTTCACATTTCCCTTTTTCCCCCTTTTTGATTATTTTATTTCACCATGCTGCAGGGAGTGATGACATTTACACATTTGAAGAGGGCGAGTTAACTTCTCCAAATGGAAGGCTCCATTTTCAAGACCTGGAGAATGGCAAGCCAAGAGTGTGTGAAAGCGAGGAGATTAGTCCACTTAAATCGAGTCGGTTTTAAGAATGTGGTGCTTCACTCGCTCATTCCATGTGTTTATAATGACAGTTAGACGATGTCTTAAACCATTTCATCAGATGTCAATTTCCATAAATGCCATGCTTGAAAAAAATCGCCTTAAACGGCTGCGACTAATGGCACCGACCTTGGAGAGTGCAGCAACACTTAAGAGCTACTTTCTGTCCGCAGCTTGACAGAAGGCATTTTGCGCATTGTAGGCCTTTGCTGCTGATGTATTAAACACATATTGGCCTATATATACATTAAGCTTAATGTGCGCTTCGGAACAAAACTTAACAGATGCATGTAGTTCCCGAATGTTTCAACAGGACATTCCTTTAACCGCGAACGTGCTTTTGTTGTGCCCACGGAGGCTGTTTTCAAACTGGGCCACTCAATGCAGACGAGACTTTGCATTAATTTACCCCACTAAGCTAATAAGAATGATTCGTTTTTGTTATGCTAAGCTTTATTGCCTGTCTTTTTGACCAGAATGGTGGTGTTGAGCAAAGCGGTGGACAAGGTTCTCTTTGATGAGGGGAATTAGTGCCCTATTCTTTCTCTATTATTCATGGCATCGCGGAATATGTAAGTACCCGTGGGTGTCAAAAGGAAAGCCAGCCCTATTGCAAAGTGCTCCTCTTGTTTCTCTGAATAGCAGGCTATGAGATGATAAACCGCTTAATACACTGGACTAATTGGATGAGAGTAAAAGAGACGAAGGAATTAAGGCACACCAAAAGGAGACAGGGTTCCAGTGGCCTGCCATTCAGCCCTTTTCACTGTGATTTCTTACTCTACTGCTCCAATAGGAGACGAAAGGCTCATCAAAGCACCTTTAGTGCTTTCACCTACTCCCGGTGTCTCGAGCTGTCGGGGTGGAAAAGCGTGATTATTCACTGGTTGTTGAAGCACAGTCCAGTGAGCTAAAATCAAGGGAATGCATGTGAAATTTTACCATGCATTTATGAACTCTCAATGTACACGTATTTTGATATTTCATGTTGTTTTAGTGTTTCTTGGGAACTTGTAAACAATGACTTTTAAAAGTTACCATTGACGCAAGAACAAAAACAAAATCCAGTATTTTTTTTCTACAAAGATGTCATTTTGACTTTGAGAAAAAAACAATATTCTCTCTCCTCTGTTTATTCTTTTATTTGTATTATTTATTTATTTTTCTAATTTTACTAAAGAGAGGTAAGGTATTCACCCTGCTACCATCATAAGGATTATTAAAATGATGCACAATTCCATAAATAAAACATTTTCATAATAAACTCTTAAGGACAAGGGTTTGTCAGTATAAGATGATTTTAAAAAAATGGAATGCTGCTACCAAGAGTTTGTACAGTAAACTATATTTACAGATTAAAAACTTGATATTTGTAGAAATATTTTTTTTTCTAATAAAGCCATTGTCATGACCTTGAGCACAAGACTAAAATATTATCTGATATAATGTTTAAATTTGGTTTTGAATTGATTTTTGAAAATGAAACATGCACTCATTTTGCTGGAATGACTTGGTGCCTTTGATTTTTTATTGGTGGTTCACAAACAGGTGTTTTGCCACTCTTGAGCATACTTTGTGGTCAGAATTACGTTGGCAATGAATCATCTACACACTCTCCACAAATAGAGAGGCAAATTTAGTCTCCACAAAGCCTGTTTCTTCATTCATTCATGCATTGTAAGAAAAGAGTTAAAGAGAAAGTAGCCCTAAGCACTTCAGGTCAGTGCCTCTACAATTGTGGCGAGCATTCCCCAGATATTACGAGCAAATTGGTTTGCGATTCATTAATAATGTTCACAATAAGATTAAGGCATTCTAGAAAATCTCATAAAAATCCCAACAGAAGTGGGCTGCACGCTCCAGTGGTCCCTTCCACAAATAGAGGGGGAAAAGTCTATGCGCCTCGCTTGGAGGTATGGCACTGGAGAGAAAATTGGTTTCCTTTGCTTAATGCTCCTTTGAACATATTCTCGCATGCCAACATGTTTAATACGGACTTGCTGCGAGAGGGGGGTCCTTAACGCGCGATATTTACGAGAAGAATTTGTTGGGCGTTATAGGAGCACTGGTCTCCAAGCCTCACAACCCGTCTTCATTTCGTTTCCATCTTCACTGATCCTGCTTGTTTGTGGTGTCATAATGAAACGGATTAGCGCGGGTAAAACAAGGAAAGAAGTCTTTTCAGCGGCGCGCGCGATAAAGAAGAAAATTAATCCTTGAGGTAATTTCACGCGAGTTGGTTCGACACCATAGACGGGTCAAATGGGCGAAAATGACTTGGTTTGAATGGAGCGCATTGATTGCAGTAATGGAATCGCTTCGCGCCTGAGATCCAACGGAGAGGGATTTGGGGAATTAAATAAGGAATTCGAAAGAAAGGCTTTTTGATAAACTGCTTGTTACTTCATTAATGAGAAAGGGACTTAACGGAGTTGGGCATTTACAGATGTTGCGTTCAATTTAGCGCATCTACCGAGTTGTAAGGCCTACAGCGGATGAGATGGCGGAATAATTACAAGCCGGTTTTTGTCGAGGCTTGAAGAATAGAGCCGTCATGAATATCTTCATCTGACTAAATACAAATAAATACGTTATTTTGCTTATGCTCGACATAAATGATTCTTAATCGTTTATAGCAAACTGAAACAAACAAAAAAAGGCTCTTTACACGACATGAATGTTTATGATTGCAGTTAGCCACACTGCTGTGGCAAGTTAATTGATTCATGTTTTAAGTGACCACTTAAATTATTTTCTCTTGTTAGTGACTCCAGGTTCCCCACCGAATAATTACCCATTTACTTCTAGAAATAAACTCTTATGGCACTATAAAAGCATATATGTGTGCATGATCATTAGATAGTAAAAGAATCAAAAATTTCGCGGCTATTCAAGCATTTACGATAAAAAAAAAAAATATCAGATTTTTTTGTGATCGACACTTAATTTCACCAAATAGACTAGCCTATATATTATTTTAAATATATGTAATGTAGTTAAGTTTTATTTGCTTTATTTTAGAACTGCAGAAATATTTCGTTTTCCAAGTAGTAATGGTGTTTTGTTTAATTTTAACTATTAAAATATAAAAAAGTCATAAATAGGCTATGAAAATAAAATGATTGATAACCTTTAAAAAGTGTAAACTTATTAAGTAAATTCAATTCGCATTATCAGTTGCAAATAATACAGAAGGGTCTGTTTCACCAGTTTCTTTTATTCCGACTTGGTCCCTGCGCGCGACAGGGAAAATTCTCACTGAATAGCAAAACTTCCCGGTCTGGATTTCAAGCTCTCTACCGGGCAGACATAAATAATCATCTAAAAAATCTAAAATTTGAATCAAACGAACAAAGGATGAATCTACGTGAAACCATTCCTACAGTACTACACCGAGAGCATATTCTCAAAACATCTTTTGAAATAAACTATTTTTTTTCTTGTCATTTTGCCCCCATTTTCATTCCTTTTTTAAACAGAGCTATATATACAGGATACCCTTAACAGATAAGTAAACAGGCTAAAGTTTAGATTTTCACATTGTTCATCCTTAAAACAAAGCATTTCTTTTTCATTATTTTTTTTCTCCTAAATATCATATTTAACACAAGAGTTGGAAACGAACAGAAAGTAAAGCTGAGTATTTGTTTTCAGAAATTTGATTTGTTTTGCCAATACTGAGGCCAAACGTGAATGGATATGGTTCAGGATGGGTAGCAGGTTGTGGCAGTTCCCTTTGGCATATTAACCCATCTCTGCTTCAGCACTGAGAGAAGACTAGGAAGAAATGTCAAGTTCTGTGTGTATGGCAGTGTGGTTCCAATGATTCTTCTCTGTGTGGGTGTAAATGTGTCTTTTACCACATTTGCTCCTGACCCAAAGACCCGACTTATTCAATGACTTTACCAAGCACAGCCTCCCTAACTTACCCTCTGAGATGCCTACATTCAGAATCTTTATGTTGAGGATTTTGAAACATATTTGGTGCTCTGTGTAAATTATTGTGATGATGTCCAGTGGGAGGCGCAGTGACTTGGTGACGACTCCAGTGTCAAATGGGTCTCCGGTGTGCTAGTGCTATATGGATTTGGTCGTGCTTTTTGTTGAGATGGTTTCTTTAATATTTTTTGTTTTTAAGGAGAAGGATCAGCATACTTCCTTCCCTGCTGTGCCGGACGGCAGGATGTTCAGTTGGGTCAACTGGGCCGAATGTTCCTTTGCTTTGAGACGCAGAGCTGCGATGCTGGATGCCCTGCGGTCGGCGGCTGTGGAGGATGAGGAAGAAGGTGGTTCTGGTAGGGTTGTCGGCGGCTGGACTGGACCCTCCACTGGCGGTGCAGTTTGGCGCAAGAGAGCGGCGGCCGTGGAAGCACTGGTCAGAGGACCCATACTTGAGAAGAGTCTAAACAGAAGAGAGATACAATGTACTATACTCATACTGAAACATACTCACACCAGTGATTATACAGCTACTTTTTATGTTTAGCAGCAATCGGATGAGTCCAGGGTACAACAGAAGGGCAATGGGCATTTTTAAATGTGATAATTACTCTTAGAAATAAAGGTTCTTTATTGGCATCTATGGTTCCATGAAGAACCTTTAACATCAGTGGAAGCTTGACATTGCACAAAAGGATCTTTAGACTGGAAAAAAGCTTCTTTAGATTATTAAAATCTTAACAAGAAAAATTGTTCTTTTAGGAACTGTTCACTGTTAGGTTCTATGGAGAACCCAAAATGGTTCTTCTATGGCATCACTGCAAATGCTTTTGGAACCTTGTGATCACAAATGGTCTTTACCTGCCAAAAGTAGGTCCAATGAAGGCCGGATGCCTGAACATCGCTGTGCCCAGGAAGGTTCCGAGGCCAAGGGGTGTGGCAGGAGGGAGGGCGGAGCTGTTTGGAGGTGGTGCCAGGCCTGGGAATGCAGCAGCAGCTGCCGCTGCGGCGGTCCATGCTGACTCCAGAGCTGGGTGGGGGTGAGGTGGGAAAGGTCCTCCTTCCAAGTAGTGACTCAGGGGGTGAGCGGCTGCCAGAGGCCCGGGAAAGGGCAATCCTGTGGGGTGAGCCTGGACACCTGCCTTTTCACGTTTCCTCCACTTCGCTCTTCGGTTTTGAAACCAAACCTAAGAGTTGGGAGAGAAGCCTCATTAAAGTCCAAACTTTATTAATACCTGCTGGTGTTCAGATGAATGCATCTATGCGATTAAGTTTGGAGTGAGGAACACGCTTAAATAGCTGGCCTTGAGAAGTTGTCCCTTCCCGTTTCTGATCCAGAGCCATTAATATTCCACCTGACAGCCTGCATGGTCGTTTAAGCATGAGCTTGTCGCTCTTGTTCATGTGCAATATTTGGTTCGCTTTAATGAGGTGACAAATAGGCTGGAAGTCAAGGGTAATTACATGGCCCCAAACTTACGGTCTGTTACCCTAACTTTGCTAATTAAAATCTGGTTCGGGCAGAGCAAAAAAACGGGGTGGAGCGTGGTAATTAAAAGCCGTGTTAACAAAAGATGTCGGAATAACAGCTGAACGCCATCCAATAACAATTAAATTCCTCCAAATGTAAGTTGCTTGAAAAGGCTATTTAACTTTCCCACGATCCCCCTCCTGTCCTGCTAAACCCCACCAGGTTGTGCAGCAAGAACACGACCTGCAGACAGGGACTTCATAATGAAGGAAAGTGTCAACAGACAAACCAACAGGGACCTCGGCCCCCCTCACACATGCTCCAAACCGTTTTGCATTACGTGGCCCCTGGGGTATTTATTAGCTTTATCACCTCCTGATCAAGCCTGTTAAGTGATTTGTTCTCCCACATCTCCAAATTGACATCTGTTGTTTTACATGGCCAATAACCCTGGTAGCTTCCTCGTGTTTGCACTGTCTCTTTGGTTATGAGAGTTGGGCTTGAACATGCGAGCCACGCTTTGAATAGAGAAAGGAGGGGTGGCAAACACCCTTAATAGTCTCTCACTCGTTCCAAGTGCAAAGCATCGGATCAATGCCGGTCTATTGCAATCACAAAATGGGAAATCAAATAGCATTATCCCCCTACCCCTCCCTCTCCCCCGCGCCGGCGATGAGAATTCAAACACCATTTTCTCCCTGGAATAGCAGTGTTTGCTCTCTCGCTAAGTGCGCTTTTATGAATCAGGGGCGTCTGTGTAATTGCCGCTAAAATGTTCGCTCTATTGTGTATAATAACTTTCGATAACAGGAAAGACCTTGCCATGACGTACAGGGTCATTTAACCAAGTTTATGATTGTCACTTTAAAATGAAATTAAATATAGACCATTAGGTATATTGTCTTAACGTCTATAAGTAAGCAAATTGCAAGAATTCGCAGGCTCACATCATTTAGTTAATCTTTACCTTCAAAATGTCGACTAGTTGTCATATTATAAGCAATTTCTCCCAATTCGCTGCAATTTAAATGCTTTTAACGTCTGCATGGAGTCAAGGTTCTCGATTGTGTTTTATACAGTACTCGTTAATATTATTATGCATTTAAATTCGATCTATTTTATGTTTTATTTTTGTGCTCGAAAGGAAGAAAAGTAAGCACTCACTTGCACGCGCGCTTCTGTCAGATCCAGCCTCATCGCGAGCTCCTCTCTGGAATAGAAAATATAGATCAGAATGTGTGCAGGGATTTTTTTTTTTTTTTAAACCCACAAACACCGCAAGAAAACAGATTTTGCCTAAATTGTCAGAAACCTATGAAAGCAATTTGGGGCTGATGAGAATCGAACGGATAACTTGTACGTTTTTCATAATGGGTCGTTTCGTTGGGCGAGGCTTTAGTGCACTGACTGTAACAACATAATGATGGAAATAATGGCATCTAGACTATTATATGACAATTGAGCATTTACTGAAAATATACCTGGCTAAATTTATGACAATTATCTACCACGTCAATATAAACATCGATATTTCATGATCAACAACGAACATTTTAGTTAAAGAAAAATGGTCCTCGGGTAAATTTGTCATTAGACAGACTGATGTTTTTTATTTGATAGCTTATGTTGTGTGGCATATTGATTAATTTTCTTTTATGCAACGTGACTATACGAATAACGAATACATGTGGGGGAATATTTTCCAAAATAAAGTTCAAAAACAAAATTCTTATCAATGTTCAAATTGAAACTGATTTCTCTTATAAAATAAAGAACATAAATTGTAGAGCAACATTTTTAATAGACAAAATAGTATAACTCAAAATTGAATTTTATATTCATGACATAAGGACAAAGTACATCACATGCGTCTAAAAAATAGGCCTAATTTTATGATGCTATTTTATTTAAACCATGACATTTTTATTTGTTTATAATGCTTAACGTAGCCTATATTTCAGTGTCTTGTCGGCATTTTTAAGGCTTACTTTTCTAAACCTGTTCCAAAATAGCATGAACCCAAAAATTTGCATCTTATCCGTGACACTAAAAAATGGGCTTAAAACCCTTTCAGAACAGTCAAACTTAAATAAACCTCTTAATTAAAACTATTAATTTATACATTTGAGTTTGAAGTAGGCTGCTGCTGGCCTTGAGATTTTTTAAGGCCCACACATTTATTTTGACGGTCACGAATGTTCACAGTGATATAGCAGTATAGTAGACAATAACGTGAGTATCAGTCGTATAAGAATAAATTGTACATAACAGGACATAAACGAGTGTGCACACATTTCAGTGATTATTTCAGTGATTATTTTTCTGATATCTACTGCAGTATGTCACGCCGATTATCTCCTCGATTTAATATAGAACGATCAACCGGTGTATTTTTTTTTTCTAGGAAAGCAAAATAATAATAAAATAGAATAAAATTTAGCTTCTAAACGGATTATAGCTATATATCCACAACAGAAGTGTTGGCCACAAAGGTTTTATTTCACGAATCTACCCTTTTTTTAATTGATTGTTTACATTATATAATGTTTTCTTAAAAATATACATCTGGGGCTTTGTATTTTTACAAATATTTGAAATATTTTAAAAATATTTATAATTTAAATATAAATATTAAATTGTTTATTTCTTCGAATGTTGATTTGTATTGGAAAAATTATTTAAAGTAGGCTATGGATTAGTGATGTTATTTCAATGATAGTTAAAATATATACAGATCTGAATTTAACAATATACATTATTTTTTTTATTCATATGCATTTTTAATATTTAGGAGAAAGTACTTATTCTATTTTTCGTTCATTTTAAGGCATGCATTCTGTTCATAATATGACTTAGGAATTTTTTTTTTTCTGTCATCATTGCTGTCAAAATCTATAAACCATAATAAGCGGTATATCTACCTGGTGAACACATCAGGGTAGTGTGTTTTCTGGAAGGCCCTCTCCAGTTCCTCCAGCTGATAGCTGGTGAAGGTAGTCCTGTATCTTCTCTGCTTCCGTTTAAGCATCCCCTCCTCCGAGTCGCTACCGGCCGACAGACACACACTGTCCTCTCCATCTTTTACATCCCCATCGTTGTGCAGGCTCTCTTCATCCTTGGGAGACAGACTGGCGTCTCCACACGCCTCCTCTTTGACAACGTCCTCTTCAAACTTCAGCGTGCTGAGCTCCACCAGCTCCTGGGCCATGTGCTCGGGGCTCTGGCCTTCATCACTCTGGCTGAAGGGCGCGTTCTCCCTGTACGACTTGCTACGGCTTATGCTGACTTGTGGCGCTTGGCTGATTTTGAGACTCTCACAGGCTTGGTCCAGCAGTCTCTCCCTCTCACCCTTCTCTAGATGCTCGTGAAACCCCCTCCCGGAGTCCAGGTACTTCCCCCCAGGGCCGTAGAGCCGGCGCAGTTTGGGCGGCAGGTGCATGTCCGAGTCAAACGAGTTTTCTTTCGAGGTGACTAAAAATAAAATTATATTTTTAAATGCACCATGCACTGTGAATTAAGACAGCTATAGGCTATATACACGCATTATATACACGCATTCTCCTATTCAGCTTTAGGGATATTTTAAATATTACGCACTCTTAAAAATGTTGGTAGTGGTTCAGCCAAGAACATATCAAGAACCATTTTTGTTGCATAAGGTTTTTTGTTTTTTTTATACTGTCAGTTAAAAATAAAAAGTCATTTTTATAGGTTCTTCACTACTGTATAGTCTATGGCTATCAGATGGTAATTTGAGATATACCACGGTACTGAATGATTACCATTGTCGAAAACATGGATTTATGATTTAATAATTTTTTTCTTAGCCTGATCAAAGTATTGGTCCATTAAGAAGCCATATGGGTTCTTTCACAGTTTTCTGAAGAACTTAAAAAGATTATCCATAAAGTTGTAAAGCATTTTGAAAAAAAAAAAGTGTTTTAACAAGTGAAGCATTTCAATGCTGCTCATTTAATTAATTAATTAATTATTTTAATTTGAGAGGTTCTCAAAAGTTTCAGGACTTTGTTTTCACACCCAGAGGTGTTGCTTTTGACCAGGACGCTATTTTTGTACACATTTCTTCAACTATGAAGTTAAATGTGCGCGAAATCAATTAACTAGGCTATGCCATGTTTCTGACAAAACGTAAAACAGCATAAAAGAAATAACGTCAAAGCGTTCAGGCGTTTACCTTCAGCTGACTGGTCGTGGTCCGGTCTGACGGGTGCTGGCAAACTTTGCGCTCCCAGTTGTCTGACTTTACACGGGCTTCTTCTGCCCAGTATACTGTCTATGCAGTAGGACGAAAGCACGGTGGGCGACTTGCTTTTACATTCGCTTCGGTCGCGGCTATCGTCGTCGTACTGACTAGTCATATTTGTATCGTCCGAAGTTGTGCTCGAGTGGGTGACTGTTAGTCTCTCTCGCACTGTATCTGAAACGTCTCTCTTGCCTATCCCACCCTGGCCGCTAATGCCATATGCACTGATCCGCAGTAGCTCCTCTCTCCATTCTGTTGCATTGACGTGTAACGCAAATCTGATTGGCTCCCAAGGGAACAAGGGGGATCTTTATATATTTTTCTATTAAAGTTAAATGGTATGAACTCAGCGAATGTTTTGATGGATTACTGAACTTACTGATAAGCACCTCCACATTTAGACTTAAATTAGATTAATGAAGAGAGACTAAATACGTTGCGGATAAGTAAAAACTCTGAATTGAACTCCAATGATTTATCTAAACAAGTGGGAAAACGTATGTTTTATTTTTAATCATAACTAAAATATAATATTATTATTATTATTATTATTATATCGTGTCTTTTTAAATTCCAAATACATAAATAAATTAAAATGAATAAAAATAAGAACACACTAGCATTACACAAAATACACAAATCTATTTATTTTGAGAAGAATGCTGAAAGAGCATCTCGCTTTTTTACTATTATTATTTTTTATTTTATTTTATATTATTTGATACTGTTAGTGCAATGCACTTTTTTTTGCCATTTTTGCCGTTTGTCTAATTTTGGTTGTTTTGGCTATCTATCTGTTTAGTTGTGATACAATATTTGATATTATTTTACACTCTCTGTGCCATAGCCATTTCAAAAAGGAGAGACAAGTCCATTTAGTAGAGGCAAGGCCAGACTGGGTGAATCGTTCACCTGGTCCTCGTGTGCGTATATACACACACCTAGCCTAATTGCCTGTCCTCTCAGAGTGAAGCGATCAGATAGCCATAGATGATTGACTTAAAAAGTGAGGGTGGTGATAATAGGCCGGTGAGAGCGTACTGCAGGCAACTAGACTCCAGAAGACTGGAGAGACAGATTGAGAATGTAATTTTAAATGAAAGTCTATTTAACCTGCTGCGGATGGCATGACCCTATCCGCCGCTCAGGCCCATCAATGTTAAAAGGATCATTTTCACAATTCAATCCCAAAGTTGCAACGAAGCTGCAATTTACTCTCTCCTCTTCATAGGTTATATGATTCTGCTCTGGTGCTGACTGAGATTAGGGTCGTGAAAATACTGTATGTGAAGAATCCTCGAGTTTAAAAACATTTGTGAAACTTTTGATGTTTGGCCTTAATTGGACTTTGAGATACCAGCTTCATAAACAACACTGAACATTCACTACGACGAATTCTTATTTTTTTTCCTCCTGAAACTTAAGCACCAAGCAGATCAACAGAAGAGAGTAATGACAATAATAACAATATAAGACATTTTTTCTCGTTCCCAAACAGGCGCGTAATGCAGACGGGGTTTTAAAGTCGCTATGTAATTTGGGGGCACAATTTGATTCATTTATACGCGCTCTGTTATTAACCCAAGAAAAGAAATGTCAGGGACTATTACCGCCAGCAGGACATCCGAGCTTTGTTTAAATGCACTAATTACACGCACGCATTTGGAGAAAAAAAAAATGCGCAATTTTCCCATATTCAGTCCTGAGTCTATTTAGCGCTCTACGTGCGGGCAGGCAAGCTGTTAGTGGGTGCCAGTCAGTTTCACGCTCCTCTATTACCCGATACCACAGTGTGTCATATTTTCACAACAGCCTAACTTGATAATTTCTACAATCGTCTTCTGTTTTGCAGGGTTTACATGGCCCATAATCCGTTGGGCTTTGGCTACGCTTATGCAAACCACCCCCTGTTCCGATAACAAGAAGCTTTCCTCATACTGTAAGTAACAGTAGGTGACACTTTACATCGTTTCGGTGATGTTATATCAACAGCTCAACAGCTGTGTCTTAGAGTGTGTCTAAATCCCTAATATAGACTCCATCACTCCCACGTTTTCAAGCAGCGCCATCTCCTGGTGTTAACAAAAGCGCTCAGGGATAAATCCAGTCTGTTGAGCAAAAAACTAAACTAAACGAGCATCTAAACTGCATCATGATTGACGCTATTTTAAATCATCAGCTGTAATTCATGTGGAAAGTTTCCGCCACATTTCGTTTTGATGATGGATAATCACGGATAATTGCATATTAATTTAAAACATTTTGCGTTTTTATGAGAATCTATCTATCTATCTATCTATCTATCTATCTATCTATCTATCTATCTATCTATCTCAAACCATACATGAGCAGGAAGTTGAGATTATTAATTAGTTGGTGGTAGAGGTTACTGTGTGGTTAGAGGCTCACTGTTGAATTTAGGAGCCACACTGATGACAGTTGTGCTCCAGAGGTGGTGTGTCTTCATTCCTGTTGCTGTGACTTAATTGGATGCTGCTCTGCTTGAAAGGGCGAACAAAAAGACGTGCTCTCAGACGCGCGCGTAAGCAAAGTTAATTAGTGGTTATTAACACCACGCATAATAAGAGCGCGAGGGAGTCAATTTAATGACTTTGTTAGCTTAAGTTTAGAATGACAGTCGATGATCGGAACAACAATAGCAATCTAGAACGCAATGATCATCTGTAATTTTCAACAGTAATACGCACTAATAAAAACAAAAGGACTAATTTTGTTCAACTGACTCGATAATTTGAATTTATTTAAAAAGAGGGAGAGAAGAAGAAAGAGGAAAGACAACTCAAACATTTTAACTAAAGATTATCTTGTCGTTGGAGACACAAGTAAATAGGATTACAATTGTTTTATTGCTTGCATGCCAAATTGTTGTTTATTGGTAGGCTTTCAGAAAGATTCTTCTGTGCAGACTGAGTGGTTACACTTGATTTTGATCCATTTTCATCCCTAAATGCTTTATGGCATCCATAAGGAATCAAGAATCTGCAGTTCACATTATTTGCATGTGTATTTTTTACAGATGCATGATTTGCATTGGCCATCCAAGTTCACAACCACATGACCAGCAATCATTTAATGTTTTTTAATGAGTTAATTAGCAAAATTGCATTTTGTGAGATATTGAGTTTACTAACAATCACAGCAGGCCCAAATTTTGATTTGTTTCTCAGAAGAAATAAGGTCATACACGTTTGTGCTGACATATGAGTGAATAAATGAAAGAACTTATATTTTTGAGTAAACTACCTCTTTAAGTGTTAGGCATTGCATTGTTCACATGGGTAAGTCAGTAGTGAGGCTAAAAAAATTAGGTGCCAATTTACTCTCAATTTGCTCGAGAGGGATAATTGTCTGTGATTATTGTCAAAAAACTTTTTTTTTAATATCACTTCAACTTTACCTCACCACACAGGTGCTTCCTATATCCTTAAGACAAAGTCATTGTTATGCAAATAAATTATTTTGAGCTTACTTTTGATATAGCCTAGTTTCGAATAAAAATGGCATGCACTTTCTCTTAAACTGAACTTTTGCTTCGGAAAAAAGGAGATACAAGCAGTAGCACGGGGACAAACGCAAGGCGTCCAGATTTTTTAAAGTTGTACTTCTTTTAAATTGAGCGCCGCGTTTTTAGAACTCTGCAGCGCAACAGTCAAACTTTTTATTTTTTTTATTTTTTTATTTTATTTTTTTTTGTCAAACACATCCGTTTATTCCGTGTTTACATAGAAAAACAATGGAAAAGTAGCGCTGTGTAATGGGAAAACGTGTTCTGTGTGAACGGCCCCTTTATTCAGCGACTTTCTGGTGGGTCAAATTACAAATTTATGTCGGAAATGAATGACGTAAATATTAAAGACGTTCTAAATAAATTTGTGATTATATTTGTAATGTTTAAATCTGTAATAAAACTAGCGTATAAATAAAGACAGTAGGGCGGCCAACTGTGTTTTGTCTTGGCACGGTTCTACCTGAAGCGGCACAGCTGCGAACTGTTGCTATGGTAACTTCCTCAAGCAAATTTCGCGCACTCTTGTAGCTAGTTTTTGTGGTAACTAAATGACTTTTGAAACAGTGGTTTGGACATATATGCTACTTCTGTTAAAACAATGCATAGCTGGCTTTCTGGTCTTATTTGGGTTTGTTAGACCCACCAACCCCCATTTATATTACGGTGCAGTAGCCTAGAGATCATACAGTTGCCTTGGAAATTTTTCAAGTTTCTATATTTTTTGCGCATCATTTCATATAGCCGAAGTCTGAATGCCATTTTTTGTAGATTAGAGGGGACGCGAGGTCTCCTCTGCATTCTTATCGATTGGTGGAACGTGAAGCGTGGAATGGCTTCTTTAATAATGCATTTGGGTGAAAGGTCACAAATATGAGTTGGAACAATTTTGTGTCTCCGATCTTATTATCGTTTAGGCCTGAAGAAGTGTACAGGGGCTTCTGGACTTAGCATATATTTATTTTATTTCATTTTTTTCTTTTTGCCTGTAAAGAGGGTTCATCTGCGCTGATGATCTAAAGAGGTGCTCTTGCCCTTTATTGATTGCTTCTTGGAAAGAATATGAATGTCTAAATTCAAGAATGACAATCCTTTATTAAGTTAATCAAAGTAATACATGCAAATTATTCTTCTTCTCCCATGAGCTTATCAAAACCTCTCCCCTTGAGTTTGAAGAAGTCCATTTATTCAGTTAGCGTCAATAACGCGCGCAAATATCGCCATGCAAATGAAAGTTGATTAGAGTAAATTAGGGATTTAACTGCTATCTGACCTTGTCTGAGTTTTATGTAAATTTTGTAAAAACGACAAGGAAATTTAGACGTTCGTATAAAAGAAGTAATCAAGAGGTTTTCAACGACAGGAAAAGAATTTTCGTGTATTTCGCTGAGCTTTATCAAGAGCCGGAGAGCATCACAGAAGGAGGTCATGTATTATGGAATAATATTTTACCATCTTGAGCGCATAGGGGGCTATGGGTCAATGATGAGACGCTATTTTTATCGCTATTTTTCATTTCATGCAGAAATTACTTCAATACTTAAATCTTTTATGGTGAACATCTTTTCAGTGTCTGAATCAAAAATATTATTTAAGTAGGGCTTTTAGTATAAAAAAGTATGAGGCTGTAAAATGAAAAAAGTAAAATGTCTCATTAAAAGGTAGAAATTCTTGATAAAGGAAATGTTGGCAGATGTAATAGTTTGAAGCAGATAGATTTATTATTTATTTAGATATGTAATTTTGTTTTAAAATATTGATATTTGAAAACCTTTCGTCTGCCAGATTAGTGCTGTAATTTTCAAGAAGCCCGTTTGTTGTCACAAAGCCTCCTGACTGTTTTTATTTTTAAAATAAAAAATGCATGTTATTGATATTCATGAACATGAATTCCGAAATTCATAGGCTAATGTAAAAATTTAATGTAAAAAGGCTTATATTTTTTAATCATATCTTTAGTGGAAAATATTAAGTTGTGTACACTCGTGTATTAAAAGGAAGGCTTGTAATTGAGAAAGTAGTTTTGTTCTTTTTTGATAGGCTACACCATGTAACATTTTTAGGGTCATTCAATCCAAATTTTATGTAGAGTAGACCTAATATTGTGGTAAGCGATCAAACTATTTTGATAAATGGCCAGTGACCATTCCTAAATGTGTTATATTGGTTCTACTGACATCTAGTGGAGCTGTAAGGCATCAGAAGAAAGCTGGGAAAACTCCAAATTGGCGTAGGCCAAAACTTAGCACAAAAATTTGCTTGCCTATATGACTAATTTAGCGAGGCCCAGGAGATGTTGATAAAGCACCAAACATGATGTCTTGGGGTATTGTTAATGAGGTCTGTGGATACTTATAGGGGATAATCCCCAGCAGTTCATCAGAGACTTCATCTCAAATGAAATTAGCTTCCTGCGTGGTGCTGAGATGGCTTCTCTGGAGTTCAGCTGCGATGGTAATGGCTGCTGTGACAACTCTCCTCGGGCTCAAGCCAGCTCCGTCCCTGTCTCCAGTCTCTGCCTCCACACGAGGCCAGTTATTCTATTCCCCTCTTTCTTTTTCTCCTTCAGGACTCTTGCTCCCATAGTTATGTTTGTTTTGCTTCCCTGTTGCTGGCAGATTGGAAGTGGTCAGGGGTGGCTGACAGTGATAAAAGGGGATATTTTGCTTTGTTTGTGTGTTTGAGATGGGTTGAGATGTGTGTGTGTGTGTGTGTGTGAAAAGGCCAAGAATTTTATGTGAATGTATCAGAGGGCATCATTAGTAGAAGCTGACTGCTCTCCAAGCTCTCCAGACCAATTTAGTGGGAGAGACAAAAATGTTTTGATCCTGGGTTGCTGGTCTGAACTGCACAATGGGGAGCCAAGTGAAGCCATGCAATCTATATTGGATTTCTTACTTCTCCATTTCTTGGTGCTTGGAGTCCCTGTGGTTAGGAAGTAGTAACAGTAAATTCGGTCTGTCCCTCAGGGACATGGTGGTCTCACCCCTGTTTTCAACAACAGGAATTTAACAGGGTCAAAAAGCTACAGTAGACACTCAAGGGTCATCCAATATTTTGTCTGTCATTCTCTTCTCAATTCTGTTTTTTTTTTTCACTCCTCTTTGAGCTTTGAATGAGTTTGATGCAACATGTCACTCTAAAAAATAAAGGTTCCAAGAAGGCTTTGAAGGCATTTTTGATTCCATGAAGAACATTTAACATCCATAGAACCCATCTGATTAAAGTTGAAAAAGGTTCTTCAGACTATATGATCCTCACAATAAGAAAAAATGGTTCTTTTAAAAAACCGAAAGGTTCTTTGGGGAACCAAAATGGTCCTTCTGTGGCAACGCTGCGAAAAACCCATAGGTAGATGCCCTATTAGTGGCTGTTTCTATAAGCTGCTATACATAAGCCATCTGCCATATTGGAATGTCTGTAAACACTCGAGAACAAGTTGCTGGTGCATGAAAATCTATATCTTCAGTAGACTTCTGACATTGCTTTTGCTAAACTAACACAAGACAAAGCCATTAGATAAGGCATTTAAAAGGTACTTTAGTTTAAAAACCTGTAATACTGAGTTAATACATATTAAAAACAGAAAAAAACATACTTACCTGTGGAAGGTTATCCAGTTTCTTCAGGAATTTAAATTTGGGCAGTTTTTACAATCAGATGCTGCAATGTTGTTGCATTTTGAAACTCATTGATTGTTATTGTGAGCGACGACGACATAGACCATCCAAGATGGCAGACACGTCAACGTATTTGGAGCGGTCAAATGTGGCATCTATACATATCTATGCAAAATTCCTGTTTTAGAACCTTCAAGAGGGTAGAAGAACCATTTTTGGTTCCTCAAAGAACCTTTCAGTAAACAAAGAAGTGAAAGAACCATTTTTTCCTGCGAAGAACATTTTAATAATCTGAAAATTTTTTCCACTTTCAAGAACCTTTTCACAGCAGTGCCATTTTTGGTTCCCTAAAGAACTTTCAGTGAACCGATCTTTAAAGAGCCATTTTATTCTGTGAAGAACATATTAATCTGAAGAACCTTTTTGCTCAATGTGAAGGTTTTATAGAAGAGGTTCTTCATGAAAATGCTAATAAAGAAACTTTATTTCTAAGAGTGTGATGGTGTTGTTCATTATCAGCAATTGAGAACCAATCAGATATTACCTGCTGTTCTTTGATATTAGTGCTTAAGCTATCTCACCAAAACTCAACCATTTTAGCTAGCTTGTGCGATGTCATGTCAGTTACTTTATACTTAATTCACTAGTATTGGTCAATAAGAGCGCAGTTTTTGTTCGTTCTTGTGCATATTCAAACAAAAACACACACAGATGCATTTCCGCATAATTCCTCAAATAAATTTCCCGAGCAACCAGCAGCAACAACTGCCAATGAGATTTTCAACACAAGTAATTATGTTTTTGCATGTTTCCCCCCTCTTTCCTAAAAAAAAATCCTTATAACTAAGCGATTCAAAAGCAATTTTCTCTGTGGGAAGAGAATGTAATTTGCTATTCAGTGACATTCTGATGTGTAAAAAACCAGAAGCTGGTGGTAAAAGGTATCTCTAAAGTCTGTGTACAGTGCATTAATGGGCATAACCGGGGGAGGAGGGAAGAGATGTCAGGGAGGGCACCATTTAATGACTCCAGAATAATCCCTCTCTCATTAGTGAATGCTCTGAGGATCCACCGGGGCTTGAACTGGTAGAGCGTGGCATGCCGCTACAGTCTTTATCTTCATATTAAACCATTTGCATAACATTACAGCCGCTGGAGAGACTCCCTTAACAAGGCCAGTTGCTCTTCGTTTTAAAAGGGGACAGTGGGTGTCTCAGCAATTCTATTCAGCGGTAAGTGGAACTACTGCCGGTGCAAATGCAGTGCGAGGTGAGAAGGATCAGGACGCAGCATTTGGAAGCACATTTATCATACACTTGCTCATGCATCAGGCTGGGTTTGGGGTGCCTCCAAAAATCCATACATAGTAGCTTTACCATCTATCCTGAATTTCCAGGATTTATGGACCGCCTTGCATCTTGTGATTGTGAATTGCACTGAACGGAATGTGTGGGGGACTGATTTCAGGTCCATCAACATGTAGTTTATCCGGGGGGGGAAATACTCTTGCTCATTTGTGCACCTATCATGAGCCATTTTTGTCACTCTATTGCCTGTGGAAGAACGCGGCTTACTTTAAGAAAGGCGAGGGAGAGAGAGAGGCGTGACAAAATTAAAATCAGTCATTTTTTCCCTGAGGAGCAGATCAATTTCCGCAGACTGGGTCGAGATATTTTCCGGCATTAGTCTTTCTCGACTTGAGCACAGCACCTAAACGGCCTGCCAGCGGGAGTCTCGGCACAGCTGCACGCTTCAGTAGAGAACAGTTACTTCTGCCGCTCTGAGTTTATTTGCGCCTCACCATGAGAATTGCCATAATTTACCCCACCAACACATCACCTCCCCAAAAGATGAGAGAAAGGGAATAGTGTGTGGAATGAAAGAGGCAAATTGATTCGACGTGATATTGTTTTCTGTTTTTTATTACGCCTATTCATTTTCTCAGAAAGAAATGCACAATTGGACCGGTGCCCGAGTTCAGTGTCATACTGTGGAACCTTAGACACAAACCTACATAATGGCCCAGCCTGTTGGCTATGTTTAAATTATGGAAACAACTACAGCATTTGAACAGCTCTGGCCTTCTCTAAGTGCAGTGCAGGGTGAAGCATGTGCGAGCTACAGATTTCCTTCAAGACTTGTAACATCAATTAATGTTATTTGATCACTTGCATTCTGATTTGTGATCATCTAAATGGATGTTAACGGACAGAATTGGAATCATGAATCAGCATATCAGAATATTACATCCACACAACATCAATATGTTAACAGAGAGAAGGTTACATTAAAAAAACCATACCTTTTAACACCAGATGTTACATTTTGATGGTCAATCCACTATTGTTTTATATAGAATTGTTGTACAATAGCCTATTTAATGCCTTTGCCTCAGAATTAACTGTAATTAAATTACAGAAAAACGAGTAATTCCTTACTTTACGTTTTCAAGGTAAAAGTAATTAAATTACAGTAATTACTTAAAGCATTAAACATTGGCTGTGACTACTTTATAATGTAGCCTAGGTTACTTCTGGACACACAAAAAAAAAAAAAAACGCAAAAAGACAGTGTATAGGCCTACATTTACCTCAGTGTAAATGCAATTAACGTAGCCTTCGTATCCATATTTGCTTCTGTTTTTATGTTTTACATTTTTAATACATTAACTCTTGTGATAATTTTCCACACATATGGTAACAATATAATCAAATTTGAGATGCATAGTTAAACTTTGGGATTAAAAACCCAAACACAGATGTACAGAAGGCTACTAATAAAAAGCTTTAACATTCCTTGGTTTCCTCTATTGAACAAGAAATAAGCCTACAGGCATTTGTTAAAGGCCTGAGAACTGGACTTTACAATCTTGCCTTAACTGACATTTGCTGTACCTGTGCCAGGCAGGCACGTGCACAGGTAGGGCTCAACCTTTTAACATTTAATCATATTATATGGTCGCATGGTTAATGTTTACGCTGTTAATATGCACGTATTCACTAGCTAGCTAATTTTTGAATCTAGCTCGTCGTCTTCACATGGTTTTACTACAGTAATGTTGTAGGAACCAAAAATAAAACATTATAGAATCAGATCACTGTGAAATCTTTATATTTTACCATGCAGATATAGAATTAGGAGGGGAGAGCTCTGGCACAATTCAAACTTTTCACTGCAACTGTACTTTTCACAATATTTTATTAATTTTTTCACTGCTGGCTTATTTTAGGAAAATAAGACCTTCAAAAGACCAACATCCCTGGTCCTCCACATTATCAAGTTTTTGCCAGGTATGCGGAAACATATTGGATATGCTATAGTTTCTTATCTCCTATTTTGACTGGAATTGTGTTGGACATACAGGTGCATCTCAATAAATTAGAATGTCTTGGAAAAGTTCATTTATTTCAGTAATTCAACTCAAATTGTGAAACTCATGTATTAAATAAATTCAGTGCACACAGACTGAAGTAGTTTAAGTCTTTGGTTCTTTTAATTGTGATGATTTTGGCTCACATTTAACAAAAACCCACCAATTCAATCTCAACAAATTAGAATATGGTGACATGTCAATCAGCTAATCAACTCAAAACACCTGCAAAGGTTTCCTGAGCCTTCAAAATGGTCTCTCAGTTTGGTTCACTAGGCTACACAATCATGGGGAAGACTGCTGATCTGACAGTTGTCCAGAAGACAATCACTGACACCCTTCACAAGGAGGGTAAGTCACAAACATTCATTGCCAAAGAAGCTGGCTGTCCACAGAGTGCTGTATCCAAGCATGTTAACAGAAAGTTGAGTGGAAGGAAAAAGTGTGGAAGAAAAAGATGCACAACCAACCGAGAGAACCACAGCCTTATGAGGATTGTCAAGCAAAATCGATTCAGGAATTTGGGTGAACTTCACAAGGAATGGACTGAGGCTGGGGTCAAGGCATCAAGAGCCACCACACACAGACGTGTCAAGGAATTTGGCTACAGTTGTCGTATTCCTCTTGTTAAGCCACTCCTAAACCACAGACAACGTCAGAGGCGTCTTACCTGGGCTAAGGAGAAGAAGAACTGGACTGTTGCCCAGTGGTCCAAAGTCCTCTTTTCAGATGAGAGCAAGTTTTGTATTTCATTTGGAAACCAAGGTCCTAGAGTCTGGAGGAAGGGTGGAGAAGCTCATAGCCCAAGTTGCTTGAAGTCCAGTGTTAAGTTTCCACAGTCTGTGATGATTTGGGGTGCAATGTCATCTGCTGGTGTTGGTCCATTGTGTTCTTTGAAAACCAAAGTTACTGCACCCGTTTACCAAGAAATTTTGGAGCACTTCATGCTTCCTTCTGCTGACCAGCTTTGTAAAGATGCTGATTTCATTTTCCAGCAGGATTTGGCACCTGCCCACACTGCCAAAAGCACCAAAAGTTGGTTAAATGACCATGGTGTTGGTGTACTTGACTGGCCAGCAAACTCACCAGACCTGAACCCCATAGAGAATCTATGGGGTATTGTCAAGAGGAAAATGAGAAACAAGAGACCAAAAAATGCAGATGAGCTGAAGGCCACTGTCAAAGAAACCTGGGCTTCCATACCACCTCAGCAGTGCCACAAACTGATCACCTCCATGCCACGCCAAATTGAGGCAGTAATTAAAGCAAAAGGAGCCCCTACCAAGTATTGAGTACATATACAGTAAATGAACATACTTTCCAGAAGGCCAACAATTCACTAAAAATGTGTTTTTTTTATTTTTTTTATTGGTCTTATGAAGTATTCTAATTTGTTGAGATAGTGAATTGGTGGGTTTTTGTTAAATGTGAGCCAAAATCATCACAATTAAAAGAACCAAAGACATAAACTACTTCAGTCTGTGTGCATTGAATTTATTTAATACACGAGTTTCACAATTTGAGTTGAGTTAGTGAAATAAATGAACTTTTCCACGACATTCTAATTTATTGAGATGCACCTGTAATTATTTAAATTATATTTCAAAATAGTTAGGCAAAAATACTTTACTCATTGCTTTACCTTCCCCTCTTCTCAATGACATACATAAACATGTTAACCAAATAAAACAAATTAGCTTATAAAACCAAACAGAATAGCTAAAAAAAAAAAATTCTTCAAACATATTTGTATTGAGCTTTGTGTAGAGAGGGGGGTGCGCCCTTTTTCCAGTTTCAGCATATGCCTGTGCAAAGGTCTGTGCACGGCCCTGGGGCCAGGGGTCATTCTTTGCACGATCTGTGAACATCAAACCTCTCCTCCCCTCCTTAACGTTGCCCAAATCTCTGGTTACGTCACGAGCCGTGTCTGAGTCTAATTAAAACCATATTGAGAAAAACGTATACACGACCCAAGTTCCTCCCTCGGTCTTCTGCTGCAAGAGAGCGCAAACTCGGTTCGAGTGGTTTCAAGGGACCAGTGCTGACCGAAGATCCTCTGTGGAAAGTTGCAGCTCATTTTGAAAAGTTTGTATATTACTAGACTGCATTAGTAAATAACGCAGCAATGGCTGGTTTGAAGGTAAGTGCACTTTGGACTGCATGGACGAATGCTTGTCTAAAATAAATCATTATAAGTTCAAACTTACAGCCTATCGTAATTATATCGTAATAAAAATTTTATTCACTATCTTTCTCAGGTTATATCTTGTTTTCGAGACTTTTTTTCTTCATTTTTATTTATACATAAACCAATTGCAAAAACTATGCTTGTTTATTATGTTTGGAACAGCGCTGTGAACTCACCGGTGCATCCTATGATCATAGTGAGGGCCGAATCTCTCTTTTGAGTTGGATCTTTTTATTGACTAGGTAGAGTATGGGCAGTGTTTCCAAACACCATCTTCAGCCTAAAAAACCTAAACAAACGCCTGAAGATGCTTTGGGAAAAGCAGCCCTGAAAGATTTATTCACTACTCTCGAGACCAATCTATCTTCAAGAGAAGTTCACGAATGTAAAATGAGACTTTATAGTTTTATGAGCTGAAATATAGAACTGAACAACAGACTTAACTGGGATACACAACATTACAGCAAACACCAAAAACCTAAACAGTAAGTATGACTTTATTGGATTGTTTCAGAACATGTACATAAAGCCAGGGACATCGATCAATTGATTGTCTGAATCAATTCTTTGAAGCGAACTGTTCGAAAGAACCGATTCCCGGGTTTTACATTTCATCGTTACTTGAGGAGGATTTGGGGGGGCGTTGACCAGTCAGATCACTGGAATCTGCAGCTGCCCAGATGAGGTTAATCTCGGCTCTAGGCTACATAATCTGTAAACTGCACAAAATCTTTAGGTTTATGCATGCTTTTTCAACAGAATGCTCTTGTTTTATAAACAAAAGCTGAAAGTCAAAGGAAATCTGACAGTCTACTAAAGCACACTCTTGGTGATCTTAACTGTCTACCTGTAGAGAAGTATAATGTAAACAACTGGCTTTTGTCAGATGTTTTTAGATTAAATTTTAAAGTGAAATCTTAATTCCTATGAGTTTATTGTCATCTTTAACTCCTCCATATGTTTTCAGTTATACATATTTGAGATGTTTAAGAGCTGCTCTGTACACATCTGCAGATGCACCATGACTAAGCACATTTGTTGTCACTCACTCGTAGGAAGGAGATACTCAGATGGCTCTACACAGCTTCTTTTGTGTTTTCTACTCTCATTTATCACATTTTGCCACTTAGTTTGTTCTGAAAATAAAATGAACTCATACTTAATCAGTATTGTTGAAATTACTGTGTTGTAGTACATAAGCGGTTTTGGAAATGAGTTTGCATCTGAGGACCCTCGATGTCCAGGATCTCTACCTGAGGGACAGGTAATACCCAACTTTTATCAGCTACCTGGCCAATTAACAGTACACATTAAATACTCAGTTTAGTTTACTGTTTTATAGAACAATCCACAAGTGTGTCCATATGGTCTATATGCTGAGCAACTCTCTGGTTCTGCCTTCACTTGCCCACGGTCAGCCAATAAGAGAAGGTATATATAGATTTGCAAAAAAAAAAAAAGTATGTAACATTACAGTCAACCCTAAACCCTTATGATTTGTAAGAAATGAGCACAGCAAACTTTTATGTTTATAGTTGGCTGTACCGCATTTTACCCTCTGTGCGCCACAAGCCTTTCACTCCGATGAGCTGTGGAGATCTCACAGAGAACTGGAATGAAGTGGAGCCCGACCCCAACCAGCTACGATGGAAGCCATTTAACATCCCTAAATCTTCTGAGAAAAAAGTGGATTTCATATCGGTAAAAGATTTCATTCTTGTCCACACTGATCATTTGGACTTCATATTTAAATAATTCTCAGTGATGTCCATTGTCATCGGTTTGATATTTTCAGGGTCTACATACAGTCTGTGGAGCTGGAGATTCAAAATCTCGGAATGGAATCGCCATCCACATGTATACCTGTAACACTTCAATGATTGACAAGTCAGTCTGATTTGGATTCAGCTCACCAATGATTTTATTTCCCTTCTCTGTACAGTGTTTTTTTTTAAGATGGTACTTTTTCATTTCATAGATGTTTCCAAAATGCAGATGGTGATTTCCTTATTGGTAAGCTTGTGGTCTTGTTATTCATGCCATATATATTTTTAAGATTTTTATATTTTTAATTTTTCAGGATTAATATGTGATTTGGATTTTTGTAGTAGTAGTACCTTTTGATTAGGACTGCAATTTGTGTTTCAGTGCCCCAACAAGGTGAAATTCTGATTACTACAGAATTTGGAAAGATGATGGTGGAGCCCAATGAGATTTGTGTCATTCAGGTGTCACTCTAATATCTATAAGAAAATATTTTTTTTTTTTTTGAAAGAAGTCTCCTGTGCTCACCAAGGCTGCATTTATTTGATCAAAAATACAGTAAAACAGTAATATTGTGAAATATTACTACAATAAATAATAAACTGCTATTTTAATATTTAAAAAAAAATATTAATGTGATGGCAAAGCTGAATTGTCAGCAGCAAATACTTGAGTCTTCGGTGTCACTTAATCCTATTAAATTATTTTCAATGTTGACAACAGCTGTGCTGCTTTATATTTTTTGTGGAAACCGTTACACTTTTTTTTTTTTATTCTCCAGAATTCTCTGACGAATTCAAAGCTCAAAAGAACAGCATTTATTTGAAACAGAAATCTTGTGAAACTATAAATGGCTTTGTCACTTTCGATCAATTTAATGCATCCTTGCTGAATAAAAGTATTAATTTACTTCAGAAAAAATATATATCTTACTGACCCCAAACTTCTGAATGATATTCTACATTCAAGCTTGCATTCAATATTCCAATAAACAACATAGATTTTTTTTTTTTTTTAACATACTCTTCTGTTTCCCAGCAAGGGATGCGTTTTAGTGTTGATGTGTTTGGAGAAACCAGAGGGTACATTCTAGAGGTGTTTGGGGCCCACTTTGAGCTGCCTGACCTGGGTCCTATAGGTATGTACAACATAATTTCTTTTTAATGCCTTTGAATAACATAAGCTTTCTATAAGCTGCTGGGAAAAGTCTATTAATTTGGTTGTGCATTGCAGGGGCTAATGGACTGGCTAACCCTAGGGACTTCCAAACACCTGTGGCTTGGTACGAGGACCGTACTGTAGCCACAGGTTACACCGTTGTCAACAAGTACCAGGGAAAGCTCTTCTCGTGTCAACAGGTGCCGTGAAATGATTGCGTCATTAGTAATTCCCATTACTAACACTGCTGACATCAATGAGGCACTGAATGTTAGATTACACACAAAATGTACAATTTGTCCATGCAGGATACATCTTTAATAAGACCAAGATTTCAAGCATCATTCTGCACTGAATTTATTTCCCTCTCTTGTCGAGTGAATAATTGACTTGTTATGGCTGTCAGGAGCAAATTAGAGACAGCAAAAGCAGCATCACAAGGCAGTATCACTTATTGTAGCGAAAAGAAATGCAGAGAGAGCGCATCTATAGTTGAGCACACAGGTCTCACCGTCTGTACTCTCTTAAACGGTCTGTCTTGAAGGAGAAGGTACAGTCTTATCCTGTTGTTTTGTCCTCCAACTGAGTGCTAAAATTGCTTAAATTAGCTTATTATTTGCTTGACTGGGAAAATATGTTTGTGTTTTGTGTGTATGAGTTTTTTTCTTCATTTTAATAGAGTCTGGGAGAGTTATCTCGAGAACTGTTATACCTGTGAGATTACAAACCTCGGGGTCCCAGAAACCCCAGGGTGCACTGAGAGCGTCTTTGTGTGACTGAATGTAAGTGTAAAAACAGTCATGTTCTTGTTTGAGTCGCTGGATTTGTGTTTGTGTGTACAGTTGTGACTGATGTTTTACCTGGTGTGTGTGTGTGTGTGTGTGTACATGTGGGTCGGTTGAAACAACAGGAGGGCGTATGAGGGTCAGGACAGCAGGCAGTCTCTGCTGTAATGAATTATATTGATTTTGCAGGCAGCATTCAAAATCTGTCTGCTGCAACATTATCAAGCGAATGGAGTATAAAATTGCGGTTTTTAACGAAGACATTTCTTCGCCCCGTAACCTACTATTTCAAGTGCAGGAGTAGAGCGTCAAAACAAAACGATGCAGTTTAAACGCTTTATTGAGGGCATTGATCAGACGTCTTAGTGTTTCGCGTTTGACATTACTATTGATTATTCACTCAAAGCCTACAGAAATTCATTACGTGGTGTATTATTACAGCACCCATGTTTTTTGTCACTTTAAATGTGTTCAAATAGGACTTTTCGCCATTTAATGTTGTGCATGGCATGGAAACTACACACCGCACAAATACAACCTGAACAACTTCATGGTCATCAACTGTGTGGCGTTTGATCACGCAGTGAGTAATTTACTTCATTTGACGTCTTAAAATCACTACGTTTGAGCTGTCAATCAAATTTCCTGAATCTTTATTTCCAGGATCCGTCAATTTTCACCGTTTTGACAGCCAAATCCACACGTCCAGGTGTGGCCATTGCAGATTTTGTCATTTTTCCTCCTCGTTGGGGTGTAGCTGATCACACCTTTCGGCCTCCTTACTACCACAGTAAGTCTGAGTTGTTGACTACATAATTTACATGTATTATAACCAAATGCGGTTAAAGAGCGCCCTCTGTCTATGCTAACAGGGAACTGCATGAGCGAGTTTATGGGATTAATCAAAGGCCACTATGAAGCAAAGGAAGAAGGTTTCCAGCCTGGAGGAGCCAGTCTCCACAGCATCATGACTCCACATGGCCCTGATGTTGACTGTTTTGAGAAGAACATCACCGCTGTTCTGAAACCAGAGAGAGTTGCCGAAGGCACTATGGTAGTGTTTTAATGTTTCGTTTTGAAATACATCATGTAAAAGGCTAGATGACGTTCTAAATAATGCTGTATCTAACAGGCATTCATGTTTGAGTCATCCTTCAGCATGGCTGTGACCAAGTGGGGATTGGACACCTGTCACCGTCTCGATAAGAGCTACTATAAATGCTGGGAGGCTTTAAAAAGTCACTTCAATCCAAACTGGAAACCCAGCAGCAAGTAGAACGTGAAGTGCATGGTTGCACCTCAGCAGTAGTCGTAATATTTATCTGATAAGTGGATGAGTGATTCACAATGGTTTTATCTCTAGAATTGAGAGTTAACCAGAGATGTTCTGTCATATCAAAATAAAACATGCTGTTGGAATATAACCAATAAAACAAAACGGAGTGTTTCTGCAGGTTTTATAAAGATGCATTTAAGACATTTTAAAGACCTTTTTAAGACAAAGTAAAGAAAATAGAAGGAACACAGTACATCAAAATGTAAATGTCTAGGGAGCAATACTTTAAAGTTTGAAAATACAACATTCAATAGGTCTCCATTAATTTTTAATTAATTTATCAAAAAAAAAAAAAAGGCCAAAGCAAGCTTGCTAGCTCTGCCCCGACCATTAATATATGGAAATAACTTTTACTGTACCCATGCAAAAAAGTAATGCTCTTCCTTAGTATGTATGTTTGTCTTGTTTTTCAGTGCAAATGTCTAAAGATTCTTAAAAATGACATAAGTCTTATATTCTGTAACTGATTAAAACAAAAATAAATATCTGCCAATGGTCTAAGAAACTTAAATGGTTTATACACCACATAAGCTCACATAATTTTAATAATTCTTTCAGAAAACAAGTTCTCATATACATTTTGCATCCTAAGTTGCATCTTGATTTAAGGATGTTAAGATATAGATATTAGATATATTTAGACAACACCAAGGAAGATATTCATTTTTTAGCAATGCATGCAACATTTAATGCCATGATTTTATACATCATGGCACCTTTATACATTTTTAGGGCGTTCTGCTCTGACCTTTTTAAAGCCTTAATTTGTGGAAGGGCTAATTAAGACATTTCAAGACCTTTTTAAGCCCTGCAGAAAAACTGTTATGAAATTACAAAAATACTGTGCCATTTCTTTTTTTCTTCAATAACAGTGATAAAGGAACTTTCAACAATAAAGTATTTTATTTAGCATACAATTACAAGTACTCCGTGTTACAATAAACAGTGAAATCAAAAAATTTAGCTTGACAGATTATAGGGGCGCTCATAGGTCCCTGCCTTAATCTTGGCCTCCCTTTTGTCCTGGAAAGATGGGGAAAAACAGGGTTAATATGATATAACCAATGCAACTTTGACATCAATACTGAATAGGAAGTGAATTCAAACAGCTTCAACTCACCCTGTCTGTTTTAAACAGCACATACAAGGCGAAAAGGGGTAGAACTCCAAACAAGCCACCAATCAATGAAGTTTTAGCAGTTGGTCTGAAGTAGTTGTTATTGGTGCGCGCATATGTCCACCGTGTAAGAGCAGGATCCTCCTACGAATAAAAACACATGGAGGTTAATGACTTGATCAAATTGTGTAAATGTGTCAGGTCACCTTCTGGAAGCTTCAATAATGCATTTGTCAGGATTGTAAACAATAATGTAGCAAACAACACACCCAGGAGGATGCGTTCTGAATAAGAGTATGGTCTGTTAGAAATTGAACAAATCAAATCTTTTCACATAGAGACATGGGGATCAACACAAGCTGGCAGGCAGTAACTGCTAACGTTAGCCAGCGATCAGTGAAGGTCACTCACTGCGGATTCATTATACAACAACCTAGCAATGTAGACTAAATAATTAATTGCTAAAACATCATAAAATTACAAACAAGTACAATATGAAATGAAAGCGGTCTATAGCAACTGTTTTACCCCAATCTAATGTTAGCAGATTGTGATATTTGGTTCGTCTTACAATCAGCTCTTTCCTATGAGGATTGTTCAGCTGCTGCAGATACTGCCTCTTCAGTTGTGCCCGCAGAGCCGCTCTCTTCTCCTCAGCCCGCCGGTAATCAGGTGAAAGATTGAAATATTCGGCTGGATCTAATGTTTTTGGCCGAGTGGCCAAAGGAGCCTCTTTGTAGGACGCCATTACAGCAAACAGCGAAAAACACGCACCGACGAAAAAAAGAGAAATCTGATTGGCTGCGCGTCACCTTCGCAAGTCTCGCGGTAATTCTGAAAGTCTCGCCAAAGAGGTTTGCTGGCCCTGGGTCATCCGATTTCTATGATACCGCATCGGTGTTTTAGTTTAGTCATTTTTGTTAATATTTTGAATGTTTTTTTTTTTATATATATTTTTTATTTTAGTTTAATTTAATTGTTTTTATATGTATATATAGCTATAGGCCTATAGTTTTTTTTTTTATAGTATTTACTTTTAGTTATTGAAGTACTTGAAATTCAAACGAAAAGGAAAAACTTGTCAACTTGCTGAAATGTTGATTGTAATAATATATAATTTTCAGCTAATTTTTTATTTATATAAGTAATGGAAATGTGTTTTTATGGCTTTAGTTTAACAACAACCCTGCGTACCGCTGTAAAATATTTTTTTGAGGAGAGGATTAAAAATATATTTAAAATATATTTGACCAGTGACCACACAAAACCAGTCGAAACACAAGACCTGCTTTATTTATTCAAATTAATAAATCATATTGTGCAAAATATTACTAGAGCTGCATGATACATTCCAGCCTCAGATGTGATCCAGATGTTGGCTCACCAACGGACTGGACCACTGGATCCTGACTGATCTGAGGAATCTCACAAATATCAGAGACACAAGCAAGGTCCTTCTGGTCACTCTCCGACAGCCTATCTATGGTGAGAAAAGTAGAAGTGTGGATACCCATTTTGACCAGTAGAGGAAGCTACAATGCAACAAAAGTGTTTATTTCATACATAAAGCTGAATGAGGGAAACCCCAAAAGTCTTACCTTTGATAAATATGCAGCATTTGCTGGTACCCAAATTCCTCCATTCATTGATATACCTGAGAGACAAGCAAATATTCTAAATGGGATATGGGAAAAAATCTAAATGGGATATTTTATGACTACTATGATGATGAAAAAGTGATGGTGCTAAAGACAGTATATCACATCTAATGTGATATTAGCTCAATTACTCATCAAAATTGAGAGCTTTGGTCCATGTGAGCAGCTCATCCACTTCCTGCTCATAAACTGAATCTGGTCCAATCTGTTCAAAGGAATCCATCAACTCTGTGGATTTTTGCCCTAGCAGAGCTGTTTCGCAGTGTTCTGTCTCAGCATGCAGGAGACCCTCAGCATACCTGTGCACAAGATCTGTGTTTACTATTATGCCGTCATTCATAACGTATTTCCAGTTTTCTGTATGATTAGCTCTCCAGAACCCATCTTATCACCTACCACAAACAATCAAACAGCTTCTTTAACATTTTTAAAATACATTACATTTTTCTCATCCATTCAATTTTCCGAATCTTCTTTTTTCTTGCAAGATCTTGGCGCCGATGGATTTTGCAGTGATGGAATTGTATCTTCTTAACATTGGTATCTTGAGTTATTGGGTCTTCAAACACGGAAATCTTTAATCAAAAAGGCAATGATAGACATATTCTGCTTCGGCAACATTTGTATATTTTTTCTGACTGTTATAATTTAAATTGTACAAGAAATAGTAGAAATTAGTCTCTTATGCTGACCAAGGCTGCATTTATTTGATCAAAAATACAGTAAAAACTGTATTTATTACAATTTAAAATAACTTTTCAATTGTAATATATTTTAAAAATGTAATTTATGGAGTGCAGTAATGGCTGCTGAATGTTTGGTTGGATATGTTTTATTTACTGAGTTGCATTGATATACAAAAGGTAAAATGAAAATGAAAGTATTATGACTGGATATGTCACCTTGCAAGACAAAATCCTCCAGCCATTGTTCTCTACCCGCTGGTACCACCCAGAGTGATCATCCCTGCTATTGATCATCAGTCGGCCATTATGAATCTGGCTTGGAGCAGGTTTCTTTAGCTGTGTGTAATCTTTAGGACTGGAGGCACACATGTCCACAATGGGTGCACGAGTGTATATTTTAAAGTAGATATTTGGAGGATAGGTTGGCTGGAATTTTATAAACATTAGTAAATAATATGCAATTTGTGGTTTGCTTATAATTCGATTTTCAATAACGTAACCTTCTAGAGCAGAACACAATAACACATTACAGCATGTTCTTGAGTACAAATAACCATCTAATCATGGAAAGATGAATAACATCAACACTCACCCCACCCAGTCTGAATCGGATAAGCGCCCCTGAAGCAGCATCCAGAATATTAGCCTACAACAAAGCATTGAGGCATACGCTTTAAAAAAAAAAATTGGTAAAACATCTCAATTAATTTTCACATATGCATTGTAACAAACTTACCTCTGCAGGGTTAATAAATTTAAGAAGGAGACGTGGATCCCCTTGATTATGAAAGCTCACTAGTTTCTTGAGGTGCTTGAAAACAGCGGTATCCTACACATGACAGGCATAGTATGCACTAATTTTTATTTATGCATTCAATCATGTTAGAGAAAATGTAACATTAATGTTGAGTGTGATCACTAACAACATGTGCCCTCCATGCTCGCTGGATGATCCTGGCTGCTCTGCTGAAAACTGTTTCCAGCTGTGGGACAAGTATGACATTAGTGTCTGATGTAGTTTCCCCAGCTGGAGATGTTGAGTGATGCCTAAAGAGGAAAAAATCATTGACCTTTTTTTTTTTTTTCTATTGCTTGCTTCACTCATTTAGAAATTAATCTGTATGTTTTGCTGTATTTCATACCTGTCAAAAGAGTATGTGTGTTCAGTCATTTTCTTGTTCATGCTAGCACATGCTGCTAAAGGATAAAAAAAGAGAGAAAAATTTCTTCTGGGAAACATTAACATGGATTTACATTTCAATTAGCCGAAAAGGAACAATTCTGAAAAAAAGCAACAGAGAAAACATAACCTATAAATTATACTGTTTAACTGAAGCTAAAGCTCTGCACACTGATTAAGCCTTTGCCATGTCAAGGAAAGGGAAATAGGTTTATTCAGCTAGGATTATGATTAGTTTATTGTATTATTAGGCTACATTTAACTCCATCCATATACTCAATTCAAAATTAAGACGGTTGCTTTTAATAAACCACTCTGCCCACAAAATGTTACTTACTTGATCGCTGGAGTCCTCTACATTCTCAAGAAACAGAGGAGCCAATTTGCTTAAAATACCTGAATTAAAATGTTTAATAGGTAGAAGGTGCTTAAAATAGGCAATGTATTGCAAATAAAGCGTTTTATCCTTATGATATATAATATTCAAATCAAACCCATCCGGTGATTATCGAAAAGTAAACAAAAGCGTGAACTGGATTTTCCCAAGCTGAAGTAAAACACGTAAAGGCAGCTAAAACTGCAACCAAAGACTAAACTTAACACTGAGGGAGTTAAAAAATAAAGCCTAGACATACATTATGACTTGATTGCCTTACTGGGCACGCCTACAACAGCCGTTACTAAAGCAACGAGAAAACAGACTCATTAAACGCAATGATAGAAAGCTAGAGATACGAGATTCTATCCAAAAGCATTTTTAAAAGGAAAACTACGTGTGGACTAGGAGATTAATTCAGTGGCCTTTTCAGCAGATTACATCGTTACGACAGTAGGTTGCGAAAAGTTAAGGATTATTGTGACATTGAATCGTTCACTTATTCGTAAAAAAATAATACTCAAAATACTGACATTTGAAGACATTCATGATTTTTTTTTTCTAACAAAACAGGCCTACTGCTTGTTCTGCAAACCTGCCAACCATTACTGAAACATCTATCAAATTAGTTGCATCACTCATATTTATAACTGTTCATTGAACAATTATGGCAGGTTGTGACATGACACTAACAGTTTTAATGAGCTGCAATTAAAGAGTTTCTGTGTTATTAGAGAACAAGTTTACTAAGACTAGAGTGTACTTGTTAACCATCTTGTGCAAAGTTAGAAATTTACAGTCTACACTTACATTTTTATAAGTGATCAATATTCTTCTGTTTTAGGAAAAATACAATTTAGTCAATATATTAAATGTTCATAAATATAACTGTTTTAATGAAGTCATTCAAGAAATGGTCTTACAAAAAGGACCTTATATATGTAGGCCTATGTTATACAGCATTTAGTACTACTGCAGATCAGTGCTGCAATTGACACATCTTATAGAGGTCCCTAAGGCTATAGGGGAGAAATGATGCCCCAACCCCCTGCCCAGCATAATAAATTACAATAAAAGATCAATTAAAATTACACTGAAAGCCACACACAAACAGCAAAATTAAATTATACAGCAAATAAAATCAACTGTGAGATCTTATTCAAGAATGCTTAGTTCATCTGTGGTATGTCTTTTGCATAGATGTGAGAGGTCCTGTGTTTGAATCTCAAAATAACAAGTCGTGGATGAGGATCAGCCACTGTTTTCAATAACACTAATACTTTTAACAATAATATCAAACGGATAGCAGACATCTGTTATCATCTTCTTTACAGACTTAGCCATAATTAATGTGGAATCATCAGTGTTGCAGGCAGCAATATAACATTTTCCTATTTTCTATTATTCTATATATTTTTCTGACTGTTAAAGGAGCAGTATTGAAAAAAAAAAATCAAATACATCTGTTAAACAGTTGGGGTTCAGTTTCTTGGTTGGCAGCTTCTGACTATAGAATATCTGTCAGGAAAATAATGTATTATGACTGACACACTGTGCTTTCAAATGCCACAGTGAATGAAACAGCCAATAACCTACAGGAAGCAGGCCTCAATAAAAGGAATGATGTGAGAATTCACCATTTCAAAGCCTCAAGATCCAGAAAATATATATATCTATATATATATATATATATATATATATATATATATATATATATATATAAAACTAATGAAACTAATGAATGTATTGTAAATACATTCATAATGAAATCAAACATTGTTATCCTAAAGCACTAAAGTATTCAAAAACCCATTATATTTAATTTATAACAAGAAATATGAAATCAACATGGTCTTATAGTTCTGATATAATTATAATTCCCTCTATACACATACAATCTGGATTTCTAGTTGTTTTTACAATTTAGATTGGTTTGACAGAGGGCTAATGTTGCTGCAGCTTTGTCATAGAAGACCCCATGCATAGAAACCCAACCCCCAAGTATATGTAACATGATGGAATTGAACAACACAATTCTCTCCTCTAAAGTTCTGTTTCTACAGCATCACCATTATCAAGATAGTATTCATCATCGGTTGTGGTGTCAGAATCAGACTCCTCAAAAACAGTCATGCTGGTTGTGTAGCTCCTTGATGACAGGATTCCACGAGGAGGAGACCGATTTTCTGGACTTGTCCATATGGGGGAAGACACAGAAGGAGCCTGGGATATCCGACGAGGTGAAGAGGACATAGTTGGTGATGGAGGTGGGGTTGGGTCTGCATCATCATGATCAAAATCAAGATCATCTGTATATACAGATTGAGACTGTTTACCAGTAATAGATTTGGCATCATAGATTGGGGAATGGCTACTACTCATTTCAGAGTCAACTATTGTATAATTCCCCTTCGGCACAAAGTCATCCAAACTTGAGAGGTCGCTGATGCTGCTTGTAGAGATTCGTCCAGGACCCGATGGGCGGCTTGAAACCACACTGCTTACTGAGAAAGATCGTCCACTGTGTAGACCATACTTTAAATCAGCACATGATGAGGACAAGCAAGACCTCACAAGGTTTTGCTGCGTGGGACTCTTGTTGGCGCTCTGAGGAGAGAAGTCGTCAGATTCACAAAGTGAATTTGTTTTTTTGCTCAATGGACTATAAAACACATTGTCATTCTGAATGTCTTCTGAATCAAGATCAAACAAATAAAAGGGCGATGGGGGACCGGGAGAGGATTTTCTGTAATGAGGCAAGGTGGCAGAACGATTCATACTTTGGGCCTTTTGCCTGTGTGGACTAAAGCTTCTACCATAAGACCGGTTTCCATTTTCATCGCTATGCCTCTTTTGCTGATCAACATTTAATTTATTCTCAGATGATTTCTTTAATGTTAAGGGTGACAAGGACCCAAAAGATGCTTTATTGGTGGTCAAAGATGAGTTGGGGGCCTCCCATGTGCACCCAGAACCCTTTTGTTCAGTTGTAGATCTGTTTTGCCAGTCCATATTAAAAGTATTCTCAGATTTCCTGAATGTAAGTGGAGACAAAGACCCGAAAGAAGCAAAAGAGGCTTTATCCGTGGTCAAAGATGAGTTGGGGGCCTCCTGTGTGCACCCAGAACCCTTTTGTTCAGTTGTAGATCTGTTTTGCCAATTCGTTTTTATAGTATTTCCAGATTTCTTTAATGTAAGTGGCGACAAAGATGCAAAAGATGCTTTATTGGTGGTAAAAGATGAGCTGGGGGCCTCCCATGTGCACCCAGAACCCTTTTGTTCAGTTGTAGATCTATTTTGCCAATCCATATTTAAAGTATTCTCAGATTTCTCTAATGTAAGTGGCGACAAGGAGCCAAAAGAGGCAAAAGATGCTTTATCGATGGTCAAGGACGAGTTGGGGGCCTCCCGTGTGGACCCAGAATAATTTATTTCAGCCTTAGACTTATTTTGTCCACTCACATAAAATGTATTCTCAGATTTCTTTAATGTTAGTAGTGACAAGGATAAACCTAAAGAGGTTTTATCAGTTGTTAAAGAGGAGTTAGAGGGTGCTGGGTGGCTCTCAGAACATGTTTTCTCCTCTGTCTTGGGACTTTCAAAAGTCTCAGTATCTGAGGGCTGCTGAGTGGGACTCTTGTTCTTTTTTGGTAGTGTGTCAAGTGAGCTGTCTGAACGTTTGACACCAAATGTCAGTTTCAAGCGATTTAACATCTGGTCAATCCTGCTGCTCGTTCTAAACACTGGCAAATGTCTTTTGGTTTTTAAATACTGGGGACTAATAACCTCTTTGTCTGGCAAAGAAGCTGAAGAGAAGACAGCTTCTTTGTCTTTCTTAACTCGTGAGCTAAAGAGGCCTTTTTTTGAATTGGAACTTTGCATTTCCTGCAATCTCTCATGCATATGCACAGCAGGAATGTCTTTCTCAGCTGTCAGTGGAGTCTCACTTTCTACTGTGAGCTTATCATGTAATAAATACTTCCCTTTCTCACTCAGCCTGTGCTTGGGGTATGCATTACCCTTATCAAGCTGAAGTTCCATCTGGCCATCATGCTCTGGATGAAAGAAGTTGTTAGAGCCTGTGTTGGGCTGCCTTGGGTGTGGGCTTATATTAGCGCTTTGGCTTTCCATGACAGAACTTGCATCTGGTGCAGTTTGTAAGAGGCATGGCTGGGCAGGTTTGTGATTATCTAGGACGCTTGTGTAAGCTTGAACTGCTGTCCTCTGTTCTCTGTTAGTAGAAGCTAACTGTTCCTTTGGTCTTCTTATTTTGCTTGTGAATGTGGACAGTGAAGAGCTTGGATCACTTTTTATGAAGTCTGCAGGAGTGGTTACAATATCATAAGATGTAGATCGGGTATGAGTTTTGGGCACAGGCGGAGAGGGTAGTTCTTGTAAAGTGTTGTTGAGTGTAGGTCGTGAGGAGATGAGGCTAGAATATGGAGATGTACTGAGACGAGGTGCTGATCTTCGTCCAAAATCAGGAGGCAGAGATTGAGCTGGTGCTATATGAGAGCCATAAGAGCTTCTTTGTAATGCTTGTACCTGTGGCACAAACGGGTTGAAGTCAAATGAAAATTTTGAGGGAAGTGTTTTCCGGTCACCCTGCAGTGTTACGCCTCTATCTTGCTTAGGAGGTGATGTTTCACCTCTCTGTATGTGGGAAGAAGGGGTGGAAGGGGAAGGGGTGGACACTGCCGGGCTGTACTCCCGTAGGTATGAATAAATGCTCGGTACTCTTACACTTCTAAGAGGTCTGCTTGGAGAAAGAGGGCTCGAAAGATCTATCGTACTTTGACTTGACTGAGAATGTTTCTTAGAGTCCAGATATATATTTGTGGGACTTGTTCCATCTACAGAAGACTCCTTCCTTGGTGAGTAGTTAAGCCTGTCTGTGAAGGTGCTTGTGCCTGAAGAACTGCTGGCTATTATATTGTGTGTGCTTTGTGAATTTAATTTTTGGACATTAAAGCCAGATTGTTGAACATTAAAATTTGTTGAATCTTTGGGAGAAATTGTGGTATCTGGAGTTACTTGTTGTTTGGTCATATAGGAGTTTTGCAGGTTGGTGTTGTTGGCGGTATTTTGTTCCACTGCATCTATGTCCTCTGTACTGGAATATTCCCTCAAAAGAACTGAATAAGAACGTTGTTGGGCTCTGAGAACCCCAAGCTGGCTGGTTTTGGTTGTGGAGCGTGGGAAATGTTCCTCCTCTGCTTTGGCAATAGACGCTTCTAGTCTCTTCGAAATTTCTGTCTCTGGTTTGTTTAGAAACAGTGATGCCCTTAACGGCACTCTACTCCTAATTCTAGGTGAGAAAGGGAACTGGCTGACTGGTATTTCCTCTGTTCTTGCAGGAGTGTCTGGGTATTCGGGGATTTGGGCATCAGCAGAAACAGGATGGGCAAATGATGGAGTTTTCAGACCAACTCTGCTAGGCAACGTAAGAGACCTATCAGACCTAGTCATCCGAGTCTCTGATTGTGTGGGCTCAGCACTGGAGTTTCTCAAATTTGACCTCCTCAAGGAAAGAAGTAGGCTGCTTGTTGTTGGCTTAGAGCTCAATGATTTGAAAGACTCATGTTCATCTCCAGTGTTTGATATTCTGTACCCTGAATGGGCCAAATGTGGTACCTGGCGAGTGTCCAAAGATGTGAGAAAAGGATGCAAATCTGTATTATTGTACATCAACCCCACAGAGGAGGACTTGGTAATGGGTCTCTTTGGCTGGATTGTGGTTGTAATGTTCGGGGAATTGTTCTCTTTTTGCCAGTCAGGAGAGTTATAGCTGGTTCCTGCAGTCAACTGCATGTCATTGTCATTGGCCAACATGTGTTCAGATGGTCGCCTCTGGGAAGGAAGAAACGGTTGTTGCTGCCGATCCTGGCGAAATAAGGTAGATGGGTTAACATTCTGTCCACTATCTTGGGGTTCATGCTGTACTTCGTTGCCGCCTGGCTTGGGTCTTCGAAGGCGACCACTCCAAGGTGGAGCAAGAACTGAGGCCAGGGCTGATGACAACATAGCTGATGTAGGATTGATAAGACCAGGTTCTGGCTCAGGGGTATTTTCAGAATGAGGAGCAGGTAAAGAGTCTAATGACAAGACCTGGTTTGCAACTTCTGAATGGTGTGCAAAAAACTGGGAATCGGTGCTTGCTTTTAGACCATTGTCCACTTCAAGGGAGCTCAGATAACTGTGGTATTGTGGAGTTGTTGCAGCATTCTCTCTACAGTCGCTGGCTCCAGATTCCTTGTTGAATTCTGTTTGAACCTCACAAACAGGATGAGTAGAATGTCTTTGTGATTTGTTGTGGACAATTTGAGTTTGTTCATGAAGGCCTATGTTGTGTTGTATTCCTGTATTTTGTCCCTGCTTTGTCCCACGTTGATGCAGAGTGGTAAAACGGTCTTCATCAAAGCTTGATTTTGGGCCATCCCCATTCTTAAATAATTCACCAGTTGATTCGCCACATTGGTCAGTTTGTGAAAGCACGTCCCTTAGCTGTCAGAACAATCAACAAAGCTTTTGATTAGTGCCAAAAATTGCACAAAACACAGGCACTAATTCAAGCACAGTAGGATTTGTACATTTTAGACTACTAAATTGCATTTCAGAGTTGCTTGGGAAAATTGCAAGAAATGTTTCTCACATGTATTTGAACTATTTGAACAAATCGCCACTCCCATTCCATAACTGTTTAAACAGACAGTTCAACTTCACAGTTGAGCTTTACATTCCAAAAATACTCTGCATGTCAAAAATGCAAACATGGAGTGGAATGTATTCAAAGGGCAGTACAATAAAGATATTTCATTATATTTAAGATATGACTGATTAGTAAGACATAGATTTTATCTTTACATCAGTCATTCTCTTACTAAAAAGATAAACAATCCAACTCTTATGTCTGCATCTTAGCTTGAATGCTTACCTCTGTGTGGTGTTGATTAGCTGTGTTCTTTACAGCTTCATGTGTGCTGTAACAGTCAATTTGAGAAAATAATTTTTAATTAGGATATGATTTTTTAAATGAGCAAACATTATAAATGTATGTAGATTAACATATTTTTTTTTCAAAAAAAAAAAAAAAGATAAGATCCCTCAGGCAGATAAACACACATTGAAAACTATGACGAAAACAAATCTCTTGTCTAATTCAATGTTTCACACGCTACTCTTACTCCCTAAATATTTCTTCTAGTTCAACGTCTTTTATATATTCAGCAAGGCAACGTAGGAAAACAAGATCAACGACATTCCATCCTTTCTCTCAGTTTAAGCATTTTAGGAGTAAACAATTCATTGGCCTGACATGAAGGGAGGGGTCCATGGTTTAACTGTTTTAAAATTAGTACAGAGTGTCTCACACACATTAATGCTTACAGTCAGATACACATACCATTTACACACAAAAAACCCTGTTTAATATCTGCATTGAAACATGAGAGAGCAGTGATGTCATACCTTTTAAACACGATTCTGTAATACTACACAATAAATGTCTATTTACTGTTTCTAAGATCAAGGTGTAAAGAATATATAAAGGTGTAAGCACTATTTGAAAGCATGAACACACCTAGATATGGTACAGCCAAACAGCAAATCTTTGCCTATACACTTTCACACTATCATTCATCATTAAATCATGACTTATTGCTTATATATGGACTTTACTGCCAGTCATGGGTCGAAAGGGTGTTTGCTTTTCTGGATAGGACTGTGCAAATGACAATGACAGTGGAATTACATTTTCATAAAACATTTACTAATAGGAAGAATAACAGTTTTGAAGTGAATGCTACAAATTTTATCATTCACTGAATTTGTTTATTATAGCAGTTGATCCAGTTTTATTATAAAATTGGACTTTAAACTAGAGAAGCAATAATACTAGAATTTTGGTCAATGCCATAAGCTGATTTTTTTTTTTCTTGTTATAACCGATAACTGGTAAATGGCTGAATAAAATTCTATACAATTTTGTTTAAAAGCAAAAGTGAACACTAAAATTTTAAAGCATGATGACCCCCCAACAGCAGTGCGAAAGGGTAAAAAAGGAAAAAAAAATAAAATCAAATAAAAAAAATCAAACTCACAGGTTAGTTGTAGCTTGCAGTGTTTTTTCCTCGGCTGTGTCTTTTTTGTTTCTTCTATTGGGAAGACTGATAGAGATGGTGGAAGTGAATCTGGCAGATTTCCTTTGCTCCTCAGATGTCCTACTGAGATCTTCCTTAGATCTGAGAAGTATTATTTGCCTGATCTGCAAATCTGATCAGTTGAGAAGTGATACACACACACCACACACACACACACACACACACCACACACACACACACACACACACACACACACACACACACACATACATATATACATATATATATATATATATGCATGCTTTATATTACATTAAATGCATGTCATAAAAATGAACTTTTAGTCAGAATTTAATGAATTTATGATAAGCTGTTATGACCCAAAGTTTGTGACTGAAAACAAATGTATCTGATAATCCAGTCGTAAAAACTCACCTCTGCTGCTTTTCTGCTGGCCTGTTAACTGCAACGATGGTGTAGAAGCAGAAGTTCTAGTTTCTAAATCTTTCTTGTTGTGGATGTGTTGAGCCAATGGTCCAGGATGTTTCTTCTCATGTTCAATTACATACTGAAACCTAATCAAGACTCAGCATTACAATACTGCTACAATACAGTCTACAGAGAGCTGGAGAGACACCACATGTCTGCAGCTACTTAGTAAAAACTAAAGTTCACTCCCTTCAGAAAAATTCTTCACAGGAACACCCATAAATGTTTTCTTAGTATATCGACACATGAAAGTGAGCGTGAAATTTCACTTGTTTTGTCTCACCTCTACATGTGCAAAGAAAATGAGTACAGTAGTTGCCAAGTAGACAAAAAAGACTTTCTTGTATTTCTCCTAATAATGCTGAACATATTAATTTTGGCTAAATTACCATTTGTTAAAATTATTGTTATTAAAAAAAATGAGACAATGTGGGTGTAACAAATTGCATAAGAGTTAAAGTATTACCATAAACATGGTGAGACATGTTGAGATGACATTCAGCAAAAGATTAATACCAGTGACACCTCAGTAGATATTGTGGAGGTGTGTTTAAAATCATCTGAAACAATTCAACTGAGATGTAGTCAAGCAAATATGTTGGTAAAGTTTTTTTTGTATAATCTTAAATCCTTGATTATTTAGCTAGCCATTTCTGTGTGTGTGCAAGGCAACAACAGGTATTATATAACTGGGGTGGTGCCAGACAAGAGTTCAATGCTTGAATCAATGTTCAATCCATTGGCATCTTGTTATAATTCTTTGACTGTATGTCTGTTGTAAAACTACATCGGATACACCTTACTTTAAGCAAACTAATATTAACGCAAGCTCTTCTAATTACGTAAGAACTTCAACCTGTCTGTTTAAAGCTACAGACTTCCAAAATGTTGTCTGCGGAGGATGATAAGGGTCAGTTTAAGAGACAGAGAAAAGTAGGAAAAGCAGTATTTGTGTGAGAGAAGATGAGTAAGAAAACTTAGTAAAAACTTAGACATTTTGTAGCCTACCGTGATTTATCAGTTTGTGTGTACAATCCCTCCAGCTCTGAGACAACGCAAGTCACGCAGGCTTTTACTCCGCTTTGACAACTTTGCTGCAACTTCAGATCATGTGTTGACATTATAGGCTGAATGTATCTGGCTCATCTAGTTTGGTTACCTCCCTTTATTCCCTCCGGGCATCAGCTGTACCCTTAAGTACCCTCACAGGCGGCACGACTGTACATTCCCCCGGAGAAAATCGCGCAAGGTGAGGTAGACCCGTCCTACCGACAACCATAAGACCCGACGCCACCCGTCATATGTTTCTTTCCCACCGAGGCGTGTTATCGAGGACGGAAGTGCGGAGTGAGCTGGTGTTTTAGCAGCAAACTCCGTACTTTGAATTGTCAAGTTTATGGGACCTAGACAGTGATAAGACACCTTGACATAATTTTGCACTTCCACTCAAGAGACCAAAGGAGATTTTGCACTTCCACTCAAGAGACCAAAGGAGTTTCGTTTCGAAACTGATTTCAATTGAAAAAAAAAATGCATAGACCTATTTAAAAACTTGTTATCTATAATGGCAGATAACCAAAGGATAAACAAGCGATAACTGAACAATAGTAGGCTACGTGTGTTTTTCCATGAATATCCGACAGGTGGGGTCATAAACAAAAGTGCATGTCATTTCCGCGAATCGATTCTTTAGAACAATTCGTTTTAAAGAACCGGTTAAAATGATTCAGTGATTCCTTTACGTTATAACAGAACAGCGTCAGCACGTGGTCACTGCTGGCATTTCGGCGTGGCATACAGGTGCATCTCAATGAATTAGAATGTCGTGGAAAAGTTCATTTATTTCAGTAATTCAACTCAAATTGTGAAACTCGTGTATTAAATAAATTCAATGCACACAGACTGAAGTAGTTTAAGTCTTTGGTTCTTTTAATTGTGATGATTTTGGGTCACATTTAACAAAAACCCACCAATTCACTATCTCAACAAATTAGAATACTTCATAAAACCAATAAAAAAAACATTTTTAGTGAATTGTTGGCCTTCTGGAAAGTATGTTCATTTACTGTATATGTACTCAATACTTGATAGGGGCTCCTTTTGCTTTAATTAATGCCTCAATTCGGCGTGGCGTGGAGGTGATCAGTTTGTGGCACTGCTGAGGTGGTATGGAAGCCCAGGTTTCTTTGACAGTGGCCTTCAGCTCATTCGCATTGTTGAGTCTGGTGTCTCTCATCTTCCTCTTGACAATACCCTGTAGATTCTCTATGAGGTTCAGGTCTGGTGAGTTTACTGGCCAGTCAAGCACACTAACACCATGGTCATTTAACCAACTTTTGGTGTTTTTGGCAGTGTGGGAAGGTGCCAAATCCTGCTGGAAAATGAAATCAGCATCTCCATAAAGCTTGTCAGCAGAAGGAAGCATGAAGTGCTCTAAAATATCCTGGTAGATGGCTGCGTTGACTGTGGACTTCAGAAAACACAATGGACCAACACCAGCAGATGAAATGGCAGCCCAATTCATCACTGACTGTGGAAACTTCACACTGGGCTTCAAGCAGCTTGGATTCTGTGCCTCTCCAGTCTTCCTCCAGACTCTGGGACCTTGATTTCCAAGTGAAATGCAAAATTTACTTTTATCTGAAAAGAGGACTTTGGACCACTGAGCAACAGTCCAGTTTTTTTCTCCTTAGCCCAGATAAGATGTTTCTGACATTGTTTCTGTTTCAGAAGTGGCTTGGTAGCCCTTTTCCTGAAGACGTGTGAGCGTGGTGACTCTTGATCACTGACTCCAGCTTCAGTCCACTCCTTGTGATGCTCTCCAAAGTGTTTGAATCAGCTTTGTTTGACAGTATTCTCAAGCTTGTGGTCATCCCTGTTGCTCGTGCACCTTTTCCTACCCCATTTCTTCCTTCCAGTCAACTTTTCATTTAATATGCTTTGATACAGCACTCTGTGAACAGCCAACCTTTCAGTAATGACCTTCTGTGACTTACCCTCTTTGTGGAGGGTGTCAATGATTGTCTTCTGGACAACTGTCAGATCAGCAGTCTTCCCCATGATTGTATAGGCTATTGTGTAACCATTTTGAAGGTTCAGGAAACCTTTGCAGGTGTTTTGAGTTGATTAGCTGATTGGCATGTCACCATATTTTAATTTGTTGAGATAGTGAATTGGTGGGTTTGGTTAAATGTGAGCCAAAATCATCACAATTAAAAGAACCAAAGACTTAAACTACTTCAGTCTGTGTGCATTGAATTTATTTAATACACAAGTTTCACAATTTGAGTTGAGTTAGTGAAATAAATGAACTTTTCCACGACATTCTAATTCATTGAGATGCACCTGTATACATGGAATATATTTTTGTGCTGCATATAATAATTTGACACTCATTTGATACTGACCTATGACATCCTGTGACATGATATTCATCTGAATTTACATCATTTCATGAAAGTGACTGTTGTGGTTCTCCGTCATACTGGCAACAGCTGGCTACAGTAAATGTGACTTATTTAAATGACTTTCACTTAGTCCTGATATTTACCTGCTCTAACTGCATATTGCCCACCGTACAGTTTCCCTAAAGCCACCGGGATGGTGTTGGCTCCGGGGCTTGGCCCCAAGATTGTTACTTGCAGCTATATGCTCTCAAACATTATAATAAAGCCATGTGTGCACACATATAGCTATTTATTATTTTTTGATTAATAATGGTTGATTGGTTTTTTTCTTCATTCAGTTTGTTGCATTTATGATTCATCCAAGTCAGAACCTAAATGGCATAATTTTCATTTAAACATTAGCCTACTTATGTGCATTTACACCACTGGACTTTATTCAGTTTAATCAGATTCTCTTGTGTGTTAGTTAAATTAGGACATTTAAGTAATTTTTATAAACGTGCCTTAGAAAAAACACATTATTGGTGTCCATCTTGAGACAAAACAAAGGCATTGATATATTTTAAGATCAATCAGTGCAAGTTTCTTTCAGTTGAAACAGCTCAGACTTACATTTTAGTCTGGGATTTGGCATTAAGCCTTGTCTTTGAAACTGGGGAAAAGTGTAATCTGCTTGGTATTTTATTACGAATGGTAATAATAATCAGTGAATCAGTTGACTGGCGAATCGCTCGGACCAATTCAGTCTGATTTGTGAGCCGACTCGCTCAGGCCGGTAATGAGAACCAGTTTAAACGAGTAATGGAAAAGATCCGACTCAAAAGAACCATTCGCCCACGAATTGGACAGAGCACACAAATAACAGTGATGTAAACAAATGTGCCTGCATCTGGGATCCAATCAAACCTCTTATTAAACATTTTGAGGGTAAAATAATAACAAAAGTGCTCCTGAAATATACTCTCAGCATTAATAAGACTGAAAATTGCAGTAAAACAACAAAATAATTGTACATTTCCCTTAATCACTCTGCCAAAGTGCAACTGAGGTTTACTGAGAAGCAAAATATTGAATAAGTGGTGAATAAAATGGAAGGGAAAATCAATCCTAATTAAGATTTTTTTTCTTGTCAGTAATCAAGAGAGATTGCTGGTCAAGCATTCTGCTTATTCTGTGAGGAGTAATAGGCCCAGAGCAGGATTCCTAATTATTTTATGTAGAAATACTAGAGGTCATCAATTAGACTCATTAGCTCCACTGGCTTAAGGCAAGAAGCCTGATTGTAGTGTTGCATTGCTTAAGGGTGTGCTATGCAGATGCACATACATAATATTGACTTGAATAAAATAATTGTGATGAACCACTCTGTTGTGTAGGCAGGGGGGAATGTGTTCTATAAAGATGTGATGTTTGTTTCCAGACAAAGGCAAAATATTCAGCCACCGCAATTATAAATCTTGTCATGGAGTGATGCTTATCTCGATCCATTATAGCAATGTAATTTAAATCTGTAATAAAATCTAAACAGTTTTAATTAACTCTGCTGATTAAAACAGAAACCAATGTAGTGCATAACTTGTATGATAAATTCATCTTTAGCCTAATGTCTCTCAGGTTTTTGGCACAAGCTCAGTTTGATCATGGTGCTGGTTGTAGTAGTCCGTCAGTTGGAGGGAGTTACATATTTCATGGATGGCTTGTCATCTGCTGTATAAATCAAGCGACAGTGCTGGAAAATGCATTATCTCCTGGAGAGATTATGACAAGGCCAATTCATAACTGTGAATTGATTTTCTTAAATGCTGCAGAGCATGTATTGTGGTGGTTAGCATAATCGAGGGTTTAGGTTCCTAAAATAGTAATCACAAAATATAATCAGCAAATCAGAAAGACCTCAGTATATTGAATAGAACACATTTTGTTCCAGGTAATGAGTCAGTGCTTAACAAAATGGGTTCACACAATATCACTAAAGGCGTATATTAATTATATATTTTAATACAATATTATTATTAGAGGCGGTGGATGAGGAGGTATATTACTAACCAGACAGTTATAATGGTTGTGGCATAGCTTGCAAAATCACAGCATAAATAACCTTCATCATGGCACCAGAAAAATATTCTTAAACGGTATTAAAGGAATAGTTCACCCAAAAGTTGAAGAGTTTGTTTAGCATTACATCACTTTCTCACCAATGAATCCTCTGCAGTGAATGGGTGCCGTCAGAATGAGAGTTCAAACAGCTGATAAAAACATCACAATAATCCACAAGTAATACACACGACTCCAGTCCATCAATTAATGTCCTGACTCCTGAGAAGTGAAAAGGTTTATAAGAAACAAGTCTTTCCATAATATTGCTTTCTCCATTGAAAAAGTAATCTCGTCTGAATCAGGAGAGAAACATGCACAGATTAGGCATTGTTTACAAGCAAAAACAGCTGAATACTTTTTCACTGGTAGAAGCGTTATTATGGATTATTATGGGGGGTGAACTTCATTTAATGCAAAACTCATTTGGGGTGAGTTAGAAAAGAAACTGGACAGATCTATTGTACATTCAAAGGAAAGCCTTTGGCTTGAGTTGCAGAAGGCATTGGATAACATTTGTGTTGAAATTCTCAGGAAATATATTGACACTATGCCAGAGAGATGTGCTGCTGTTATTGTTGCACATACCAAATATTAAAGTTAAAAGTGGATAAAAACAGTACGACTTACTTCATCTGATACTTGTTGTCCAGAGCAACCATCTGCATGCTGCATGAACATTATGAAATGAAATCATGTTTTGGAGGCAAAAAAAGGTCAATATTTTCAGATCTGTCAGGTGTTCTAACAATTTTGGCCACCACTGTATGGTTCAGAATAAGATTTATTTAGCCAGATATTGCCATGACTAATTAAAATATGGTCCATAAAGGGCATAAATTAGACACTACAGTAAATAAAGTTACCTTATGTACAGCTAAACTGTATCTAGCTGTAGTTAATGCAGTTCCCCTACAGCCTCAAATCTACAGCTGACCAAAGCTTGCCTTTAAGATGCCTTGAGCTCATTAAGCACCAAGAACATCTTTACTAATTGACAAGACAATCGTTTAATTAAAAACCCAGAGCCCTGTCATTCTGCCAGGCTGAGAGGACATTTGAGCAGGATGCTTGTGACTGGTGACTCAGAGGTTAACCGTGGCAGCAGCCGTATTGACTTCTAGGTAATTATACTTAAGTGGTGACTAGAGGAGGCAAATGGCAGTAACAGATTATCTGTTTTGAGGGGATGCATTCTTAGAATCAATAAGAGTCCATTTGTGGAAATAGGGCAATTTAGGGGAAAATACACCCCTGTTCTTGGTCCTAACAGAAGTCATTTGCCCCTGCTACCATACTGTAGGTCTTTTTTTTTTCCAAATCTCTCATAGTTAAATTAGGAAATAAAACAGAGGGATAAATAGAGAAAACGGTACACATCAACAGCCTGTCTCTAAAAAGCAGTTGTACCTTTGTGACTAAAAATAAGGTTTGTTGTCCTGTATCTGAAAACAACATATTAAAAATGAGGACAAGAAAGGATTTTAACAGGACATACACTACCATTCAAAATGTTTGGGTCAGTAATTTTTTAAATCATTTAAATCATTATCATTTTTTAAAATCATTAAATCATAAAATTGACCAAAAGTGACAGCAAAGACATTTATAATGTTACAAAAGATTTCTAAAATATATGCTGTTCTTTTGAACTTTCTATTCATTGAAGAATCATAAAAAAAATGTTTCAAAGTTTCCACAAAAATATTAAGCACAGCTGTTTCTTGAGCACCAAATCTGCATATTAGAATCATTTCTGAAGGATCATGTGACACTGAAGACTGGAGTAACGGCTGTTGAAAATGCAGCTTTGCCATCACAGAAATAAATTACATTTTAAAATATAATAGAACACAGTTATATCAAATGCTAATAATATTTCACAATATGCAGCAAATATGCACAAAAATGCAGCCTTGTGTCATGGACTTTTATGTTGAAGTGTTTCTCTGCCCCGGTGTTTCTGTCTTCACTTCCTGAGTTTAGTTCCTGTTTCCTTTGTCTGCTTGTTTGTTTCTATAGTTACCCTTGTGTGTTCCTATGACAACTGCCCACGCCCCCTTGTTATCTCATTTAGCTTGTATGTCTGTGTGTATTTAAACAGCTTGGTTTTCACTTGTGTTTGCTGGTCGTTGTTTCATGATTCCCTGTATTGTTCCCTGGATGTTCCTGTCATTGCCAAAGAGGCCACTAATGAACTGTCCGTCTGTCTAGTCGCAACAAAGGAGTCTGATTTTGAACTGTCTGCCTGTCTGAATGCTGCTAATGAATCTGATTTCGAACTGTCTGACTTACCAGCTTCTGTAAATGAGTCTGATTATGAACTGTCAGTCTATACAGGATCAGTCCATGAATCTGTTTTTGAATTATCTGCCATAATTAATAATACATCCAGTTTTGAACTGTCTGCCTATCTGTTTTCAGTTAACAAACCTGATTTTGAACGTTCTGTCAGTCCTGTTTTAGTCAATGAATCTGATGTTGAACCATCTGCCTGTCCAGTTTCTATTAATGGGTCTGAGTGTGAATGGTCTACCAGTCCAGTTTCAGTTAATACATCCAATTTTGAACCGTCTGTCTGTCTGGATTCTGCTGTTGAGGTTGGTTTTGAACTGTCGGTCTTGCCAGTTTCAGTGAATGAGTCTAATTTTGAACTGTCTGCCCATTCTGTTTTCCCTAATGAATCGAATTATGGACTGTCTGTTGAGTTCTATCAAATGTGTCTGATTTTGAACTGTTTGTCTCTACCGCTTCAGCCAATGCATCTATGTTTGGACCTTATGTCTGTCCAGTAACTGCCAAGGAGACCATCAATGTACTTTTAATACGGTCTGTCGCGGCCAAGGAGACTATTGATGAACTCTCTGTGCCTTCTGCCTTGGTCTTTGGGGCCATAGGTACACTGTCTGTTTCCTATGTTTCAGTTCCTCCGAGGTCTCAGTCTCAGCCCTGGTTTCCTCATCCGTCTGCTCCACCGTGGTGGTCTTCTGCCTTGCTCTGGTGGCCCTCTACTCGGTCTACTCTGCTGTGGTGGCCTTCTGCTTTGTCTGCTCCTCCGTGGTTGTCTTCTGCTCCACCGTGGGGGTCTTCATCCCTGCTCTGGTGGTCTTCTGCTCCGTCTGCTGCTCCGTGGTTGTCTTCTGCTCCGCCGTGGTGGTCTTCTGCTCTGTCTGCTCTGCCGTGGTGGTCTTCAGCGCCACCTGCTCCGCCCTTGTGCTCTTCAGCTCTGCCTTGGGGGTCCTCGGCTCTACTTTGGTGGTCCTCGGCTAAGCCTTGGCTCCCTGCTCCATCAATCCTGCCTTGGTTCCCGGGTCCTCTTCCTGCATGTGGACCTGGCCCTCCGTCCCTCCCCCTGTTCCGCCTCTGCTCCACCACCCTCCTGGACTGTGTCATTTTAGGAGCATCTGGAATCTACTCCTTAAAGGAGGGGCTCTGTGTCTGTCCTTGGACTTTTATGTTGAAGTGTTTCTCTGCCCCGGTGTTCCTGTCTTCACTTCCTGAGTTTAGTTCCCGTTTCCTTAGTCTACTTGTTTGTTTCTATAGTTACCCTTGTGTGTTCCTATGACAGCTGCCAACACCCCCTTGTTATCTCATTTAGCTTGTATGTCTGTGTGTATTTAAACAGCTTGGTTTTCACTTGTGTTTGCTGGTCGTTGTTTCATGATTCCCTGTATTGTTCCCTGGATGTTCCTGGCTCTCTCTGTGAGAATTATGAGTTTTTCTTGAGTTTTTGTCTTTTCTTAAATAAAGTTGTGTGTGCAAGTGGATTTTCTCTCTGCCTCATCCCTATGTTACACCTTGGTTAGTTAGCATTAAAAAATTATTTCAAAAACACTAAAAAAAAATAGGACAAAGATTTTTGAACGGTAGTGTATGAACATTTTAACTGCTATTGCACTGCTATTTTTTTATTTGCATGTTTTCATGTGTTAGCCTACAGTCATGCTGCCCTTCCGGCTCATCCAGTAATTACTGATTACATTAATTCTGGTACGAGCATCCAGTCACCAGCTGATGTCAGCCCACGGAGCCAATGCCTTTTGGGACAGGGACGCTGTTGGGGAAGTCAATGACCTCTCTAAGTGATGAGAGAGAGCAGAATGAGATTGCAACTCGGTCCATTCGGGGTCGTAAATAGATTTGCTTGTTAAAGAAGTACTTTTCCCTGGCTGATTTTACCGCACTTACACTTTCCTCAAGCCCTTCCTATTCTGGTTCTTTCCTCAATTTGCACACAAACACCCTAGAAGATGAAAGAACAGAAGCAATTTCTTGTGATGGATGGGAAAGACTCCTCTCAAATGTAGCCGACACTCGGCTTGCCCGATTTACAGGGCCAAATCACTTAGACTAACTCTTACAGTCAATCAATTGCATTTACATCTATTGCGACTCGGCCAACCAGACTCTCCCTAGGAGACAGCCATTAATTGGCTTGTGCAACGTTATGGACCACTGATCAATCCCAATCAACCCATGTGAAACATTCATAATAGAGCACTAATACTTATGCAAGCCTAGCCAAACTCACACTTACAATATCCCAGAAGTGAATTATAGCAAAAGATGATACAGGTCAATTATCAGTTGGGTTGGATATATGAGTTATTGGAGATGGAAGTATATGGGTATAGATTTGAACACAGAGACCCTTAAATGGATCCCAGGCACTCCCTCTCTTTAATGTTCCCTTAATCTCACATTGCCAAACCGTAGGCTTTAATCCAATCAGCAAAGAGCTTGTTCTCATTTACCCAGAAGGCTTGAGGGGCTCAACATACATCTGTGGTGGGGTGAGCCATGACGGGATGGTGTCTTTCACCCTATACATGTCATTTTTCACAGCTTGAGTTTTCCCTCTTGCCCTCCATTCGAAGGAACCTAGAAGGAAAGATGATGAAATGTCAAAACCAGCTATCAATGGATTTTTCTGTTTTAAGACACTAAAGCAATCTACATTTTATGATTGCTCAGAAATAATCCACTCATAGGATTAATTCAATTAAAATCAATCTTATTTTTAGGTACAGTAATGCTCAGTGGAACCAAATGCGCTCTGAGATTTAATAACCCATTGACACATCGTTTTCAACAAGCTTGTGCTCTTGACAATAAGAGTACATGCTAATAAGGAAATATGTTCATTGGGTCAAAGTTCATAGGTCAGGTCATCCTAAAGTGGCACAAATGAACAGTACAAGTGTTCTATGTAAACATTCAGCTGCTAGTCAGATTTCTAATAGAGTTCCAACTCAGCAGCATCTTAAAAATGTGTCAGCATCTCAGGCTGGGGTCTCAGAGTGGTAAAAGTGTCACAAAAAACATGAATACATTTAAAGCCAATCTCTTAAAAAGGGTCGCAGCATCTGTTGACACAAAGCAATAACATTAGATCCCTTTGGATCCACCTCTTTTCTCAAGAAAGCACAGTTCAATCCTTTAATATGAACCATGCATGCCCTAAACCTGATGCCGCTGATTATTTCTGGGCAATTAAGTGCACTGATAGAATGAACTCAGTGTGACTTGGATGCTTGATCTGAAAAGAAGACAAGACAGAGATGAGAGAGGAGAGTTATGTGATGTTCTGGCAGAGCTTGCAGACTGGGCTCATTGTCCGGGCTTGCAAAATCAGCACTACCCCATTCCTCTGGCCCAGTTAAGACGTTCTTTCTGCAAGCTGGCCGGTAGTGCACTCAGCTTCCTCGTTTTTCGTGATTGCCTGACATTTCTTTTCTCTTCTCTGCTGCCGGTGCTTCCTGCCATATCTCCTTAATACCTCTGCTGACAAGGGTCCTAGTAATAACGCAGCTGCCTTTTTATTGATAATGTGTCACAGAATATCTCGGTGTCGTTATCGAACACTCAAGGAGCAGAATGGCATTTTCAGTGGGAAATAAGTAATCGATAGGGAACAGCAAATTAAGTAATAGCATTTTTGCGTCGATGCATATTACAGCTCAGTTAACAGCCTTCGGATTGGCAAGGCTCCGCGCTGCTGGATGAACAGATCAATCCACACACAGAGCTGACGTCTCGCTTTGACAACATAATTAGTTATCATACAGAGAAACGTGTTTGAGGACAATATGAAAACCTCCCTCGGATATTCAGCTCATGGATCAGAACCATGAAGAGGCGGTCAGGGAAACCATGTGATCCTCTATGAGGAAAACAACTTTTTAAAATAAAGAGAGATGAATAACTGAGATGAAGGGTGTCAGCTGAGAAGAGATGATTTTGTTAATGGGAGGTCTGACAGGAAACAGGATACATCTATTTATGTATTCACATCATTTTGCTGTCAATCCTAAATCACTTTGTTTTGTTTCTAAAAAGGTAATTGTATTATTTTATGGTACTTTAGATTTATATAAACTGGAATCCTCAATTCTGATTGGTCAATTGAAGCCTTCTGTGGTCAAATATTTTTGTATAATTACTTCAAAACTTTTATAATAGTTCTAAGTCATCTCTTGCAGACTTTCTCTTTTCACATAATAAAAAAAAAATTTCAAATCAGTATTTATGTCTTTATTTATAGCAGTGCAATAAGCAGGATAAAGTACAATAAGATGGTTATTTTTGCAAAATAAACCCCCAAAAGGGTCATTAAGGCTCAATGCAAAGAACATCTAGTGACCTGCTGAATATGCATTATCCTTTGCATGAAATTGACTTGTATAAATGTGATATTGTTATGAAAGTCGTTGACCATCTAGAACTACATTAAAAGACTACCTAGAAGACTTTTAGTTAAATTTGTTGAAACTATAAACAGAAAAAAATGCAATTAAAATGATTTAAAAAAAAAATGTCTCCTGTCTAAAATGTCTAAAAGGTTGCCTACCTATACCATGGGTGATAAATGAAACTGATACAAATCCATCTGTTTATACTGCAGCATGATTGTATTATAGCCTACTGACAAATTTGACATACAATCTCCAGGTCTGTATATCATCAATTTTGTTTCAACCCTATGAAGGGAGACATAATAATTCAGCTGCGTCTTTTTGGTTCACTAAATTGGATGCATATTATTCAAGGGTGTTTTCATCTCAACCATTGACCCAATCACGCTTAAATCATTTTTATACACTAAAACTATGTGTTTGTGACCTGCCCCATCATCCACTTTATAACTAGAGAACGCGTGTCGACCCTGAGACGTCTTTCACTTAATAAAGGAGGTGATGAACATCTGCGCCCTGTTCGATTACCTGCAGTACAGCCCAGACAGCCACGCGCTCTCGAGTGGAGGCGCTTGTCACTCTCTCTCTCCAGAATTCAGAGGCGCATTTCAGAGTGTCAGACCAGCTCGGTGGAAATCATGTCTTTGAACACTATGAAGAAGAGACTCTTCCAATAAACGTTAAAAAAGGCGCCTGACTAGAACAAGTCTGTTTGAAGTTCCCTCCATCATCTACTCGAGAGAAACACGCGAGGATGCGCGCTGCAGTCGGAATCCTTTGTGCTTTGACTTTCCTGGTCTCGTGCAGCCATGGCGCGAGAGTTGTGAGTGGTAAGTTTCAGTTTATTTAGTATGATGCTATTTTCATTCATATAATTTCTTTCAGAATTTAAACTAGGTCAGATAAATTTATCAAAATATTCAGTTACTTGTGGTAAAATTGTGCACGAAGGAGTCCAGTTTAAAGGGATAGTTCAGCCAAAAATATAATTTATCCTCAGACTGTCTCAAACCTGAATGACTTTGTTAGGCTGAAAGGAGAAGTTAAGCAGAATGACATCCTCAGTCACCATTCACTTTCACTATAGAAAATTTATGTAAAGATGGTGACAAAAACTGCCATTCTCCATAACATAACTTCACAGTCATACATGTTTGGAACAAGGATCATAATGAGTAATTTATGACATTTTCATTTTGGATGAACTGTCCCTTTAAGTATTATTTTAAACCCACTGTCACACCAATAGTCTGTATTAGAATTATTAGTTTTTTTTTTTTTTTTTTTTAAGTTATATATACTTTCAGGAATTTCGATAAAATCTGTGCATTTTTTCATCTGTATAATTTCTCAAATTGATTTTCTGTGCTGCAGCTTCAAAATTCCATAATTTTTCATAATGCTTTTAAATGCTCATTCTTATTCACTTCTACTACTTTATTTTATAATTAACGTAGGCCTATCTCAAAAACATTATCTATTATAAAATCTTACACATCAGCTCATAGCTTTCTCTTCCCCAAAGATGATTTGTCTTGAAGATCATTCTTGAAGCTTGTCTCTAACCTGTCTTAATAAAGCAATGGGATAAAAAAAAGGAAAATGATTATGAAAGAAAAAAATGAGAGAGACTGTTAAGGATAAAAATAGGTTTGCCATACATGTGTAAACTAAAAGGATGCACCAAGGGGAACTGAAATTGGTTGAGCAGTTCTTTGAGATGAGATCGTGGTTTAACAAAGGTGAAAAGAAAGTGGCAGTTTTGAAGAACGGAACTGCCAGAACATTCCATGCTGGAAGGAGTAAAACTGTGCTATACAGACAGGAATTGAGGAAGAAAGCAAAGGAAATTGGTAGAGAAAATGCTGAGTCCAGTTTTCCCCCCCAGTTAAACCTGGCCCATTACTGGGCTCAGATTGATGATATAGCAGATCTGGACCAAGCAATTATTTAAAGTACCTCCCGGGCAGAGAGCTAATGTTATTATTAGACTTTTAACAGTCTGTGTATTAATCACAGTTCTCTTCGCTGGGCCTATCAGTGTATCTTAAGTGTTTTCTATAATAGAAGTGCTTTGTTTATGATTTAATAATAATTCCATGCATTTTCCCCTCTTAGCTTGCAAGCCTTTAAATGAGCATCCTTTAAACATCCAAATCTCTCTCTCGCTCTCTCTCTCTCTCTCTCTCTCTTTCTCAAGAAATCGCTAAAAATACTGTATTAATTTTGTTGTGTCTTCAGGTCAGACAGTGTGTCAGGGCAGTCCTGAGCAGCCGTGCTATAAGATCGCGTACTTCAGGGACATGTCGAGTCGTGTTGCATTCTGGGAGGCTCAGCATGCGTGTGACATGGATGGCGGTTCGTTGCTGAGCATTGAGAACACTGCAGAGCAGAAGCACATTGAACATCTTCTGCAGGAACTCAGCGTCTCCACTTCCACCGGTGCTTCCAGTGGGTCGGGTATCACAGACGGAGACTTCTGGATCGGGCTGACACGCTTGGAGGACGAGACCGCACAGGAGCCTGGCAGCTTCACCTCGTGTCCTAACCTGTACAGGTGGACAGATGGAAGTGTCTCACAGTTTAGGTGAGATGTGACTGTTCTGGGGCCTTTTCAAAGCAGAGATTTACCTCAGGTAAACGGTCATTAAAATTAGCACTTCTGTTCTACAGAAACTGGTATGCTGATGAACCATCCTGTGGAGGAGAAGCTTGCGTGGTGATGTATCACCAGCCTACAGCTCTCGCCGGGCCTGGCGGGCCGTATCTTTACCAGTGGAATGATGATAGGTGCAATATGAAGCACAATTTCATCTGCAAGTATGAACCAGGTAGGTTATTTGCATTGTGAACTTTTTTTATATGACTGTCAAAAGTGACCTGATTAACCTGAATTCACCCTACTAAAATGGTTTAGCTTACAATGTTTGTTTTGTTGTTCTGAGCAGAAAGTTACCTGGTAAAAGTGCAGAGCGACACGCCTGGAGGGCCTGATGTTGGTAAGCAGCCAGGTGTCAAATCCGTCATTATTTGACTTGAAGAGTTACAGATGTGTTGACACTAATCTGTTAATGTGCCCCCCAGATCTTTCCTCAGAAGAACAAGAGGAGAGGAGAACATCTCCTGTCGATCAGGATGAGAACCCTCTACTTATAATGCCAGGGCCCTCAAGTAACATTAGATTTTAAATTATTTAAATCAATATTCAGCAAAGTTCAATAAAGTTCAGTTAAGCTCAGCATTTGTGGTATAATGTTGATTACCACAAAAATGTTCAATTTGTTCTTTCTCTCCTTTTCTTAAAAAAAAAAGAAATCAGTGACTCAGGCTAGTATAAAATGTAGGTGAATGAGCCCAATGTTTAAATTTTAAAATACTTTTATCAATAGAAGACTTAAACTATATATATGTTAGAGGTTAGATTTTAGTGCGACAAAAACGCTTTTCTGTGTAAAGTTACTTCATTGCCATGGCAGCAGAATGCCACACTAAACCCTAAAATCAACTATAAAAACAATTTATTAAAAAGATTCATTAAACAAATAATTATAACACACATTATAAATAAATATAGTCCCATTCATAAGTTTGCGGTCAGAATGACTAAAAAATATAAAATAAATGAATAAATAAATACCTTTTTTATTCAGAAAGGACACATTAAATTGATCAAAAGTGACATTTCTAATGTTACAAAAGATTTCTATTTCAAATAATTGCTGTTTTTGGACTTTCTAATAATCAAAGAATCATAAAATATATCACGGTTTCCACAAAATACTGATAATAATGAAAAACATTCATAATAAGAGGAAATATTATTTGTTCTCCAATTTTAATATATATAATGTGACACTGAAGACTGGAGTAATGGCTGCTGAAAATTCACTTATGCCATCACAGGAATAAATTACATTTTAAACTAATTAAATACAAAAAAGGTATGTTAAATTGTAATAATATTTCACAATATTACTGTTTTTACTGCAGTTTTGATTAAATAAAGACTACCATGGTTAGCATAAGAGACTTCTTTCAAATTCAAAAAAATTACAGATTCCAAACTTTTGAACGGTAACTTTTTATAAGTGCTTTTATGAAAGTATAAGCTTCACATTTCTGCTTTTAAATCTTCTAAAAAAAATGGCTCCATTCACTTCTGTTGCCTCACTGTAACCCTTGATTTTTTTGTATTTGTCAGAAAAAAGGTGTGAAAATTATATTTTTGCAGTAGTCAACATTAAAGCACAAATGCTGCCTATTATGTTTCACTCATATTGAACCCAGAATTCAACTCAAAATAAATGCCTGTATGAGAATGGAAGTCAAAGTGTGTGTGTGTTTTTTTTTTTTTCTTTCCCAGGTATGCTGCTAATCTACGTGATTATCCCTACCATCCCTCTCCTCTTGCTGATCCTGGTGGCTTCAGGAACGTGCTGTTTCCAGATGTTGAGCAAGAGGTGAGCCATTAAGATCAAATCACTGTAAACGCTGTCAGACTAATGCTAATGCGATGTCCTATTATGCACAGTATCATCCAAATACTGCGACACATCAGGAAGTCAGTGTCTCACTAACAGCCTTTGCGTCTTGATTAATCAGGTTTTCAGCTCACTAGCCGAGATCTGACACCATCCTCTGTTTTTCTCTCTAACCCAGAGGTTTTACCGTGATTAATTAGATTCAGCTGTTTATAACTGTGCCTGGCAAAACAGCTCAGCCCAAACTAATCACCATCAACACTGTTATTATAGTGCACATTTGGCATATTTAAAGGGGGGAGGGGTTTGCCTGACACATTACGTCACACTGCATAGAAGACAGAGTCCAACTCGACTTCTGTTCCCATCAATATCCCGATCGGTAGGGAACTGCTGAAGCAAGCCGTTCCCGTCCTCCGCTCCCGCCTCTCAACATAGAGCATGAAACACAGTTCATCTCCTTTTAACCCTCGGCCCGTGCTTGACAGGACATTATATAGTGGCTTATTTGTGTAATTTATGATGTTTATACGGCTGACGCTCTCACAGAGTGATGTCTTTTTAACATATTTCCGATCACTGTGGCAGACGAGGGGATCCTCAGACAATGCATTTAATCACTGGCAACGACTGAGTGCGCTCTATACGGTAAAAGGCTTTCTGGAGCGAGTTCAAAGCTTTTGGATGAACGTCTCAGCTCCTTAACAGATGATGCTTCTCTGTTTTATGATGTTTGCCACTTGTTCTCATGATTAAATACCATCATAAGACCAGGAGGAGTCACATAACAGCTGCTTTGCTTCGGTTTACTTATTGTGTATACCTTTAAATGTCCGGTCTTCCATGCATTGTGCTATTAAACTTTAGAGACATGGAGATTCACATGGGGAAATTGGCCTGATTCACAAGGCACAGATAAACAATACATATGTCAGATATTAACAGATTACAATGTAACAGTATATATGAACACATCTACCCATAGAGGGTGCATATTTCATTAAAAAATGAAAATTTTGTCATCATAAACTCATCCTCGTATCATTCTAAAACTGTAGGATTTTCTTTTTATTAATTAAATAAATTAATGAATAATTTAATTTTAATTAATACATTTTTATTTTCTTAACAGTAAACCACGGACCAAAACGAGCGTTAACCAATCAACTCTCTGGATCTCCAAGACGCCAAAGATAGACAGTGGCATGGAGGTTTAAAGATTCAAACAGCTCCATTTCTCTGGCTTTGTCATCTATGTTGCTTGATCAACAACATTCTCATCTGGTGGTTAGTTTAGTGTATGACTTAATAATACTAGCTACAAGTTACATTCATATCGCATTTCTGTACACATGTTGTGCTCTCACAAATTTATGAAGTCTACAAGTTTCTTGCTCGCTCCCATGACCTTCTTCTCCATTTCATTTTTAGTCTGATTAGATAGTCTGACCTGAAGGTACTGAGGGCTGCTTAGGGAGGATGAATACTAATTGGCACCAAACACAGTGAACAATTAAATTACTGTAATTAAAGCAAGTACAAGTGGGAACCACATAAAAAGAGGAATCAAGAGTTCCTTGTGACAGCGAATAGGGACACACAAACTGAAGCTAGTGACACCGTAAAGAAATTAATCACTAAAAGAGCATAAAAAGATAGCCTCATAGGTTTTTGGAGAATTAGAGTAATGTGTCTCATTCAAGAAATGAGAGGCCTATTTAATCACAAAAAATTCTCATGCATTGCCAATGATGGCACAATATCATGTATAGTTATGTGCATATAATTAATAATTTGGTAGCAAAAGATTTTTGAAACATTTGCAGTCATTCTTTAAATGACCAGAATCATTGGCTTATATAGTGACTGTTCTGCTCTGCAGCTTATGAGGATGTTGTCATAAAGAAAAAAGATGAATTCATAAAAATGTACATATTTTTGTATGATGTGACTGCAAAGCTGCTTTAAGCTGCCACTGTTATATTGCAGTTTTTTTGCATGTGAATATTTTATCATCCCCTTTTACAATACTGCATATAGAAAATATCAATGCTAAAAGTATTAAACTGGTTTGCGTCATAGTGATATTGTATCAGATACCAAAATTAGTCAGTTAGACATCTGGTTGTACAGGAATATGTGTTTCTGTGAGTGTGGGTAATATTGTATGTTTGAATTTTAAATGTGCTGTTAATACTTTTTTATATTTTTGAGACAGGACGTGTACAAATGGATTAAAAATATTTAATTGCGAAGATGTTTCAGTATGTTTTTATGGCTCTAAAATCATGCCACATAAATGCTTAACCACAAACAAAAGCTCAGAGTCTTTTGAGTTACTAGATTTATTTTGAAATCTGTTTTGAGATTCATCACGGACCAAAAAAATCGGTATACAGGTTCTTATCGATAAACAACAATTAATTTGATTAGCAGATATTGAATATTAATAGCATTATCTTTTATTCACATACAAAGAATTAACATCCTTATCTCTGCTCCTCAAACACTTTTGCAAGTTTCACAAAGGTAAAGTTAAGGTAAAAATACCTTACACACAGGTTAAAGCTCATTTCTACAGATTTCCTCCTGGTAATTACACCATTTGTATTTGTTTATGAGAAACACGGTTGTGGGCATGAATTTAAATAGACGTGGAGATCAGAAAGCTTTCAGGGGGTCCAGCTGGCAGGCAGAGTTAGAGCCAGACATAAGACAAATGAACTGGACCGCATTAACACCAAAAAGATGTGGTACTTTGTATGCGATTTACCCTGGTCTGCAATTAGTGACAGCATAGACTTTAAAGCACACTGCTAATTACGGAGCCAATTAAACTAATCAGTCCTCTGCTTTGACAGGAGAACTCACGTCACACACTCAGGATCTGGTAATTATAGATATGACTGTAATCACTACTCTGGAGGCACAGGGTAGAATTAAAGAAACAAAACCTTTCCCATCTGGAGAGGGGGGTGATTTAAGCCTATTAGAGATACAACACAAGCATCTCATTCTCCACCCGTCCAAGATACAAACAGCTCTTCATCGCTCTGTTAGAACTGGAATACGGTTAGTTTATGATGGAAATGGGGAGGTTCACCCTCATCCCATCCTGCAAGCTGGAAATCAGCTGTCTTCTAAATGTCAAAGACATTAAACACTAATTAATTGGGTTATGGCAATGATAATCAGTGTTTGTAATTGCACTCAGGTGGAGTTTTAAATCTTTGTGATGATGGATGGACTTCATTAATCAATTTAATGTTAAAGTGTAAAAATGCTATGGTAAAAAAACAAACAAAAAAGGCTTAATAAACTGTGGAAATACTGTATTAATTATATTTTTATAGTAAAATACTGTTAAATTTAGTTTTTGGACATGAAAAGCAAGTCATCTTAGTTTATGGTGAAAAACCATTCTTAGATTTTTCAGTTTAGTTATGAGCATTATGGGTTTATGTTACATTACGTTGCTAAATTAATATTAATATTTCATTTTGGTGTTGTGTTACCATAACGGTGTTATATATTTGTGTGCATGACACTTGCATTGCAAATTATATTCTCAGCATAACACTTGGAGTGAAAAGTGAAATTGAAAGATTAATACATTAACAATATTTAGTACATTGTAAAAATGAGTTTTCATTGTAAATTAAACAGATTATTGGAGTACCTTTTACAAGAGAATAGCCTACTATTTTAGTCTTTTTACTTCAAAATTTCACATTTAACAATGTGTTATTTTGTTTCTTTGTAATTAATTGTGCAATTTACTAACAATTTCTAAGAGAAAATTGTTTCAACAGAAATTTACAGTTTTTGGAAGTGAAAAACAACATATCACCTTAGTTTGCAGTGAAAAACCATAAGATTTTTATAATTCCTTACAGTTTCTACAAGGCTTTCTCAATTACCACCTGTTTTGTTTTTTTTTGGTAGTTTTATAAAGGTAAAAATTTTGTAAGGTATATAAATATTATATCAGTTAATTAAATAGGCTATATATATGTTTTTTTAACCATAAATTTTGCCTCAGTTCAATCTGTAAAACTCAAAATTCTACCGATTTTTTATGGTAAGATTCTGGCAAATACAGCTGCAATTTTTTTGATAATGAATTTCACAAATTTATTTATTTATTTATTTTTACAGTGATATGGATGTGCCCGCAGTTCATATAGTTTTATTTAATTCACCTGAAATTGTATGTAGGACACATAATGAGCACAGACATTGAGGGAGACGTGTCCAATATTCAAACTACTGTTCAATCAATTTGGCTTTTCAATGACAGATTATTCCATTTTTGATGAAAGCAATTTAAATAAAAGCCCACTGCTACTATCTAGTAGTATCAAACAAACTATTTGTCACAATTTGCTGCTGCATAAGCTTTAGCCAAATGTGAGATTGAAAAGCACTGCAAAGCACAAATGATTAACAATTTGGGAAGATGTTTTAATATATATCTCAAGATCAAGGTTACAAATGTTAATAATGACAATGTCTTTTAGTTTAAAAAATTCACATCAACCAAGAGTTTAAAATGCATTAGCACATAATCTGAGGGCATTATAGATAATTAAATCTCCTGCAGGCAATCAAGGCCTTATTATTGCGCCTCACAACCTTTTACCCAGCGTGCCATCTTACGCCCATTACAGTAACTATCCCAGGTGTCCCTGCAGACACAAAGATCAACATTAACATCAAAAATGCACTTGCACAACAGATACAGTATGCAAAGTACCCACAGTTGCCAATTGAGAATCTCTCAAATACACTAGATATAATGCAGTGACAGACATAGCTTGAGTCCAGATTTCTAAAGGGACAAACAACCTTTGTTAATGTGACAAATAAGCTTTGTCAGTTGTGCCCAAGGATATATGCAATGAATACTTGCCATGATTTCAGTCCTTCAGTTTTCACAATGAGCTTTGCACATTCAACTGAAGCTTTCAGGTCATCCTGAAGCAAGTCTATGGGAATCGATGGGAAACTTGTATAAACAAAAATATAATAACCAAGTTTAAAAGCACAGATACAGTGGAGTCAAAAAGTCCATTTTACTTTTTTCCTGATTTTTTACACACATTTTTTCACATTATAAACTATATACTCAGCATAACACTTGTGAAAGTTACAATATGTAAATGATATTCAGTATACTGAAAAAAAAAAAGATTTTTCAAAGATTACCAACAATTTCAGTCTTTCTACTTAAATATTTTATGTTCCTTTTAAATATTAGTGAAATTTGCTAGCAATTTCTGAGTGAAGTTTCTACACCAATTTTTTTTGTGAGAATAACATCTGAAACAAATATTTATACAATACAATTTATTATTTCATTTTTTTATTCTAAAACTTAAATGTACATTTATAAATACAATTTTGAATCAGATTTTTCAGACCCCCACTGTATGTTTTACAAAATCAACAGCAACATCCAAATAATTTTTGTCCATTTTTAACTACTAGGCCTAGTCCACTTTGATACAAATAGTATTCAGTATGTTTTTTGGTCACATGAAATCCATTTAAAGGTAATAAAGTACCTGAACAGGGAACATTGCACTTGTTCTTTCCACCTGGAGTGCCGTCACTACACCATTTGAAACTGTTTATCTGGAAGATCCCATAGTCTTTCCCGGTATCAGCTGAACGCACTCTTTGGGTCTTAAACTTGCTTTCCCAGAAGGCCGTGCACACATCTGTTGAAATTAAGTTCAAAACCAAAGGGAATAAAATATATCATGACCAGTTCAGATATGCTAAACATTGCAAGTCAGTACTGAAATTACAAATAACAAAGTACCCACAGTTGCCAAGTGAGAATCCCTCAAAGCCATCGAGTCCCTCTTGCTTGAAGATACGGACAACATCACAGCGAGCCAGCTTGCGGCTCTCACACGAGCACAGCCACATCAGACACAAGACCGCAATTGACACCCTCATATCTGCACTACTGCTCAGAAAATCAGTCAATATCTGCTATCTGAGGAGGAGTTCAGATGGAGGGTGGAAGCTGTAGAGTGGGATTATTTATAAGTCAAATGAAAGGTTTGTGTCGCAACCAATTTTTCACAAGTGCATGTAGTTTGCAGTTGCTTCAGATATGGCTGTTGAGGCAATAACTGACTTTGGGCTGTTCTATTTTTACTTCTAGAACCAAAAATGATCTTTTTTTATGTGCAGAGGAACCGGAAAAGATTTAGATCAGACATAATAAGACGGAATATGCAATACTGGGGGAAACCCAGTCATAATGTAGCTAATGAGAGCAGCATTTAAGAACATTAAAAAAAACAAACAAATATATATTGATTTTATTTATTTATTTATTTTTATTCAGAAATTTCCATACAAGTTGTAATATGCCTTAAAAACAAATATAACAACAAAATTAAAACTATGGTCATGGTGATGAGAATGAGAATTAACGAGTGTTTTTATCTGTCACCCAAACATCCTGAAATGACTTGAGGAAAGATGTGGAGACAGTTATGTGGAAAACTGTTGTGAAAAAACGGCTCCTTAATGCAACCTAATGTGCAATCAACTGACAATAACAGCAAAGGAAATGGAGAAGATGAGAATGTGTCCACAAACGGCTCAAACGGCCACTGTGCATAACCACCAACAGCCCTTAGATGGGAAGACCTGCTACTTGATTCTTATTATTTATCATATTGCAGGTGTACTTTCCATATGCATATTCTACTTCTTGTAAAACACTGGCAAAAGAGTATCAAAACTGTCAAAAATACTAAACTCTGATCTAAAAGAAAAGTGATTCAGTCAAAACAGACAGCCCTATTTAAACAGCACAGATATATAAGGTATCTTGAAACTCAAGTTTGTAAACATTGTAAACTGGCATGTTTGTGTGCTTATGCATGACATTAAACAATTTACTATAATTATATTATCAAATTAAATAAATTATTAATAAATTATAAAATATAAAAAGGAAAATACATTTAAAATAACCCCCACAATTTGCTAGAATATTTCAAAATCTCTGTGTTCCACTTGTCACTTTTTTATTTAACCATTTATTCAGTATAATCTGTCCAAAACCTTCATTAATTAATGTGTGAATAAACTGTGCTTTAGAGAACCTAATGTATGATGTAAAATCTTAAATATTTGGTCAACAAGAAATGAGTAAATGATAACAGAATAATAATTGGATGTAAGAGCAGGTCCGATCTCATTGACTGAACAGCGTCCCCTGCTGGAGGAGAGTGGAAGGGGCGTCAAAGTTCACAGCTTGTCCCTTATTCAAAACCAGCACCCTGAAGGAGTAACAACAGGTCATAAATACCTTACTGGAATACTTGACATTTAATGACAGGATGAGTCAGTTGTTATATAAAGGATTGTTGCTCCTGACCTGTCAGTGTGCATGACAGCGAGCGGGTTCTGAGTGAGCCACAGTACAGTGCAGTCTTTAAACTCTGTGTGGATCAACTGACGGACCAGGTCCTCTGTTTCTAGGTCCACACAAGGAAGGGCCTCTTCCACAAGCAGGATTCTGACCCTTGCAAGCAGGGCTCTGGCCAAACAGAGCAGCCTCCTCTGGCCAAAGCTTTCACAACACAAAAACAGAAATATTTAACCCATAACAACCACTTGTTTGTTGTGCCAGTACATAAACGTTGCCATAGAGAAAACTATATTGTTTCGTGAGGTAATAAAACAAAGCGACGGTCCAGGTCTGGACTCATGATTGATTCCAGCTGGAATGTGAATCATTTCATGCTGCAGCTCAATTATTTATGTTTGTCCAATCTGCAAAATTCACTTAATAGAACTTTTTAATAAAATTTTTAATAATCAAATGAGAATCTTGTAAGCTGTGTGATTCTGAATAATTTTTTTAATTATTAAATGTTTTATTGATTTTATTTGTATAAAAATTATAAATAAAATATTGTATATTTAACTGATTATTTAATATTTAACTTTTTTTTTTTTCAATTGAATACATTTTTATTTACTTGTTTATTAATTGACCAGGACTTGACCCAGATTGGTCAAAATTTTTAACACAAAATAAGCAGCCTTAAAAAAAAATATATATACACACACACACACATATATATTATATATATATATATATATATATATATATATATATAAGTACTGTGTAAAAGTCTTAGGCCGCTAGTATTTTCACCAACAAAAAATGGTTTTAAGTCAGCTATTTCTATCTTTTGCTGTAGCGTGTCAGTAGGAAATATCAGTTTACATTTCCAAACATTATTTTTGCCATTAACTGTAATAATCTAGTGAGATTTTTGTATGCACAAGGGGTCTGACAACAGCCATTGCTCAACACAGAGATCTATATATAAAAAGGAATATGTAATATATTTATTTTTTATTTTATTTTTTATCTTTTATGTATTTTATATATTAATCAACCAGGGCATGACCCAGGCGGGACCCAACTTTAAATTTTATATTGTGTATTATATTATATTGACTTTATATTAGACAAAGCTCCTGTCTTGTAGAATTTGTTTGGCTATTGGGGCTTTATTATTTCTTACTTTTACAAAATATTATGGAACCCAACTTGACGATTTATAATGCATGTTTTTGAAATTTTATATAACATTAATGTTATGATTAAGTAAATTTGAAAAAAAAAAAAATAAAAAAATAGACCTCCTGGACCTTGAGTTGAATATCTCTGCAATACGCTACTATAATTTCTACATCAGCCATTAATATAACTGTACGAAGATCAACTATATTCTGGTACGATGTAATACTTTGAATATAAACATGTAAAATTGGCCCGAGGCATCCAAAGATTTGATTCCCACACACCTGAAAGCGAGGGAGGTCCTCTGTACAGGGTGCAGCAGCTGAGCAGGCAATAGTCGAACACGCTCCTTCAGATGGCAGAGCTCCAGAGCCAACCACACTTGTGCGTCAGTATGCTGAGCGAACAGGTCCAGGTTAGCCCTCAGGGGACCAGAGAACAACACGGGAACCTGTAACACATGGGACACCATAACTCATTAGTGACTACAATAACTGGATAATGCTTGTTACTGGCGGAGCCTGGGTAAAGCTAGTTTTACATTACACACAATATTGGAGAGCATTCCTTCTACCACACCCAGTGAAATAGTTCTGTTACCTGTCAACACTCCTTCGCCTCCAGTCTTTGATCGGTTTTGCTGTGGCTGGATCGAGCTAGATCAACATCATTCTCTTGTATGCAAATATAAAATTGTTTGACTAACCTGAGAAATGATTTGCAGATGGGTACGAAGGTCATGTAGACCCATGCGGGCAATGTTTACATCGTCAATCAGCACAGCGCCGCTCCTGGCCTCCACTGACCTGAACAGACTGCTAACCAAACCATCTGTGTCGGTCTTCCCCCTGCTTACCACCCCAATCTATACACAGGCAAACAAACAAAAACCACCCTGAGATTTAAATACTGATAAATTCAGTGGGAAAATAAAATAAATACGTTAAGTATAATCAATGCATTTTAAATAAGTTACCTAAAATGAATACATTATCTTATAGAAGTGTAACCCAAATAGCAATGATAATAAAATATTAGTAAATTATTATTATTAATAATAAATTAACAACAAATATAAGTGAATAATTAATATAATATGATTTATTTATTTTTACATTTGAGATGAACATATTAATAAATAATAATTAAAAATAAAAATAAATAAATTACATATTGATATTGATTATTATCAGTATAAAAATCTTAGGCTTGTAAATAAAAGTAATTAAATCTTGATATTAATTAGTAATTAATTTACTTATTAGGCTTATAAATAAATAAACAAATAAATTTAATATTAATATAAATAGATTAATTAACTTATTTATTATATGTAAATTAGGAGTAAGGACTCCTGAAGGAGTATGGAAGTCTTAGGCTTATAAATAAATACATACATTAATTATTTATTTATTTTCAGTATGTAAATCTTTGGCAAGAAAACAAACAAACAAATAAATATTCAAAGTACCTTTTCCCCTTTTAGAATGGTGAGATTAATTCCTCTAAGAGCTGGTGTGCCATTAGAGGAGGCTTCGGACTCATAGTTCCTGAACTTCACCTCTCCATGCTGGGGCCAGTCATTGGGTGGTCTGTAGGAGTTTCTCCATGCTGCCTAAGGTAAAATGAGGCAGTTGGCTCATTTCCATGGAGAGGAAATGACATCCAGTGACACTTAGAGGTGACAAGGCATCCTCTTTGGAATTTAGTATACAATGAATTTGACCATGTAGGGTTAGGTGTGGAGCTGTGTGAGCCGGCAAGCACAAAGAGTATTTACTTGTTAAGTAAGTATTTTGTTACCCTGTACCTCCTTCTCCACTTTGGCAAATTCACACAGGTTTTGCATGCTCAGCATGTCCATGTTGATTTCAGAAACAGCCTGAGGGTAACGGTAAAGAGCTTCTTTAATCTGTAACAAAAGATTTTCATAATGATTATGAACTAATCCAGCAAAATTTAGGTTAGGTATCAGAACAGATGAACTTACATTGAAGACACAGGTCAATGTCAGAACCACAAGCCCCGAGTCCGGTTCAGTCTCCAGCAGAATCAGACTGACCAGGAACAGCACAATCCCAGCAATGCCATCTAACCGCAACGCAGCCTGACTGCACACAGGACATTCAATCACACTAATCAAAGCTGCTGTATGTTAATAAATGTGACATGTTTATTTGCCATGTTTAGTAGATGTTTACAGTGTATATTTATTATATAATACCATATAATATATAATATCAAATAATATCATATACAGTGTATATTTATAATGTAATATAATATATTTTTAATATAAAAAATATGTACAATTATTTTTATTGGCTTGAAAATACAAGACAACTCAGTCAAAAACAGTTGCAAAAGCAATATTATAATCAGTCACAGATGTGTTTTAAACTCAAATGGCGCCCCCTAGGGTACTGTAGTTCTCAAGCTTTTTCAGGAGGCAGGCCAAAACAAAACTTGCAGGGCACCTACAAGTCCAAATATCTAATCCTGTTTTCAGCAACCAAACTTTTTTTTGCTTCAATTTGTGTACAAACCAACAAAAATCAGAAAATCAGCCTTTTATAAAGATACTTTGCTGTCATTAAAGACAGATTGCAGAACAGTTCCAAAACCTATATTATATATAACTTTGGGAGTTAAGAGACTGAAGTGAAACAACAGAAAAAAAGTTAATCATTTAATTCACTGTTGATTAACTAGGTGATTTAATTCAATGTTGGTGTTTTTTGTCAAATCTTTTTTTCAATCAGCTAATTCACAACAAGTGGACTTTTCAGAATCCTTTATAGACTACGAGCATAAACAAAATGTATATAAAAACCTTTTTTAACCTTTCTGTGTGGATTTTGTTGTACTTGACCAGCAGGTTTTGATTTAAGGCTTGGAGGCTGTGTGTCAGACACTCCTCCCTATGTTTTGGCCCAGAAAGTGGAGCTTCAGCACACTGTGTCACACACTCCAGAGAAGCAGCTGGGTTTGCCTCCATGTGTCTGATATGACTGTGGGCTGAAGAAATGCGTGACTGAAAGAAGAAAAAGAAATGTTAATACCTGTATAATAACCATTTGTAAATACTTCTTGATGTTAAATGGTGATTTGCTTATGTATAAACCTTCAGGTCAATATATTCCGGGAAAACTGACGTACCTGAATACGGAGGAAGAGGATTATCAGTGGGCAGACAGCTAGGCTGAAAAGCGGCATGATGAAGCTGATCAGAGTGATGGTGCTCAATATGTCCAAAAGACTCTTCAACCAGCTGTGCAGATGTTTGGGCAGCTCTTCATCAATCACCTGCATATCCTAATCCAACATGAGATCACAATGTTTGGTTTTGTTAAAACAGGATTAAGGAAGATCTATCTTGGTTTTCCATCATATTTGCTTGTATCCGTTATATAATATATATACTTCCTCAAGGGCACAACAGTGATGACCTGCTACTTGTGGGAATCAAATCGGCCGTTTTTCAGTTCACTTGTTTTGAACTCTGCCCCACACTGCCTCCTCGAGGACAAAACTCACCTGAGTGAATGCTTGCAGTAGCCGTCTCATGTCAGTCTTCTGGGAATGCACAGGCATGTGAAGAACATCTGACAGAAGCTTTGAGAGCAGTGTATGAGAAGCCTTGAGAGAGGCGCAGGTCAGACAGTAGGCGGCACAGCACACAAGGAAGGCTGCAATACAAAAGCACATGAGTTAACAAAAACACATTCTCAAATAAGAAGTCACAGGTTGACAATAACCTTGGAGGAGTCCAAGCAGTGCGTACGCAGACAGTCGAGAGTTTCTGAGCTCTCTCCACCCTTCCAGGCCTTGAACTTCTTTGGCTTCACCCGTCCACACACTCAGGATGCCATCTTGTGCTAAACTAACAGCACACACAGACAGGTAGACAAGCGAGGAAACTGACACCCAGTGCCAGCCAAAAGCCCTCAAATACACCCTGAAGGCCTTTCCACTGCCCTAAAATTACAAAACCACATCATTACACAAAATTCACAGCAAATAGAACCTCTTTACGTAAAGGGGTAGGTCACTTAAAAATAAACGGTTTCAAAATTTTTTAATTTTTTTTTTTGTATTTTGTGGAAACAGCAGCTCAGACATTATTCTTCTACATTTTGTAGAATACATTTTAGAATACAATACATTTTGTATTATTCTTAAAGATTTTGAAAGACATAAGGGTGATTAAATGATGACAATTCTAATTTTGAATATACAGTGCTGCTCGAAAGTTTGTGAACCCCTTGCAGAATCTGTGAAAATATGAGTTATTTTTTATTTAGTACTGTCCTGAGTAAGATATTTTACATAAAAGATGTTTACATTTAGTCCACAACACAAAAAAAAAAAAAAAAAAACCTTAAATTATTCAAATAACCCCATTCAAAAGTTTGTGAACCGTTGGTTCTTAATACCGTGTGTGGTTACCGGGATGATCCACGACTGTTTTTTGTTTTGTGATGGTTGTTCATGAGTCTCTTGTTTGTTCTGAACAGCCGGGGGGTGAAAACTTTTGAACAGGATGAAGATGTCCAAATTGTTCTTATTTTGTAGCAATATAATTTTTTTTCCATTTAGTACTGCCCTTCAGAAGCAACAGAAGATATTTGCATATTTTCCGGAAGACAAATTAAGTACAATTTACCTTGATCTTCAAATTCAAAAAGTTTTCACCCCCCGGCTCTTAATGCATGGTATTTCCTTCAGGAGCATCAGTGAATGTTTGAACCTTTTTTAATAGTTGTGTTTGAGTGCCTCAATTGTCCTCAGTGTGAAAAGATGGATCTCAAAATCATACAGTCACTGCTGGAAAGGGTTCAAATACGCAAAAGATACTGGAAACCTGAAGAATCTGCTGGACATGGAGGATTTTTCTGAAGAACAGTGCTCAGTTTAACTGTTCAGAACAAACAAGGGACTCATAAACAACCATCACAAAACAAAAAACAGTCATGGATTATCCAGGTAACCACACACAGTATTAAGAACCAAGGGTTCCCAAACGTTTGAATGCGGTTATTTTAATAATTTCAGCTATTTTTTTTGTCTTGTGGACTAAATGTAATCATTTTTTTTTTATGTAAAATATCTTCCCCAGGACAGTACTAAATAAAAAATAACATGCATTTTGCATGCAAATTACTCACATTTTCACAGATTTTGCAAGGGGTTCACAAACGTTCAAGCAGCACTGTGTATATATATATATATATATATATATATATATATATATATATATATATATATATATATAAGAATATATATATATATATATATATATATAAGAAGATAAATAAATAATTTAAAAGATTTTTAAAGTTATAATAATTTAAAATTAGTTAAAATAATTTTTGGTACATACTTTTTGGGATAGATAGTGATCACTTTTCTCATCAGAATGACTGTGCTTATCTTTACACCTGTAAAAATCAATACATCAAAAATATTTAGACTATAAAGATACAGTGTACTTGAGGTAAAACTGCAGCACAAGCATCAGAAGAACAAGCAGGTTGGAGAAACAACAGCTCATTAATGTGGGATAAAGAGAAAACGTTGGCAGCCCTGTTCGGGCTTTCCCATGAGATTATACTGGTCCCCATCATCCTGTGACCAGCAATCCCTGTGATTCTGTGCATATCATCCTTTTTTAACCTGCACTAACCTTCATGACTAAACCACAAAGGCCACTCTAGTACATAGAACACAGTGTAAGAAAAGCATGATACATTCTCTCAGGGGGATCAGAAAGATATTAAAATCAGAAGTGCTGCTAATGCTCTTAAATGCACTGATGTTCGTCTTGGATTAAAGCAATTGTAATCTATTAATGCTGGATCTGTACTGGACAACCAAGACCGACGGGTCAGGTCACGCACTGTGCTTTACCCAATGTTCTGGACTCTGCCTAATCAAATGTCAGAGGATAAAATAACATTTGTATTTCTATTATGCTGGCTGAAATTTCAGATTTGATCACAGAAATAAATTATATTTTAAAAATATATTGAAATTGAAAACAGTTATTTTAAATTGTAATAATATTTCATAATATGATTGGTTTACTGTTTTGAGCATATGAGACTTCTTTAAAACATGAAAATGTCTTAGCAGACTCCAAGTGTTTACATGAGGGTGTTCAATAGATTAATTACAATACATTATAAAACAATTAAAAATAAATAAATTATATATATATATATATATATATAAAAAATGTTAGAAAATACAAATAAACAAGTACAAACTTACCTGTCACATGGCTGTTGGAAGCCATCAGATGGAAGCTCTTCTGTAACACATGACAGGGTAACACTTTACAGTTTACAGCCAAAAAAAAAAAAAAAAGGAAAAGAAAAACTTGTTTCTCCATGCATCAGTGAGTTGTCATATATGGTGGTTACCTTTTGTAGTAACAAACTGAGTGGTGCCCAAGTCCTTTGTAAGAAAGATCTTCTCCAGATAGCAAAAACACTGCTGTGCCTGCATAAATTATGCTGAAATTAATTAATTTGAACAAACATACTAATAAAATACTAAGAAACTGTAGATATAATATCTTTAATAAAGTTTGTTTTGATGTTACGTCACATGCATGCTACCTGCTTGAGGACACACCAGAGCCCAGGGAGCTCCAGCAGAGGTGGGCGGAGCAATCTGAAGAAACAGAGGGATGTAAAGATCTGAGACGGTGTGAGAACATTCCCATCATCCACCAGCACAAACACACCGATACTAGAGAAACCAACCTGCACAGAAAGTTAAAGAGCATGGGAAATATGGGTCAAAGAAGATATTAAATTCATCTCTCCAGTGACAGGTCATGTCCATTCTGATGAAAGCGTCGAATGATGGGGACCAAAATGTTCTGACCTCAGGTTGTAATCTATGATAGACTTTGATTTGGGTTTTAATCTCAGAGCTCTGTGGATTTGTTTACTTAGTAAGCCCCTGTGCATCTGGAGAAGAGAGGCAAGGTAATTTGAAGTCAAAGGCACAGAGGGTAGTTTAGCAGTAGTAAGTAAAAAACAGAATTTTAGTAAGGATATGGAATATCTAAACACTAACCAACAAGGTTTCTTGACTAGATTATATAGTAAGATAACTAGTAGCACTAGAAAAAAAAAAAAACTGATGGTCAGCCCATCTTGCTGATGAACCTGGTGAAACTGTGTCAGTTTTTTCATGAAGGTATTTGTCCTGAATATCAAGCACTCACCAGGAAAGGCATACAGATAGAGTTGAGCATAGAGAATGCTGTCAGATATCCCAGAATTCTTAGCATCTCCAGCTCCCTGGCCCGTGACTCTGTAACTCTTTGATGGAACCAAGACTCCCATGTGAGAAACTTCAGTGCCTACACAAAGAAAAAAGTCGGGATGGTTCACCTTAAAATTCACCTAAATGCATGTTATTGATTTTTTTGTAAACATATCTGTCTGCATCCAATCAACAACTGATGGACTGAACCAAGTCCACACCCTACATTTTTTTAATTTTTCGACAATGTTTCATTTGTTTCAAACTGTTTGACACTTTTGTTTTTGCTGTAATATAACATGACATGTAATTTAAAAGACATGAAGATTTTCATAATTAAACAAATAAAAAAATAAAGCAATTTTCTATGATTTCTAATTAGGCACTTAATAAAGTATGCATAACAATGCCTTGTATGTGGACAGCCAATATGGAATTTTACATTGAACAAGTGAAATCTCAAAAATAAAACCATTACTGTCAAAGAGATGCTATTGTGTTTTTGTTTTTTTAAATCACCACAAAACCTAAGTTGCAACTCTCTTTTCTACCCTATACTGACATCTAAGCACAACGGCTTCTCAAACAAGAAAAAGTGCGGAGCGGGACTTGATTTTGTCCATCGGGAATTGATTGGATCGCTGTTGTTTGATAATTGCTGTGATCTCATGTGAGTGACAGGTTGCTGAAGGGCAGGAATTATTGTTTCGTCCTCATGCAGATGCATGTCATCAGACAGATGTTGTTGAAAGGAGAAGTTAATTTTTTTGGTTAAAGATTACGAGGGCACATGAATTAAAAAACAAACAAACAAAAAAAAAAAAACAATGATATGCATACATAAATAAACCTTGCAATATTTCATGAAAAAATAAGTGTCAGTAACTGTCAATTTGATTTCATGGTGACTTTAAAAATTAATTATTCAAGTAAGAATTTTTTTTTTTGTCCTTAAGGCAGGAAATATTCCTCCAATCTAAATCAGCTCATGCTCAGATACGTGACTGAGCATCCTCCTAGAATCAGCCCTGATTGGGACTGAAACAAATTCAAGAGAGTTAGGACTATAAATGTCAGTATCACTTGTGAGGATTAGGAACAGAAAAGACCTGGTATTTATGCAACATTTCCTTGATGAGTTGTTCACTCCTTTCTCTGATGATCAGCTGAGTTCTCTGAGGAACAACAAACAAAGATTATAAAACATATCAGCATAAGAACATTTACAGAAATACACTGCACATGCTTCATCCCTGATTTTACACGTGCAAACTCCCAAGGAATTCTTGTGCAGCCTGGCCTTACTAACCTGAAGCTGTTTGGATTTGCGCTCTACTGCAGAGTTGACAGGGATGAGGACTAGTAGCAATGCCACTCCCACTAGAACACCTGGGCCCAATTCTACCCACAGTAAGCCCAGACAGAGAGCGACTCTCAGGGGAGTGGACCAAAGACAAGCTAATGTGACCACCAGCTCTGTCACATTTTCAACCTCCCTTAATATATCTGTCCGCCGAGTGGTGTTGGATTGCTGTCGAGAACTTTGGGAAGAAGGCAATGTCTTAAATGTATAGGAGGGGGGTGAAATGGAGGGAACGTGAACCATGGAATAAAGAAGATAATCCTTTCAGCATTTAAAGAAATGGATATACTTTCAGTGTGACAAAACGTTTGTGAAAAAAAAATGTTGCAGACTGTTTTTGGTTTGGACTGAAAGCATACTGACTGAGATAATGAGACAGTTAATAAGACCTTTACCTTCCTGTAGAGGAAGCCAGCTAGAACCGCTTGTGCATTGGCTGTAATTATCCTACTACGTTTCTCAAAGTGATGCTGAGAAACAGTATAGCAGCAAACTGCTCCCAACACCACCAGAGAATATGTGTATCCTGCCCAGTCAAACACAGCCTGCCTCTCACAGAACAGGATAACCCACCTGAGGTTAAAGACATGTACAAAAACAGTTCAGAGAATTTCAGCACCCAATACTCCAGTCTTCAATGTCGCATGATCATTCAGAAATCATTCTAATATGCTGATTTGGTGATTTTATCAATTATTATTGGTGCTTAAATGCTGAAATTATTTTTCTGGAACCTGATATTAAAATAGAAATCTGTTCTTTTAAATAGTATTAATATTTGACAATATAACTGTTTTAACTGTATTTTTGAACAACTAAATCTAGCCTTGGCTTGAAATAAGAATCAGTCATACCTGAGAGTCAAAGGAACTAAAATGCTAAAAATATCAGTTGACAGTCTCAGAAGCGCAACTTTGACTAAGGCTGGACGGAATGTCACCCATATTGCATAAAGGAGAGAGTAACCAGTATTGGTTTTTCTGGAGACCAGCAGTGACTCTCTTCCAGAATCCTCTTCTAAGTCCAACCTCTGTATGAATAAAATATTTACAATAAATCTCATTCAAAACATGCTTTTCACAATGAAAACAAGAACAATAGAGGAGTTTGTCCCTGGCTATTGTTGTGTATCTTCACAGTTACCTCATTGTAATTCTGTTGTTTTTCCCATTCGTGCTCAAACACAGAGCATAGGGTGTGGACAGACTCCTCATTATACAGCTTGCAAAGGTCAGACAACTGCAGCGGTCCCCTGTGGCCCATTACAACCACCCTGAAAACAGAAAAAAAAAACCGTTAAAGCTTGCAGTTGTTGATAACATCATAGAATACCTCCCCAGTTATAGGCTTAAGGCTTACCTGTTTATCCAAAAGAGGTTCATATAGATAAGACTCCCTTTTGTCTGTGAGCACAAATCAAACACAAATCTTAGTGCAGAGACAGTAGTCTTGGAGGGAGATAATATGCATTTATTAAATATCGCAGTGAATCAATAGATTTATCAATATAAAAACGATTAAACAGAACAATATTGTTTTGGAAATACAAAAGAAAAATAAATGTGTATTTCTGAAGGAAAACAGTTTCAAAACAAAAAATAAAATCTTATTTAACTGTGAAATATCAATTCTTGGCTCCAATAATGTGAACTTCTCAACTGCTGGCGTTCTCGACAGTCTAAAAATAAGAGAAATTCACTTCATGTAGTGTGAAAAAAAAAAAAGATCAATAAAAGTTGTGCTTACCTCAGTACCGGTGGCAGCGTCTAAAAACAAAATAATGTCTTGCAGCGTGTAAATGACTGCATCTGCGTCTCATACAGCTGGAACAAAGGCACCTTACAGGAAAACACATAAAGTAGCCTAAATTTCACGTCATTTACACTTGTCGACGATATTTAGGTTTAAATATGCTCTGACATGTTTTGGGATAATTAAAGGACGCGTTCTGTGCGGAATTAAACCGCGTCTGGAGCGTAAACAGAGAAGCGTGCAGCGTGCGCACATGTCCAACGAGAGCAGCGCTGTCGGCTGTAGGCGTGTTTCCCAGCTGTCAATCATTTTGTTGGGCAAACCTTTTCAGTCTATTTCGAATAAATTGTGCATTTTTTTTCTAATTTAATATACTTTGTTTATATATATATATATATATATATATATATATATATATATATATATATATATATATATATATGAGGGCTGTCAGTCGATTAAAATTTTTAATCTAATTAATTACATGATTTTTCGATTATTTAATCTAAGTAACTGCAATTAATCGCAAAATAAATTTGACTGTGAAAATACCCAAAAAAGATTATTTAAAGCTGTTTTTGTGTTAAATCAGAAAGTATCAAGTAGACATTACTAATTGTAGCTTTAGAAATATTTTATTTGATTCAACAAAAAAATTATTACACATAAACATTTAGGCTACAACGGTCTAACATAAACTACGGAACCAGTGGCGTAACTTAATGACGGGCCCCAGTGCAGGCTATTACGACGGGCCCCTGGACTGCACGGTTATGAAGCACATACAAACACACAGCGCCCGTGTCTAGAAGAGAACCCATATAAGCGATGTTGTGCCTAAACTACTTAATTTATACCAACTAAAACCAGTATCTTATCAGTTTCTTATATTAAATTGAACAGTTCTCGTCTCTCTCCAACACACACGCAAGAATCACGGCAACTGCACTCCTCTCCGAGAGACAACAGAGCAAGACCATCTCGCGGCACGCATGGTCGGATGTACCTAAAAGAAAGAAACATCTCCATTCGATAAGAAATTCGTTGGTCTGTGTGAAATAACAGGAGGTCTATCGCTGGAATGTGTTTATGGCGAGCGCTCGTTGGCGCTGTTAGTAATTCTCTCTTGGCGCTCGTTCATAATGCGCATCTTCACACAGACGATCGAGCACTTCGTTCTGGTAAAAACACAAAACAAAACGCACACAAACGTGTCCTTGCTCTTGATATACAATCACTGATGAACACCTATTTGGTTTTAATGAGAACAAAAAAACAACAACAACAACTGTACGAGGGTGGATTAGAACCCGGAACCTCAGAAATGCTTAACAAAAACTCTACCACTAAACCACTAAATTCACTACTCTCTGTTCTGAAGACCCTCCACATGAATTATATTGTATTATTAATATTTCTATATATATTAATATAGTAACTTCGTTGCCAGGGGCCTGCGTGCGCTGCGGGCCCCCACGCCGTACGGGCCCCAGTGCGGCTGCACTGTCTGTAGTTTCGCCACTGTGTGGAAGATAATTTGAGAAACATCTCAGTATGGTTTGTTCATACAATGAAAGTCATTGGTAACCAAAACAGCTTTGTTAGCAACAGTCTTCAAAATACCTTCTTTTATATTCCAGAAAAGAAAGGTTTGAAACTATATGAGGGTGAGTAAATGATGACAGAATTTTTTTTTTTGGGTGAACTATCCCTTTAATATTATTATTATTATTATTATTATTATTATTATTGTTGTTGTTGTTGTTGTTGTTGTTGTTGTTGTTGTTGTTGTTGTTGTTGTTAATGAAATGATACTCTAAATAAGAAACTAAATTTGCCAGCAGGTGGCGGTAAATGTCTTCATTCTATTCTTTCAAAGATTCATTCAGGAATGAAGTAAATGGCTCTCTTTATGAATCGGCCTCTGAATCATTGATTCACTCGATTCGTTCAAAACGCGGATTCATTCAATACTAAACACCGCTGTGTTGCTCGGAGACGCACAACAATTCTGCTATGGCTTTAAAGGTAAGTATATTCTCTGCAAAATTAAGCAAAAGCATAAAATTGTGTTTAAAATATAACACAACATCAACTTCTTATTTACTGAACTGTTGTATAAAATCACATTTAAACTCGTGATATTCGGGATAAACAGCACTCGTGTGATATTGCTCTCGCTGCTCGTGTGATATCGCTTATCATATGATATAAATAGACAAAAACACACAGGGGCATTTTTGCACCAATATCTTGAATTTTAGGGCATAACTGCATTTATGGAGTTGTTGCCCAGCATCATATTTGTCAACAGTCAGCTGTATGAAATGTAAGATAATGTACAGGTTTGGAGGCGGGGCCAGTGCGTTAACTGTATTAAAAAAAAAAAAAAAAATAATAATAATAATATATATATATATATATATATATATATATATATATATATATATATATATATATATAATTTGTATTTTTCATTTTTGGGAAATATAAATATCAGTTATGCAGATTCTTCAGGGCTCTAAAATACTTATAATCTTATTTTTTTGTTATCATTATTTCTCAATTCTCATTATCTTTTGAGTTATGTAAACATGAACTAAATTATATATATAATTTAGGCCTCATATTCTGTATATTCAAATATATTATGCATCTGAACATGAAGAAAAAAAACAGTTGTTCATAGAATGTGTAAACAAAAAGATGATACAATGATGATATATGATAAGGCCTCATTCAAAGAAGAATAAGTAAACGAGTAATTGGCTTTCAGGCTTAACATGAGCTCAGTTTTGTTGCTTAGAGACACGCAATGCAAAGTTCCATGTTGTGTTGTGTGTGAAAATGGGCGGTAATGGAAAAAGAGAACGTATTTAAATCACCTTAAATATCTCACTGAAACTATATCTCATCAGTCCAGCAGAAAACGAAAACTGCTAACCATGTCTATAGCTCTGTCTTCTCAGAGTGAGAATTGAACCTGTAGCAAATGAAGAGAGTGAGTCATACTCCAGTCAGGTTTGCTGGGCTTTTATTTATTTCTTTTTTTTAATAATATATTTGTTCAGATAATTTTGATGCCATTGAGACTAACCTCTTGCTTTTGGGTTTAATCAGATGGTGATCAATCCAGAAGCTCTGGGTTCTGTGGATACCTTCTTACCTTCTTCTCCTTCCTCCTTGTCTTTCTTACTTTTCCTGTCTCAGTCTGGTTTTGTATGAAGGTAAGAAAAAAAAATTACCCAATGTAAAACCTACTTAAATTTATTATTATTATTATTATTATCAAAGAATAAAATATGACATAAACATTAAGGTCATCAAATTAAGTGAATATATATATATATCAATCCCTAATCTATATTTCTTTTTGTCAAAAGATTGTCCAGGAATATGAAAGTGCAGTTATTTTCTGACTGGGGCGACTCCTAGGCGGTGCTAAATTTATTTTATTTTTATTTATTTATTTATTTATTTATTTACAGGGGCAATGCACATTAATAAAGGACCTGGTTATTAATTACTGTTCTTAAAATCATGAATAATTTGTTAAAAAATTTTTGCTAAGCTCAATTGTAACTAGCTGTTCTTTTTATTGATTGTTTTTAAAGGTTTGTTCTGGATTATTCCATGTGTGGACACATTTAGGAAGGTTGATTTAAGAACAGTGTCTTTTGACATCCCTCCACAAGAGGTGAGTGATTAATTTGAAAATGTTTAAATTTTGTTAGGTTTTTTTTGCAATTAATACATATTATGAGTTTAATATCATATTGTGTTATAATGTAACATGTATCTCATTTTCTCCTCAGATGCTGACCAAAGACTCAGTGACTATCATGGTGGATGCAGTGGTTTACTATCGTGTCTTTAACCCCACTGTCTCTATTACTAAAGTAGTGAATGCTAATCATGCCACACAGATGCTTAAACAGACTACATTACGAAACATGCTGGGAACTAAGAGTCTGGCATACATCTTAAAAGACCGTGAGGAGATGTCTGAATAGATGGAGGTAAGATAACCCTTCCTGAAAACAATTCTAAATCTTTAGTTGTTTTATTCCTAAAAATAAAACCGTCCTTATTGGCATGTATGGTTCAATGAAGAACCTTTAACATCCATGGAATATTTCCATTCCACAAAAGGTTCTTAGGGGAACTCAAAATGGTTCTTCTAATCTATAGCATCACTGCGGAAACCTTATTTTTGGAATCTTTATTTTTACGAGTATTTCAACATTTTCTTCTGGATAGGAGCATAAATGCCTCAAATAAAAATTGTTCATTGTTTCATCTTTTGCCTGACAGGCTGTGCTGTATGCTGCATTCAAGAACTGGAGTATCAAAGTGGAACACGTCAAGCTTAAAGACATCAAACTGCCCACCACTTTGCAGAGAGCCATGGCAGCTGAGGCCGAGGCCACCAGAGATGCCAGAGCCAAGGTGGGTGTCTGAGCACTGAAAGATTGTTACATGCTTCACAAACACATGCTGTACTGTCTGTTCTGCCGAGCCTGCCAAGTTTAGTCTTATCAGCTTTGCAGCTTTGTGTTCAGTCTGTCTGGGGAGACACGCTGTTCTCTGATTGGTGGATGAACACCTGCAGCCCCTCACATACGGTCAGAAGTGAAAATGAACTGTAACCCCCTTAAGCCAATCAATTTCCAAAACAAGACCTACAGACCAGCAAAGCCCTTGCAGGTCAAGACATTAGCCTCATTTTATTGCTATTTGTGATGACTGACCACTTACAATATAGTCAGATACCTCTTACAGAATTTGCAATGTATATATATATTTTGTGACTGTAAATGTAGTTATTTTATCTTTTGGATATATCTCTGTGTGTGTGTGTGTGTGTGTGTGTGTGTGTGTGTATAGTTACATAGAATTAATTGATTTATATTTCTATATGATTCTAATATAAATATAATTAGAATTCATAAATTAATTAAATGTAATATAGTAGTTACATTAATTAACTAATTTAATTTAATTTGTGTAATTGAAATTATATATAACGTAAATTACATTAATTAAATTAATTAATTAGGTAATTAAAACATATATACTGTATATATATATATATATATGTGTGTGTGTGTGTGTGTGTGTGGTGTATATATATGTATATATGCATATATGTGTGTGTGTGTGTGTGTATGTGTGTATTGATATATATCGATATATATATATATATATATATATATATATATATACATATATATATATATATATAATGATAGATATTTACATATATTTCTCAAGAAAGAAAAATATAATTTACACACACACACACACACACACACACACACACATATATATATATATATATATATATATATATATGTATGTATATATATATATACATACACATACACATACATATACTGTAAATAATTTGTATTTTTCATTTTTGGGAAATATATGTATCTATTATGCAGCTTCTTCATGGCACTAATATACTTATGATCTCTTTTTTTGTTATTATCTCTCATTTATCATTATCTCTTGAGTTATGTAAACATATGAGCTTAATTATATTTTCTTTCAGTGTTTTAAATAAATTGATAAATCAATCTACATGAAAGAAAAGTGTTATACATTGTTTATTCATCCACCATTCATCTGTTTTTTTATTTTATTTTTTTTTATGAATTTAACCATCCATCCATACACAATAGTTCAGTGATGCTAACCTGACCTCTCCTTAAAATACAGCAGGAGCTCTCTCAATAAACACTACAATAATGTGAGTCATATTGTTGACTGGAAACCTGAGTCTTTATGTCCTCACACTATGGCACAGTACAGCGGAAAAACAAACTGGATTTGCTCAATGGAAATTTCCGAGCAATTAAAGGTGGGTTCCAGAGGCCAGACTGTGAATTGGGATTGTGTTTATATGAAGAATGAATTCATGGTAAAGTGCTTGACCACTGAAGTGTTGCTTTTGTAAAATGAACATATTTAAGTGCATTCTAATCTATCATGAACAGGTGATCGCTGCAGAGGGAGAAATGAAAGCGTCTCGTGCTCTGAAGGAGGCAGCAAACGTGATGTCAGAGTCTCCATCTGCGCTTCAGCTCCGCTATATGCAGACACTGACTGAGATTGCCTTGGAAAGGAACTCAACTATTGTCTTTCTTCTTCCTATTGACTTCATCACTAATTTCACGAAAAGGTGACCTTATATAAGAATTATCTATTAATGTTCAAATATCATTGTACAGTACATTGTTTCTCTTTGCTTTAAATATAGGCAAAACATATTCTGGTTATAGATATTTTGCACTTTGCATTGTTTCTTATATATTTACAAATGAATTGTTCAAAATGTTCTTTTGTATTACATGATTAAATGATCAAATAATATGGCTAAGCTATATTCTACTCTGATCTGATCTGCTTGAATTATTTTGTATGAATTTAACTAACCTTTTAAGTATAAGAATAAAATGGATTTAAATCTCATTGTGTATGGCTATAGCCTGTTAACAACAATAGGTACACACATACACAGAGAACATGATCATATAACAGAATGACTGTTTAACCCTTGACGCTGTCATAAGAAAAGACTTCACGGTTAATCTGTCAGCCTGATGCAGAAAAAATGGGTACAATGAGCTCTGATCGGTGAGTCCCATAATAGGATTGACTACATCAGATGTAGGAATGGATGGACAGTTTAGTAGTTAGTGTAATCTGCCATCTAATCTGTTTCAACCTCACACAGACAAAAACAGCTTCTGTTCTGACCCTGAACCCCAAAGACACACTGTCATAATGCTCTCATTTCTGCTGTCTCCAGTATACAGGTGCATCTCAATAAATTAGAATGTCATGGAAAAGTTCATTTATTTCAGTAATTCAACTCAAATTGTGAAACTTGTGTATTAAATAAATTCAATGCACACGGACTGAAGTAGTTTAAGTCTTTGGTTCTTTTAATTGTGATGATTTTGGCTCACATTTGACAAAAACTCACCAATTTACTATCTCAACAAATTAGAATATGGTGACATGCCAATCAGTTAATCAACTCAAAACACCTGCAAAGGTTTCCTGAGCCTTAAAAATGGTCTCTCAGTTTGGTTCACTAGGCTACACAATCATGGGGAAGGCTGCTGATCTGACAGTTGTCCAGAAGACAATCATTGACACCCTTCACAAGGAGGGTAAGCCACAAACATTCATTGCCAAAGAAGCTGGCTGTTCACAGAGTGCTGTATCCAAGCATGTTAACAGAAAGTTGAGTGGAAGGAAAAAGTGTGGAAGAAAAAGATGCACAACCAACCGAGAGAACCGCAGCCTTATGAGGATTGTCAAGCAAAATCGATTCAAGAATTTGGGTGAACTTCACAAGGAATGGACTGAGGCTGGGGTCAAGGCATCAAGAGCCACCACACACAGACGTGTCAAGGAATTTGGCTACAGTTGTCGTATTGCTCTTGTTAAGCCACTCCTGAACCACAGACAACGTCAGAGGCGTCTTACCTGGGCTAAGGAGAAGAAGAACTGGACTGTTGCCTAGTGGTCCAAAGTCTTTTTTTCAGATGAGAGCAAGTTTCGTATTTTATTTGGAAACCAAGGTCCTAGAGTCTGGAGGAAGGGTGGAGAAGCTCATAGCCCAAGTTGCTTGAAGTCCAGTGTTAAGTTCCCACAGTCTGTGATGATTTGGGGTACAATGTCATCTGCTGGTGTTGGTCCATTGTGTTTTTTGAAAACCAAAGTCACTGCACCCGTTTACCAAGAAATTTTGGAGCACTTCATGCTTCCTTCTGCTGACCAGCTTTATAAAGATGCTGATTTCATTTTCCAGCAGGATTTGGCACCTGCCCACACTGCCAAAAGCACCAAAAGTTGGTTAAATGACGATGGTGTTGGTGTGCTTGACTGGCCAGCAAACTCACCAGACCTGAACCCATAGAGAATCTATGGGGTATTGTCAAGAGGAAAATGAGAAACAAGAGACCCAAAAAATGCAGATGAGCTGAAGGCCACTGTCAAAGAAACCTGGGCTTCCATACCACCTCAGCAGTGCCACAAACTGATCACCTCCATGCCACGCCGAATTGAGGCAGTAATTAAAGCAAAAGGAGCCCCTACCAAGTGTTGAGTACAAATACAGTAAATGAACATACTTTCCAGAAGGCCAACAATTCACTAAAAATGCTTTTTTTATTGGTCTTATGAAATATTCTAATTTGTTGAGATAGTGAATTGGTGGGTTTTTGTTAAATGTGTGCCAAAATCATCACAATTAAAAGAACCAAAGACTTAAACTACTTCAGTCTGTGTGCAATGAATTTATTTAATACATGAGTTTCACAATTTGAGTTGAATTACTGAAATAAATGAACTTTTCCACGACATTCTAATTTATTGAGATGCACCTGTATATGCTGATGTATATACAAACTGACCTGCAAGGAATGCAAAGATACAGTAAAGTAAGTTGGTGAGGCTACAAGATATAGGGTATTGCTAATTTCACGCATAACTTTGTTTTAGAGGAAACAAGGTTTTAAGGCACTCAGCAGGGAAGCAATGTAAATGTATTCTGGGTCACTGCTTCTCTCTGGAGACTATTACAAAAGTAATGCTCTATATGGGCGCAACATGAAAATTACATGTGTGTATTTGCTGACAGGGTATGTACTATGAATATCTGTGCTGATGTGGCTCTTTTACTAGAATTTGGAAGGAGAACCACTCCATTGTGACCTTGTGCCCTTTAATGCAGTACAAAACAACCGGAGGGCAGAATATGGTTGATGTTGGAAGAAGCAGCAACTGGAAGTTTCCAAAAAATGTTGGAATTGATCACTCAAAAATGAAAGTTTTGTCATTTGTTCACATGTATTTGCTCTTGTGCCATTTCAAATATCTATATATATAGACTTTCTTCTGCAGAACACAACAGGAGATATTTTTAAGAACATTAAGGTTCAAAGAACTTTGGATCCCACTGACATTCTATGTATGGACAAAAAAAAAAAAAAAAAAAAAAAGCAGTTTTCAAAAATATCTTCTTTATTCTTACAAAAAAAAAGAGAAAGTTATACAGGTTTGGAAGATCATGAGGTGAATAAAATCCAGAATTTACATTTTTGGATGAACTGTCCCTGTAAAGTCGTTTAGTCATCACCAAATGCTTCTTTTCATGATCTGTACTCTTCTGGAAGTCCTAAGCTGGCCTGCTGACTTATCACACTGTCCACTAACCACAGGATGAGCACGAGTGATCTTGTTCAATCTCCTTCGCTCCGCCCACAACCCCTCCTCCATAGGATCTTTCCTTTACTGCAGATACTCCAATGTTGTTTCTTAGTTTTCTTGATATTCCTTGTGTCTACCTCTGTCACATCTTGCGGTGAGGATGTCACTGTGGCGTTTCCTGATTTTGCTCAGCATCTTTATGCTTTGTAAAGGTAAGAGATAGGACTCTATCCAGCAGATTACACTGCTGATTATTTTGGTTAACCATTTGATCTCATTTGACTCTTATTATATGGGGACTTGGCTGAATCCTTCTCATTTTGAAATATTTAGTTATGACTATATGGACATTTGTAACTTGGGATGTTTTTAATTTTGATTCAACATTTTGTATTTATTATATTCAACTATGTGATGAGCCTCAACAACATTAACTTTCATGTAGTGTTTGGGGTCTGAAAGACCTAATGACCTATTGAATATCTCAAAGAACATTTAGGTTGATGTCTTATTCAAAATTGCAACTATTTTAAGACATTTTAAGTGTCTCCCAAGATTTTATGTTGGAGGCCTCAAAGTCCCAAGACTCAAAATGTGAATAAATACATAGAATTAAACTGCAGCTAGAACCCAAACATTACTAGAATAACCTCTTATGTTTCCAAAAAGTGCATGTTCACTTCGTTGTGAAACAGACACATAAACTTATAACTGGATTTTGATTAGGTCATAAGAAAATAAGAGGTTGACTTTGATTTATTTATTAATTTTTTTGATCTCTGGGACAGTAAAGGCTCCAAAGACTTGAGGATTCATTTGTAGCCTGTATTTACCAATGTTATTTCAGTGACGTGTGTAATGAGTAATGCTTGCAGATGGCAGACATAACAAATCAGTGTGAAAGAGGGTTAAATACAACAAACCCTCATGCAGTTCATGTGACTGACACCTGTAATCAGATCTTTTTACCAGGGGAAAAGGAGGGGGCAGGGAAACGTGGAAGGAGAGGTGGGATGATCTGCTTTTTTATAGAAGCATGATCCAATTGTGACTTACGTGCAGGCTAATTACGGAGCACAGATGACCTCTAGGGTCGGAAATCTACATGGAAAACCTTAGAGGTTGTGTGGCTTAAATATGAGGTGGACACATCATATGGTGTAAGGATCTGCAGGATGATGAAAAGGATACTGTGCAAGTTGATGCCAAAGAGAAATGGAAGCATGAAATGTTAATGTGTGTTGTTGAGATGACGCACAGCAAGATGAACAGGAACTGGGTCGCTAAAATCCAGCCTTACTTTACCTGTGGATCAGTCTGTGTCAATTCTGGAGGGAAAAACGAAAAAACAAGATAGGCAAAGAATAGAGATGATATTAACCTTTTTTTTTTTTTTTTTTTCAAAATGTTCGGAACATAACGAATTGTTCTCATAAGTTTCCAGAAGAGTGGAACTGGGAACATTTTTAAATGATCAACTAAGCTATTACGTTAAAACTATAGGAAGCAAAACACACAACACATGAATGAATTTCACTGCACTATGCTAGATGCTAGAACTATTCTCAGAACTACCTACACTTTTCTGAGCCATTTTTGACCTTTACTACTTCACATTTTAAAAACCTCCTTGTTGTCTGATCAGAAATAGCGTGCTATGATCATATTGTTTTAACTAATCAAAAGAGCCAACTAGCACTATGCTAAGCTGTTAGCTTGCTAACTGAAGGCTAAATGAGAAACAGTTTTTTTGTGTGTTTGATTTAACATTTTGGCTCTGTATTTTTTTTTTTTTTTTTTTTTTTGATGGGTAGACATTATTTATAATTATAAATCTGTAAATTCTAATCAGAAAGTGTCCAAACACTTTTATTTGTGTCTTTATTTTAAACAAATTTAATTTATTGTTTTATAACATGAAAAATATGACCCTGGACCACAAAACCAGTCTTAAGTCGCTGGGGTATATTTGTAGCAATAGCCAAAAATACATTGTATGGGTCAAAATGATTGATTTTTCTTTTATGCCAAAAATCATTAGGATATTAAGTAAAGATCATGTTCCATGAAGATATTTTGTAAATTTCCTACCGTAAATATATCAAAACTTAATTTTTGATTAGTAATATGCATTGCTAAGAACTTCATTTGGACAACTTTAAAGGCGATTTTTCTCAATATTTTGATTTTTTTGCACCCTCAGATTCCAGATTTTCAAATAGTTGTATCTCGGCCAAATATTGTCCTATCCTAACAAACCATACATCAATGGAAAGCTTATTTATTCAGATGATGTATAAATCTCAATTTCTAAAAATTGACCCTTATGACTGGTTTTGTGGTCCAGGGTCACAAATAACAAGCTTCTTTTTGCATAAATTTTTACTTAAAATGTGCGTTTTTACAATTTTTTTAATAAGTGCCACTTGGTATAGATCTTTTGTCTGTGCTGCGGTGTTATTTTAGTATAGTCTATATACTATGATAATATTTACTAATATTTTGAATTATCTTTTATTTTTTACAAGCCTTAACAATTATTCAGTTCAATAGTTTACAGTTTCATCTCTTTCACACAAACACATAGAGCAAAATACAGCCCAGTAAACCAGTGTCTTCTGTCGTTAGGTGAAGACAGTGATTGCGACAACTTCACTGATCTGGATTTCCATGAGTCTTTCATGGGGACCTATCTGTACGTGCGCCTGCTGCTCTACACTCGTGCAAACCTCGAGTGCGGTCAGGAGCTCCTGCACCACAACTTCACTCAGGAACCCCTGTTTAATGTAACCAGACCCACTACCTTTGTCATACATGGGTACCGACCCACGGGGGCACCGCCTATCTGGATCAACCACATTGTGCACTTGTTAGCAGCACAAAAGGACATGAACATCCTGGTAGTGGATTGGAACAGAGGGGCGGCCAATCTCAATTACTTCACGGCTGTGGCCAACACACGGGGTACGGCTGTGAACATCACTGGCTTCATAGAGAGTATGGAGGTAGGGTCAGTAGCCTTTCATTAGCGTTTCAGCTCTGAAATAGATTTAGTCAGTAATGTCTGCCAATTTAATCAATATGGTGTTATTTTCAGAAAGAGGGAGCATCTCTTGAATCCATTCATCTGATTGGGGTCAGCTTGGGTGCACATGTGGCCGGACTCATTGGCGCAATGCTGGGAGGACGGGTGGGCAGAATCACAGGTGAAATTCAGGAAAGCCAATGAAACAAAACCAGTTGTAACATCTTCAGTTAGTTAAACTTGTCCAATAAATATTGTTTACTAAATGTTTAACCTGGTTGACTCTAGGTCTGGACCCAGCAGGGCCAATGTTTGCCAATGCTCCTCCTGAGGAACGCCTTGATCCAACTGATGCCCAGTTTGTAGATGTGCTGCACACAGATATGAATTGTAAGTATAATAAATTTAAGGACATGCTACTGAAATCACAGAATAAAAAAAGATGAATATTTGTTGTATATTTCACATTTTTGCAAGTGTGGAAGTTCATCCAAGTATTCCATGCATATTGAAAATTTGCACACTGTGCACAGTATGTTCTACTGAAATAGTATTACATAGTGTGCCAAACATAGCCTAAAAATCCCATGCTCAAACACTGTTTCCTGTGACAGCTTTTGGCCTTAGAGGGACCCATGGCCATATTGATTTCTATGCCAACGGAGGATTAGATCAGCCTGGATGTCCCAAGACCATCTTCTCAGGTCAGTAAGTTAAGAGAAAACATTTTAGGAAAGGTCAGGGTTGAGATCTAAGGTAATGATATATCTCATACAGAATGCTCTCCAGATAAACCCCCCAAAAATGCAAAAAGCTGGCTGTGTAAATGAGATTCTGTCATAATTAAATTATGCAGTCCTCACAATGGGATTGAGTTAATTACAAGGTTGTGTTAACAGGGCTAAAATGTAATCTCATTCCTTCTCTTCTCCACAGGGAAATCTTATTTTGTGTGTGATCATCAGAGGTCTGTTTTCCTGTACCTGTGCGCTCTGAATCACACCTGTAAGCTTACGGCATATCCATGTTCCTCATACAGCGACTTCCTCAGTGGTCAGTGTTTGCAGTGTGAGACCTTCAAGCCTGCTTCCTGTCCTGTTCTGGGTAAAAGCAATACATCTAGTAATTAACCACAATAAATGCAAATATGAATACTGAGTAAACACTGCAAGTGTGATATGAACAACAGTTCAATAAAGAAATGAATATACAAGGTAACTTACATTTTACACACAAAATTGCCAGGTACTGCCAGCCTGCTTTTGCTCAGCCGATGAAAATATTTCCTAAAAAACTACACTGAAAAAATTTGCTGTAGAAGCATTTTTGATTCAGAAATTGCTTGTGAATTTCACAATTAACACAGAATTAAATGTGAAAATGTTAAGTAGAAGGACTAAAACAGTATTTTCTTTTAAAACAGAAATATTTTTACAGTAGGCTATAAGAACAGCATCAGCATTCGTTTAGCATTTTTGAAGGATCATGTGACAAGATCTAATTATTTTTTTGAGCCAGCAATTACAACCAAACACAGACAAAGCAAGCGGAGTGACACAAACAAAAAAGTCTCAGTCCTGTTAGACTATCAAGAGTTTTGGACTGGCACTAGCTGTTTATAATGTTAAGATTAACTTATATGATCTTCATCTTCAGGTTATGACATGAACCAGTGGAGGGATACACTCTTGAGGTTGGGGCAAACAAGAGTGTATTTCTCAACTACGGCAGAGCCCCCCTACAGCAGTGAGTTAGCAGCTCTATAACGACTCATTGCAAAAGTTGTTTTCTCAAAAGGGGTTTGTGCAATATTCTGATTTCTCATTTTAACAGAGACAAGTTACAGAGTGGACCTAGTTACCTGGAACCAGTTTCTGCGCTGGGGGGTGGTCATACTCCGACTGTATAATGGAAAAAATGTAACAGAGTCCCAGATAGATACGTACGTAACTGCAATAATGAGTTTATATAGATCCATTTATATTTGACTTATCATGTAATGGATGTTTTGTATGTTTTTGTTAGTAAGCTGTTCAGATTTGAGCAGTATACATCCACTCGACTATTGGCGCAGTTTGATGAGGATCTCCATCCAATTCAGAAAATCTCTTTACGGATTGTCACTGGGAATGTGATTGGACCTCGATACAAGATAAGGCTGCTTCGTATTCGGATAACCCCACTGGAAAATCCAAACAGGTGAAGAGTTACTGCCCATCCAAACCTTCCTAAACTAATGAATTAATACACTACTGTTCAAAAGTTTAGGATCAAATGTTTTCGAAAGAAGTCTTTTAGATTCAACAAGGCTGCATTTATATGATCATAAATTCTGCAAAATACAGTGAAATATTATTACAAATTTGTAATGCATGCTAAAAAAAAACAAAAAACAAAAAAAACAGGCATTTAATTATGGTGTCTGCTCCTTTCCCCAACAGGCCACTAATGTGTCGATATGATATTATTTTGGAGGAGAATGCTGAGGTGTCTTTCAAACCGTTGCCCTGTGATTAATCTCATCTGTAGAAAATCACATTCAAACGCCTATCTGAACTATAACAGACATTTCAAGGGGTCTAAACAGTTAAAAACTTGTAGTGCCTTTTCTGTGAGATTACTACTGTGATTGTACTAGTATAAAATTGTTATATTCCAGTGTTGAGGGCAGAATTAAAGTGCAGTTTTACAATATTAAATTCTGACTCCTGTTGGAACAATCTATATAATTTCTGTGTAGTTATGTATGAACCAAATATTCTACTGCAAAGATGTTTTACATGTACAGCTTTTGCATTCTTTTGTAAAATAAATGGAAATAAAGTGGACTGAAAACAACCGAAGCTTCATTTGAGAACATTTTGGCACAAATAAATTTTATTTACACAACAATTTCTACTTTGAGTTTACACAACAGGATACAACAAATATGAAATTATTTTGTCATATGTAGGTATGACAAAAATCTGTATTTTAGTATAAAAGCAAAACTATGTGTTGCGTAGTGCTATGAAATGGCAATTGAATTTCAAAATTTAATTAGCAATTACATTTACACATTGCATAAATTGTAATTTGTGCCTTGTAAATATTGTGGAATATCAAATCAAAAACTAAACTGTAGTTACTCCACTGATAATGAAGAATAACATCATTTCAGGACGAGAGCAGGGCAAGGTGATACTTAATATTTATCACTTTAACTTGCCCAATGAGGTGTCCTATTTTATTTGTTTCCATCTTCAAATCAAATAATCTTTACAAGCTGTTTCCTTGAATCAAACAAATGGTAACGGGTGAATAAAAAAAATGGATGAAAAAATCCACCAAATGTGGAGAAGCAGTGGACCTTTAAGGTCTTAGTGGTTCTAATATCACAACAGAAACAACAAAACACAGTTGCGCACAAGTGACCTCAGATTTGAATTGTTGACTTTCTTCTCACAGACTGCCACCTGCAGGTAACCTTCAAAACAAAATAAAATAGAGAGAACAGAAAAATAAAGCAGCAATGTACACTACACCAAATACTTATGTTTGAAATTCAGACAAATAATGTATAAATATATACCGATTAGTCAAAAAAGAGATAGAGATATATATATATATATATATATATATATATATATATATATATATATATATATATATATATAATACATATTTATCTAAACAAAAATAATCATAATATAATTAAATAAACATTTTCCTCACCACTATTTCAAGTCCTCCGTCCTCGTGGTCTGCTATTCCGATTGAAATTCCCCCGCGGATTGAAGTTCTGTCTGTTAGGTACTGGCATTCTTTGACGGGGACCATTCTGAAGGACCAAAATGAGTCATGATATGAACAACTGAAGAGTTCATTTGCAAAAACCGATAAACGCCACTTTTAAAAAAAATTTGAAAAATTAAAAAAAATCTCCACATATAGCGCAATCTGAACCCTAAACACGTTTCATCAAATTCAGCAAATTTTGACAAGAAGCCCTTGTTGTTTTTGAACAGAAGCAGATAAGTCTATTTTAGCGAATCAGCGCGCTGTATTCAGGTCAGGTGACAAGGCTACATTCACTTTGAAAAGATGTGCTAGCTGAGAGGATTTTCATCAAAGCTGACTAAAAGCGATTGAGGATGGATAATTTCGACGAACTTGATGAACCTGTGATATCTTCAAGGCGAAAAAGGAAAATGAATGCTGAAACGTCTTCACGGAGCCTTGCAAAAGTAGCACGTTACAATGGTGAGGGAAAAGCCCTGTAATCACATCCATACAGTTTATGATCACAACAACAATGTTTGTCAGGCATCTACATTGTCATCTGAGGAGATTACAAAGATTCAACGAGATTAAAAATTTACAAATTTTTTTAAACTCTAAAACATGAAACGTGGAGTTATATGCTTTTGCCAAAAAACAACAACAACTGTTTTTGCTATAAAACAAACTTTTAATATGTTAAAAAAAACATACTTTCAATGAACTAATTTTGTAAATTACCTGTATTTAAGTTATTATTACTTAATCAAAACAACCCAACTGCAGTTTGATTGATATTACTTGGAATGCACAATAAAAAAAAAAAGAAGTGATTTCTGAAAAAAAATAAATAAATAAATAAAAAATGGGAGTTATCAGTTTTTGCAAATGAACTCTTCAATTATACTTTTAAAAATAGACATGTTTCACATCAACAACAACAACTCACCCACTGTTTTTGACGCTCATGGCCTTGTTCCGACCACCTAAAGTTCTCATCCGCTTCTTCAGGATCGTCACTCACATAGGGAGGCTCACTCTCTTGACTTTGGAAAGACAATAGGAATAGACAATAGCTAATTGAACTATGGCCTAACCCTGGCTTAGTCTAAGCCCTGTATGTGAAACCAGGCCATGATTTTGTAAATCTAAAATATTGGCATATCATCTGAATGCATAGCAATAATATTAAAAGTTGGTCTGAAGTCAGCTAACAGGAACACTTTTCAGTCCATACCCCTCAGAAGCCGCTGGAGCAAAGTTTCCCCCAGCAATGGTGATCTTCACACCCTCCATTCGCTGTTGTCTTCTTCGCTCCAGGTCATACCTGAGGTCACCAAGGTCGGGGACAAGCTGTCGTCTCTGAAGCTAGCAAAACATTTCAAATTTGTACCAACATAGATTAAATATTCTACTTGATATTGATGGACCTAAAAAAAGATCAACTTACTGGATCCGGCCCTATCTTGCAGAAGATCTGAGTTTCTGATGAAGGCATTCTGTGTTGCCTATAATATAATAGGGGTGATCAAATCTTTAATCATAAATAAAAATATTAACCCTAAATAAAAACAATAGTGATGCTTACATTTGCAAGCCTCACAAATGAATAAAAACAAAGTAACTGGAGAGTGTACCTATTCATGACTGGTCTCAAGTTTCCCATCTCCTCCACCTCTTCTTCTTCTTCCTCCTTAAACTCATCTTGGAGTGAATAATACTGTTCATTTGCAAAACGTTCATTAAGTGTGGTGCCTTGGCCCCTAAAGTAATTTTCTGCAAAACAAATAAGCAAACAGTTAACCAAAATCAACTCTTTGCTACATAAGATGAGCTCTTTCTAAGATACACAATATGCTGCCAAGCTAATCCATTGGTTCCTGACCTTTAACTTGGTGCACAAGGGTGATGATCTCTTGGGCAAATGTCCCAGAATGCACTGCTGATTCCCTGTAAGTTCCAGAATGCTCCAGCATGGGAAGGAAATCAAGGCGTTGTCGACCCACATTGACTAAGTCAAGTGATAACTGCCTATCTGAAGAATATCCTAAATGACTGAACAAGAGGTCACATGATATACAGAGATATAAGGCCCCATTACAGCAGGGGTGTCAAACTCAATTCCTGGAGGGCCGCAGCCCTACAGAATTTTGTTCCAACCCTGCTCCAACACACAAACCATATAGTTTCCAATTGAGCCTGAAGGACTTGATTAGTTGGATCAGGTGTGTTTAATTAGGGTTGGAGCTAAACTCTGCAGGGTTGCGGCCCTCCAGGAATTGAGTTTGACACCCCTGCATTACAGCTTTAATATGCTCCTTTCAACACATTAACCAGATGACAACACTTATGAATTAATATAAATTGGATTAACAAAGTACAAAGTTCAGGTACAAATGTTCAGTAGTAAAGTTTAAGATTAACCATAAACACTGCAATGTTTATTTTAATGCAAAACAATTGGCCCTTTACCTGTCATATAATCCCTTTTATCTAGAAATTTACCAGCACAACTTCTATTAATCTAAGACATCTCTTCCAATGAAATTAAAAGTGGTCTCCTTTTTCGGAAAACAACTGAAATGATTCACTGCGACCCAGTAAATAAAAAGTAGGTGCATACTATTCAGATTGTTGTTTTAACAATTCGTAATTTCAGTTAAATTTGAGCAGTGTGCTGAAAAACAAAAGCTATACTCAATGTAGTGTATGAATTTTATACAGTTATTTCATTCATAATCAGTGACTGATAGCCCAACCCCTTTGCTAAGTAATTAAAGCTGAGACAGTGAGTGCATGAAGTGTCCAACATTCCACAATTTTTCTTTTTTTTTTTTTAAAGTGCATCAGAGTATTTAAAGTACTCTTTTTCTTTTGGAATTTTCAGTGTGAACACACAACAACACTATTTATACTACAAAAGGTCATAGAATAATGCATAAGTGTGCGATTTGGGACAAACCTAAAATTTGGGTTGGCTCAACCTTCGTTTAAATACTGTATCACTAAAAAAATAATTTAATGATGCATAATAAAAATGTCAGATCATAATAAATATGGCAAGTTCATGCCTCTCCTCTCACTGTCATTGCGTGTTTCCATTCAGAGGATCCTTCAATAGACTCAATTGTTCCAGAGTGCCAAGACATGGCGACCAATAGAATCAGTCAAAACTTCTCAATGTGTTTTTCTTGCAGTGAGAGATCTTGATTGGTGAGCTTGAGTAATTTTAGACGAGTATTAGATGCATTGAACTTCATAATAAACTCAATTATGGGAGCGATGCCATCAACATCAGAGTTTTGAAGATCTCCGGTTAGGTTGGTATCTTCACAGATCCCTCTTCTTGCTGAATAAAATGACATACCCTCCAATTTCAGCAATGATCTCAGACTTTTCCTTGGCATATGGCAAATCATTTCTAAGCAAATCTTGCTGCTTGACTGTCTTGGGGATGAAATCAAATGTCTATAGGCAGTTGCTTCAAACAAGTTTATCTGTAAACAGGCATTATTGTTGAATTTGCAGTTGCCACTTTGGATCTTCCATTTTCTTCATTGCCAAATCCTTGTTAAAAATACCTCAACATAACAGATGAGTATTTAGGAAACTTGGCAAAAATTTCTTGAAGAATCTTGCAAACAGCCATGTCTACCGAGTTCTCGTCACTTACTGATACAACGGGATGACTTTCTAATGCAAAGTCCAAATATGGAAACAAAATGCAGAAGGAGGTCCAGTAGATCATCTGGTAATGTATGGTGCTAGCAACGCCAAGGTCATGGGTTTGTTTTGCAGGAAACACAAATTGTCGATCTTGAAGGCACTGTATACATAAATCTCTGGATAGAGGTGTCTTCCAAATGAGTAAATACAAAAAGGCTTCAAAACGTTCCTGTTGCAATGTCCATTTAAATAAAATATTTCAATTATGCTTCTTTGGTTTCTTTCATTGTGAATTGATAGCAGTTGGTTCTACACAATGGTAACATCACAATGGTGTGTCTTCTTCAAACCAAGCATCTTTGCTCCATCCACATGTTCCAGTACTAACTCAATGCTGAATGGGTGATTTGTTGAATGAGATTGTCATCATCAAATGCACGTTAGTGACCACAAAATCTGTGTCTATGGGCATCTGCCTCAGATTTTTCTGCATATGCAGTTTCTTCCCATGGTAAAAACATCACCAAATACATATTAGGATAGTACAAGCAGATAATCAGCTTGGCGAAAGTCAAACACATCCGAGACGTTTCTTGAAGACAGAAAGTTGTGTGACGGTTTTTGCTTCAATGCCAGATTAAATGATTAAATTGTCCTTTCAGCCTCATCTTCTTCCTCTCAAACAAGGCCATACTTCTTCACCCACAAGGAAAACAATCTAAAGTGGGTGACAGTCTGAATGCTGTGGACATCTGGAAAACTTGCGCATACCTACTCAACTTCAAATCGATTGTATGGTTGCTGACTTACCTGCAGTCAATACAGCTTTAAAGTAAAAGAGCTCAAACCCTGTGGGGCACTGGTATTTTGGTGGAGACATCATCTTGAATAGCCAAAATGTGGATGAAAAATGGGGACTGATTTTCTTTTGCCTGGGTTAACTGGTGGAGAACATCATCCTTAACCAATGGTCCTTAACCAAATGAAGCTGAGATCCACGTAATTCCAGTCTAGTATTTCAGACATCTGATGAACCATTAATATGAAGGAATTAGCAGCAGAAAGGTGCGTTTTCAACAAGATTTACTCCCAACCTGGTAATTTGGTCCTGTGACTTCCATTTAAATGAGGAGTGAAGATGAAAGGCAATCCAAATCACATCACCTCCATAGGACAAACATTCACATGTTAAGACACTTAAGCATTTTGGCATTTATGTCAAGAAATAGCACACTGCATCTGGATATTGCATCTTGCATCTTTTTATGCAAATTGGGAGTTGTAGAGTTTGCAATTTCTCCAAATACCTTCTGTAACCCTTTTCTTGTGAATGATCACCAGTAGTGTCCTTCTCTTGTTGGTCCCATTTTAGGATGCATCAGCCACGTCAGGGCTTTGAAGTAGTCCATGTTCCTGATTACTGAACGATTGGTAGCTTTCACATCCAAACATCTGCTTGAACGAGAGATGTGCATTTGTGTGCCAACACAACAGCACAAGATGAATACTTCAATAATGTTAGATCAGTCCTTAATTCCATTAATCCCTGGTTTGAATAAGATGGTTTAATCACAAGAGATATGATGGAACTTCATGGGATATATCCAAACATTCTTAAAAATCCTTTCCCTTTTTAAAGCTCTTCAGAGGGCCGTCCAGGATATCCTGGAAACCTTGAATGAAGATTATTCTTGCAGTGATCATATTTGGTATGATCTTCAATACCCACGTACACGATGATAAGACACAAAACAGCCCATTAATGGGTTTTTGGGATGCAACTCCACACTTCCCATTGAATCTTCCTGACATTCACAATCTGTAGACTGTTGTTCTTCGTGTCTTCATGGTGTGGCGACAGTGGACACAGAAAAGAGGCATGAACTTTTGACCCTAACCAAAAATGGTACAACAATGATACTATACCTGCTTTGCCCAACGGGACGACTCATGTCCACCTTGATCTTGAGGGTCTCCTGTTCACTGAAATCCATTCTAGGTGCAGGACCAACATTAGTGTTTGGCTTCCTGTGATACTGAGCTCTTTGGCGAACCACTCCTTGCCCCATCATCCTTCCACGATTCCTTTGCGATCTCTCTTCCTCCCAATCGGGGACAGGTTCTCTTTCTCTGTTCCTCAAATCAACATCCCTCACATCCCTTAAATCCATTTCTTTCCTTACTTCTGAGTCTCTTGAATGTGACTCCATTCTAGGTTGATCCATGTGTCTCGAGCGCTCTCTTCCTTGAGTTTCTCTTCCATAAGAAGAGTAGTTCTTTCTTGATTCCTCTTGGGGGTTATTATTTGGTCGTCCGCCATGTCTATCTTGTAAGGTACGCGTATGATAGGCTTGGTCTCTTCTATCTCGATCACGATTCCTCTGGGTTTCACTAGTCCTAGGTGGGTCTCTGCTCCTCAGATTGCCACTCATTTTGGGGGGATCGCGGTTCCTTGAATCTTGTTTTGCAATTCCATGATCATGTTCCACAATGACAGGTGCGCGATGTGGGCTGAAGCCCCCGTGATGCTCAACGAACCCATCCTGCAGACCAAAATCTCTAAATCCTTCAGAAGGAGGGTGATGCTCCCTATAATCTGACTTTGATGACCTGTATTAAGAAAGCAAGTAACATTTGTCCAAGATTAGAATGAAATTACAATAATACAGTTACTAGCAAGGTTTTAACGAACAGTACAATTAACTGGATCTATACAAAAGAAGGGGTTACAATAAAGATTTAATTTATTAAATACATTACTGACTAAAATGTAAAATTATAGAGATTAAATGTAACAGATGTAATTAGAAAAACATTTATCCATCAAAGAAAGTGACTGAATCCTTTCTTCTTTTCTTCGTTCCTCTCCATCCGCGTCAGACGTATGAAGCGGGGAAAGAAATGCATTCTTGTACCTCTCTGAAAAGGAGCCCCTTTCTTGATATTGACTGCCATATTCTTCATTATGATATCCATAATCCATCCTGTCCTGTCTTCTTCCTTCGGGATGTCTTGGATAAGGCCTGTCCCTCGATTCTCTGTGGTTATGTTGTGAAATGAGCTCCTTATCGACGCCTTCATTCTTGTTCCAGCCTGGTGATGGCATCCTGTAGCGCTCTTCAACACCAAAATGTGTGTGATCAGGGGAAGGTAACCTTTCCCTAGGCAGCCTCCTTGGAGAATGGGGCGGTCTTTCTTCATCACCCTGCATGTGGTACCTGGTCATAGGTGAAGCTCCTCTTTTTTGAGCATGCTCTATTGCATCAATAAAATTGGCCCAGTGGTCAACATGTTGCTCTCCTTGATAGGAATCTTTGTTCCAATGTGTGCTACTTTCTACTTTGTTGACATATTCAGGGTTTCTCCACGCATCAGACTGTACCGATGAATGTATCTGGTTATCATATAATCCTTCCGCTCTCCTCCCATGAAGAGTTGGGATTCTGTTAATATTCGAGAGGTTCAAGAAGCTGTTAATAACCAGCAATGCAACAACAAAATAAAGTTTTTTGTAACGCCGACTTTAGATTAAATACCTTGAATACAAGGGAGATCTCGAACGCGGACGTGACATTGTTTCCTTGAAAAACAAGAAACTGTTAGCCATGAGACCAAATTTATGCAACCGAGGTCTCCATTCTGAAAATTTACCAACGTTTTAACATAGTAGTTTTTGATCAAAATACAACAGCACAAAATGGCATATTATATATATATATATATATATATATATATATATATATATATATATATATATAATACCCCCTTTTTAAAATCCTTCTTTTGCATGTTAAATAGAAAACACAAGTTTATATGAATTATAAACCTGAAATAGGCACTGAATGTGCTCATAATAAGTTTAAACAAACATATCTGTAAAGTATTTTAACGTTTCCACACATTTTGACCAGTGAATCTGCATGATTTTCTATTATTTCTCTGGTCGCTCACGATTGCTTTTAAGACTTTGTTTTATTATTATTATTATTATTATTATAGATATTTATATGGCAATTTTCCATTTTTATGTAAATTTGTGAAATTAATAAATTTTAATTATTACACTTCTTAGTACCTAAATCAAGATTTCAGTAGAACAAAAGCCTGGAAATCAAGTTTTAAAAAATTTCTAATATTACCAGGTTTCAATGACACGAACCCCACCCCCTCCCATTTTTTTCCCCAAAGATTTTTTTTTTTTTTTCCACGTTTTTTCCCCAAAGATTTATGCGACTATTTTTTCTTTACGCTTCGCATCGTTTCGTTACTGGAAAATTCAATACATAAAATACATTTATAAAAATACCATATCGACTGGAGTAGGCGTTACTGTAAAATTTCTTAAGGGTTAAACTATAGAAACTCCATTCTAAGCACCAGACAGAAAACACAAATGCTATCAATACTGCAACGAGATATGACACTTAATACTCATAAATAATGAAAAGAGTACTCCAAATGAAAACAGTAACTCATTACATTGATTATTAATATTCCTCGACTTTTCTCAAATGATCCATTTAATAGGCCTGCGCAACACAAAATGACCTGAGATCGATGATGATGCTAGAGCATGGCATAATTAAAGCATATTTTTAGAGAAACACATTTTACTATAAAATAATTTGTAACAGTCCGTTAGTTGGTGTTAGCCTCACATACCCCGCGAAACGGCTTCCACACACAGCTAGACGATGCGTCCACCAAAATACCAGTTTCTCGTGAAAGAAAGGAACAAACTGTCGCACAATGAATTACATCACAGATTAAAGAGCTATGAGAATCGAAACGATGACTCAAATATTGGTGGATTGCTGATATATGTATTTTTTTCACACGACCCCGCGATCCATACACAAGATTGACCCGGAAGAGAATCAGTGACTGACTCGTTTTCAGCAGCAGCAGCAGCAGCTCAGTGAGCGACACTGCCCCCTACAGACACCTCTGTAGATCGTCACCCACATAAAAACAAAATAATAACAAATAAACCCACATAAATAAAAATAAAACGCATTTTTTTGTTTGTTTTAAATGTTAAAGTGTTTAAGTTTATGATTTTTTAAAATGATATTTTATATGTAATTTAATAAAATGTGTATATAAAAATGTAAACATCTATCTATCTATCATCTTTCTGTCTGTTTTTCTATCTATCTATCTATCTATCTATCTATCTATCTATCTATCATGAAACAAAACGATTCATGAAACAGAAAATGTGAAAGGTAATCATTGTTTTGGCTATATTATATTATATTATTTTATATTATATTATATACTGTGACAAAAATATCAAACCATTGTTTTGGCTACATATATTATATTATATTATATTATATTATATTATATTATATTATATTATATTATGGGTCAATATCACCATAGAATGCCTTTCAACCCTCACAATATTCAAAATTTTGGTTTTAATTTCAGATTTGCTTTATGTCATATCATGAATAGTAGACACTCAAGTACTATAGAAATACATTAGCTGAGCTCCCACACATTTTTTTTTTTCTTTTTTTTTTTTTTTAGATATTATGGACCATTATTCGAAACATAAGATATGTCCACCCTGTCATGGACATATATATTACTGTTAAATACGTTTTCATTGCAAAATTAAGACGCAAATTATATTTTCTGAAAGGTATGATGTCCCTTTCCTAAACAGGGTTATTTGTTTGCTTTCAAATTATAAATACATAAAAGATTTTATATAAAACGTGTGTTTTTAAAGAAACTCATACAATTCACACATGTATTTTTTCTTATTTGGAGAAAACTGTGATATTTGGATGCAGTTTTTTGTTTGCATTTTATTGCCCCCACACCTAGCTATTGAACACACTGGATTGTATAGATATGATTGAATTATTATTTAAAATATTATTGTAAAATATCAAGACACATAATGCAGAACACACAAATCATGAAAAAATATAACATTGAAACATTTATTCAACTTCTAAAAAAAACCAATATAATAATAAATAATATAATTACATCCTCAATCACATTTCATTTTGGATGAAAATGAAAAAAAAAAAAATGTTTTTTAGCAATATTAACTCCAAATGAATGCTATGTCCACCCTGTCATGTTTATGTCCTCTCTATCGAGTCTAAGTGGCCGACAGGGTGGACATTTTGAGCTTCAATTAGCATATTAGCCAGGGCTCGAATTGAGGGGGATGGCATCCCCCTGGTCGAAAAAAATGACAAAAAGCATCCCCTCTGTAAAACCACCATCCCCCCTTACCATCCCCTTTGGATTATCAATTTTGTGTATTAAGTAAAACTTATCATGCACATGAAATGTTAAAATTCTCTACTTATGATCATTTACAAACTAAATAACGGCGATTGGCCAATCAGAACTTTAGACTGATTCTGATTAGCACAAGCGGAAGCAATTTCGTAATTTTTCGCGCAAAATGCTTGAAGCGCAACCTTTGAAGTTCTTTAAAAAAGGAAAACAACAGAAGGTATGATTTTTCCTTGATTAGAATTTAAAGACATTCTCCTGACGTAATGTATGTGTGACTGTGAGGGACTGAGAGATGATTGGAGAGCTGACATCCAATTAAAAATAAATAAATAAATAAATAAATAAATAAATAAATAATAATAATAAAAAAAAGTCTTGAGTCCACAAAGCATTCACTGCGCGCTGAAGCCCATTAGAGTAGTTAGAATGCCCTTATAATTCATTCCAGCAATGCAACAAAAAATACCCATGTATGAGTTTTTACATTTTGATATTCATTGCACAAGCAATGTAGTTTTCTATATATTAGCACATGTGCGCGAGGCCGCAAGCACAACTGTGCTATAAGTTTTATACAACAGTGCATAGCAACACGGTGTTTCATTCCATGAATGAATCAGTTTTTGGAGTGAGCCAGTGATTCAAAGGCCCATTCAGATGGTCTCACTTGTTTCGTTTCTATTGAATCAGCCGTTTTGAAACAGGGACTTGCTGCCACCTACTGGCGGTTTTATTGTCATATTTATTTATCCATGATGGACCTAAACCAGTCAAGGTGCCAGCACGAAAACTGTCAATATTGACCAAATTGTCAATATTGACCAAAATTCCTCTATTTCAGGCCCCAGAAGGGAAAAAAACGTATAAATAATAGTTAATTTAATAAGGCTAATTTTTCATTAAATAGAAACCTTTTTTAAAATGAGACCAATTTTATAATCATTGTGTAAAATTAGCCACAGGACCAGTTTTTATAACCAAATGATCAGTACACTCAAATTGAGTAATCTCTTATTTAACAAAATATTAATAGGAGAACATCATTTTAAAATTTTATGATTTGACAATATTCTACTATCATTCAAATTTAATGAGCAGTGCATGGGACATAGCAAAATAACACACATCCTCTTACACAAAACTAAAAACAAAACTATAAAATGTATCTAAAGAGCCAAGTAATGCTATTGTTATGAATATAAAAACTTAGCCTAATATAACTCACCCTTTCATAGTCATTTTTATGTTATCATGGCAAATGAGTTATGTACAGGACACCAAAAGGCACCCTACAGTGATATTGACCCTTATATTATATTTTTTAATATTATATTATACACTGTGACAACATGTCCCACTTTTGGTAATCAAGCTTTTAATAAACTGTATCCATACAGTAGGCCTATATTGTTGTGTCCCATATATATTATCTCGCTGCATGTGCTTGATATAATAATGTAAGCAAATACATACTCTAAACCAGTACAACTATATAAATTGTAAATAAGGAAAGATCACGGTGTGATACATGTTTTATTGTAATGTTGTTATCTCAAGGTTCGGCATCTTTAAAGCAGCTGATTCATGCACCTTTTCTCAAATGTCATTTTGAAGTGCTGAATTACAGTATTAACCCATCACTCACTGTATAATCAAAAATGTAATCAACATCCCAAGTTCTGTGATAGATAGATAGATAGATAGATAGATAGATAGATAGATAGATAGATAGATAGATAGATAGACAGAGAGATAGATCCTTCCATCTTTCAAGAAATTTGTTTCTTATTGGTCCTGAAGCAATCCAGCGCATCTGAAGTTTTACACTACAGCATCATATCACCACCAAACATCAAAAGAACTGAGCTCACATGCAAAGCTCACAAGCACCCTGAGTATACAAGATGGTAAACAGAGTATTTTAAGCAACATACTCAGGAAGTACAGATCTTTTGAGTCAATGCTGTACATTTGTAAGGATGCTGAATTACCTTGATCTGTGTTGCTCTTATGCTTGCTTGGTTTTCTTGATCTGCATAGAGCTGTATGCAATGATGTCATATAACAAAACAACACAGAAAAAGTCTATGAAGAATTAAAAGCACTATGCTATTTAACACAATGAAATTGTGCACGTTTAATTCCCTTTTTAAACTTTTACACAATAACTTACATTAGAAGTACACTTTTTTCTGTATACGTCCCCATAACGTCTAACTGCTGTTGACTAATAATACATTAATGCCAGTATTACAGTGTTATGGTGGAATAATATCACACTTTACATCTATTCATATCCACTTTCAGACTACAAAGCTTGGATTGCAGAGAAGACGTGGAGAAGTCATGGATTTACACAATATACTGTTTGCAAACCCCAGCCATACAATACAGCACAATTAGCAGACTCAGCACAAAACTGCTCGGTTTGCTGGTCATTTATGCAACTCAAAATAAAACAAATTACACAATGGAGCTGCTACAATTATCACGGTGTATCACTCATCAATGCTACAGGTGTATAACAAGAATAAGACCACTAGGACTGCGCTAATACAGTTGCTTTGTCTGGTGATACTAAGCTGAAATGGTGTGAAATATAATATCTACGCGGATCAGGCAAACTTTATTTTATGTGTGGGGGAATCAACTGTCAGGTTGTCCCTTCTTTGCAATTAACACATGATTTGAAATTCAGTCCTTGTTCTTCTGTTCAGAGGATATTCAGGAAGCTGCTGAGGCACAAAGGGCTGGTCTCATCTTTCAGCTCAACTCAATTCATCAGTTCACTCCAGCCCCATGCTTCAATAGTGTCTAACACAGAAAAGACAACAAATATGAGATGGTCAAACTAAAGGGATAGTTTACACCTCACTATCATTTTGGTTTCATTTGAGTTTCTTTAAACAATTAAAGTGGCCAATTAGTGAACGACTTGTTCTTCTGAGTCATGAAGGAATCAGTTGCTCAGGTTCACAAAACTAGTCTGAACGATTCATTCAAGAATCAGACTTTGCTACTGATCTCATGAACATGTCATTTTGTGTTCCACAGAATAATAAAAAAAGTCATACAGGTTTGAAATAACATGAGGGTGAGTAAATGACAGAACTTCCATTTTGGGTGAATTGTCCATTTAAGGCAAGACACTACAGGCAAAAACATTTGGTCAGTTTTGAGATTTTGGGGTATTTGGCTTTTCATAACATGTTGTTTCAGACTAGTTAAAAGAAAACATCTAAAATACATTTTTTAAATATTAATTTTAATGCACTTTATCTATTTGTGTCACAAGATTTCAATTACAATATATATTTTAAAGGATGTTTTCTTAAAATGAGTTTTTTTCCCTCATGCACCGAGTCAGAAATCTCCACTTCAGCAGAACTTACACACACCAGACTGTACAGTTTTGTTCTTATCTGTATTCTGATGGTTGTTACAGAGGGGTTTGTTCATATATAAATTGCCTGATTTTATAAAACATTCTATTCCCAAAAATATGGCAAAAAAATCTGGCTGTTGACAGAATTTTCTGATTCATGGAGTGATAAAAAAGAAATCCAAAATCACCTCATGAAAAACCTTTGACTTAGCAATCACCTTTGCATTAGATGTTGAGCTTGTCTGAGGTGGGCCTAAGACTCTGGAAAAGTGATGAGTCAATAGCAGCGCTACTGCAATCCTGGATCAGGTTCTTGTTGCAGTCACCAAAATCTGGAGCAGCAGACACTTTGGGATGCGAGACCTGCCCCGTCAGAACGTGGATATCGCCCAAAGCCATAGAAGTCATGCTGTTCAGTGAGATCTCGCTGACGGGGGAATATTCTGGAACGAGCTCATCTCTGGACACTGGGCTGCAATGACAAGTATTTTGGTTTATTACAGGGACTGGCAATATTTTATCAATGTGGTTAGCGGACCTATTTTTTTTCTGAAATAACGTGGCATGACTTTGTTGGAGCTAACCTGACATCCATGGACTGAACCCCATCCGAGAGATCATCTGCCCCGCAGCTCTTTGCCTCCAGTGGCTCAAGGCATATGACTGGAGACTGAGATGTTGCCTTTGGTGGACTAATAATTTCTGTTTTTAATGTAGTTTAATCCAAAAGAAAAAGAGCTATTTTACCAGATTATCAACATTCTATTTTGAGATGACAAACTAATTTCAGTTCGTAATTACACCACTTGATGGCGCTATTTAATTCTTTTCTGCAGACTAAATAGATTTCCACATGCTGAGTCACTCAGCAGCAAATAATAATGAGTGTGTGTGTTTGAGTGAATTTACACAGTGAAAGGGAGGGTTAAATGTTACTACATACCCACTGTAGAACTGTATATTGATACAGGTCATATAAATACCTTCAGTTTCCAAAGGAGATGGTGAGATGGACTGGGAAACAGATATGGGGGATGGGACTTCCATCTGCATCTCTTCTTTCTATCCAAACACATGACATGCAATATTATTTGCCACAGTTAGTAAATATTTGTTATCTGATAATTTAATTGGCCTGTAGAGAATTTATTTACCTTTTCCCCATCTGATTTTCTTGTCCTTTTCATAATCTCCTCAATGCGCTGCCAAAATCAAAGATGTGAATAATAAGCTTTAATTAAAACATAACCTCAAAACAAATGTCTTTTTTGCCTTATATCAGACAAAGCAACAAAGTCTTTTCTGATGTTGTTTTGATTATTTTTTCAACACCTACCACAAACCAGACAATGTAAAATACATTTTTGAATACCTAATCATTTTCTAAATAATAAAATCAAGTCATGCTTTGTTTTTATTTAAATACATCATGAATATCCTTTTTGACATGAAAATGTCAATTACAAAAATCAAATGGGTTGCAAACACCATTTCTTGTTGACTTTGCACGCAGCCAGATTCAGCTGCTCTGTTGCACACTCTATAAAGTTTAAATTAAGTTTTAATTAAGAAATAAATCTTTGCATAGATAAGTAGCCCTTAGAGATTATCACTTCATAATTACTTACCACTAAACTTTTCTCATTATAATGCACATTAAATTGCAGAATCATTTTAATAGTGTCAATGTGAATACATTTCCCATGTATTACTTGCTTCTAAACGTAAACAGAAAAGAGAAGAACCTTCTTTCTTTGAAGTCTCTCCTGCTCCTCTTGAATTTTCAGAAGCTCTCGTTCCTGTCTCTTCCGTTCAGCCTCTCTATGAACACGCTGCACTGCTTCCTCCCTCTGCCAAACATCATGACACATCACAACTCCAACTATATCACATTCATCCCTACAGATATTCACAGCTACAGAAGACAGATTGGTGCTGCATGTGACTGGATGGATGAGTATGCTGAATGTGTTTTGATGAGTCAGTTGTTATTTCTGTTTGTTTTTGTTGTCTTTTTTTTGTATTTATGTAATGCTACTTTGATTTATTATTTATTTTATTTTTTTTTTTAATTTATTTATTTTTTATTTTATGTTTGCTCAAATAGGGGGTCAAATAATCTGAGACCACTGCTAACAATATAATACATATAATAATAAAACAAAACATCTAATAAATGTATAATATACTATAATATAAAAATGTAAAAAAGTGGTCAGCATTGGTCCCAGATTTTTGAGCTCCAATGTTTAAACAATTATTATAATTAATGAGGACAGATTGGTGCTGCACGTGTCTGAGTCAGTGACCTAATGGATGAGTATGCTGAATGTGCCTTGATGAGTCAGTTTTATTTTTGTGCATTTTTAATTTTTTTTTCATTTGTGCATTTTTGTGTTCTTTTTGTATTTATGTAATGATTATGTATTTTTTTTAAATATAATATAATATAATATAATATAATATAATATAATATAATATAATATAATATAATATAATATATGTTGCATTAAATTATTAAAGTAATTTAATTAAAAAATGTATTAAATAAAAATGTATAACATTTTCATCAGTTTCAGATTTTTAGTTCCAACTGTATTTTAATATAATGCAATGTAATATCCCTCTGACCTGCCTCTCCAGATCATCCTGGAGCTCCTTCCAGCGTTGTTCCTTTTGGTGCCTGTCTTCCAGCTCTCTCTGACAGCGCTCCTCCTCCTGCCTCTGTCTTTTCTCCTCTGCCTCTCGAGCTGCCTGTTCCTGTCGCTGTCTCTCCTCTTCCTGCTGCCTCTGGAGCTCCTCAGCCCTGAGCCTGAGATTTATAAAGAAGATGATATATGATACAGAAAAAAACACATAAATGTGACACACAGACGCTAGAGACACACAATATCTCTACCTTTCCTCTTCTAGGCGTTGCTTTTCTTCCTGCTCCTTCTGTACTCTTGCCAGGCGTCGTCTCTCCGCCAGCAGCCTGGAGGCCTCCTCAGCATCAGTGGTACCTGCTTTCCCAGTGGGAGTTACTGGAGACTCTGAAACACAAGACAGGAGGCACTTAGTCCACGTCACGTGATTGAGATCCCATTAGCACAGCTTTTAAATCAGAAGAAAGTCAGTCATAATAAATGATGAAAGAATGAATATTGTTACTGTTAACTGAAATGAAAACTAAAACTATTAAAATTGTATAACTGAAATAAAGCTAAAATAATATAAAATATAAAAATGAGAAAACTTATACTTAAAAATGAGATGAAAATGAAAATTAGAAATGTTGCCTTGACAAATAAACTAATAAAAATGACAAAATTACTATAACTTGATCTAAAATTAAATCTGAAAATCTAAAAATAAAAGCAAGTTCAAAATAATAATAAATGCTATAATACTATATAAATAATACTAAATAAAAGCAGACAGAATATTGAACTATTCCTTTTAAAAAAACAATACCTGCATTATGTCCAAATTCCTTGCTTGCAGATTTTGTGATTTTCTCTGTTCTGGAGGTCTTTCTCTCTAGAGTGCTGCAGCCTTTACTCTCCATGGACCCTTTCTCCTCTCCTTCCCACCTCTTGTTTTCTAAACTTGGCGTTATGGCTCTGTGCCTCATCGGGGAAGGGGGGTATTGACCCGGGGAGGCTGGGGACTGGATGCGGCTCTTACAGGACTTGGATCTAATTACAAATGAAAAAAACAAATATACACTCAGTCTAAAGTCAGGAATTGGATCTAATTATAAAAGAAAATAAAACAAATATACACTCAGTCTAAAGTCTTTAAATAAATAAATGACAACAAATAATAATATATGATAATATGATAAAATACAAAACCTTTTTGGTGTGCTGGGGTTCTTGCGTGTAGAAGAACTTCGGGTGGGTGTTGTTGGAGACTCAAGTGTTTTTGTAGATGAGTCAGCTAAGGTTTGAGTGATGCTCTTTTCGGGTCTCTCAGACTAAACACCCCAAACAGATACCAGAATTATGCATTTGTCCAATTCACTTTTGTAACAAAGCCACACAATTACAAAAACCTGAACAATAGTCTCTCAGCGAAACCAGAAAAATTTAATATAAAAAATTAGATTTTCTTGGTAATGCTTTACAATAAGAATCAATTTCATAAAATTTGGTAACCTGTTCTGACTCTTAACAACAATCTGCACCATTTATTAATCTATGTCTGCGGTTGTTAATCCTGGTCCTCGCGACTCCCCGCTCTGCATATTTTGTATGTTTTTCTTACCGCTTCAGGGGGTTTGTTCCATTCGACCGTAAGTGCCCTAGTGAAGTGGACATCACAGGACATTCTGCCATGATTCCAGTTCGAAAGGAGTGTAGACTATATGCTCCATTCAAAGGATATTAAAGTGCACGAGACGTGACTTCTATGCAAATCTCATGATTACAGTTAAATAACCCTTCACACTTCTGGAGTAAGATTTGTCTGCGTGTGGAGACGCTGCAGACCGTGGTGTAGCGCAAATATGTATTTTTAAAAGAAGTAAACTTCAGCCGATTTCCCGTGTGCAGGGAGTAGAGAACAGTGAACACTATGTAGGGAACATGTCAATCGGAAAACACAGTTCATTCATGGAGCTCTCGTCTAACGAGCTGGTTATCTAAATCAGGAGTTAAGAGAAGAGAGACATGCAAAATATGCAGGGGGGAGTGACGAGAACCGCTGATCTACTGTATGTTAAGGTTAACTTACAAGTATATTTATTGTTCATGGTTGACATTAGTTAATACATTACTTAATTTATACTTTGCATTAGTATATTTAAACTAACTTTAATAAATGCAGCAGAAGTATTATTCATTCATGAAGACTAACGCATTAAGTTATATCCAAGAATTAAAATTCTGTCCTCATTTATTTATTTGCTCCAGTTTTATTTCAGTATTACTGAGATATTATTATGGTACTATTATTTGTTATTTTGAATTCGATTTTATTTTCATATTTTCTTTCAAGTTAATTTTAGTAAAAGTTTTAGTAATTTTTTTGTTGTGTGTATTTGTAATTTTTTATAAGTTTTTGTTGTTTCAAATATGTCTGTATAGTTTTTATTGATTTAATTGCACTATTTTAGTACATTAAGTTATACTAAATGAAAATAAGAAATGCTGCCTTAGGAACTAGCCAAAATAAAACAAGTTTAAGTTTTTTATATTGCATTTTATTTCAGTTAACATTTAGTTTATTTCAAGTTACAACATTTTTTAATTGTTTTAAATTTAATTTTATTTCAGAATAATGACATTGATTTGCTCATGTTTTTTGACTTTCTTTCTTCTGTGGATCATAAAAGAAGATATTTTGAGAAATGTTTCTCAACTATCTATCAATTCTTTTTGTTTCACAGAAGAAAGAAAGTCACATAGGTTTGGAATAAGATGAAGGATGAATTAGCCCTTCAAATAATGTTAGGTTTGAATTTTCACCAATATCAACATTTTTACCTTCTAGAATGTTCAAGATATATAATGTACACATTTTAGAAATACATTCTGAAGTATACAAAAAAAATTATATATGTCTCATACTGTATCTGTCAAAAGACCCCCTGCAGGACATTCAAAACCCCCTGTTCAAAAATCTACGGCTATAAATCCACGACTGAAACTGGACATGCACAGATCTGTTCAATGCAGTTGCTAGGAGACCAGCTCCTCTGTGGGTTGTGTCCCATTGTGCTTTGCACCAAATATAAATATCTGAGCTATCTGAAATGTTGATCACATCCATGCAGATCAGACCTGAGGGCTTTTTGGGGTTGTGGCTGCTCTGGAGTCATCCAGCTCTCCGTGGAACGATGTGCTAACCTTCTTTCGCTCGGCTCTGCTGGGTGAAGCCCTGTAAGGAGACCTGTGAGGGCTGGAGGAGGCTATTCGGGAACAAAGACAAGACACTGAGGGGCCAGAGGTCACGGGAAGACAAAGGAGCAAATAGGGGTGGGGCAGAAATTGCAATCAATTAAATAGTGAAGGTTAATGCAAAAACACTTGCCTCCCTCTGTCACACTGGGCAAAGTAGCGGAGGAGGAGGAGAGATGCCTGCTCAGGACAGAGTCTGGGGACTCGGGCGGAATCATAAAATCTTGGACTGCAGTGAAACGTATTACGAAAGGTTCCAGGGAGAAAGAAAACACAGACAGAGGCGATTAGACACAATCATAATGATATTCATTCACCCAGAGACTTACAGATACAAATTAATTCTGAAGATAAATGCCAGAGGCTTTCTTTCTGATTAATAATTAGTGGCCATTTGGGTATGAATATTTACATTGATCAAAGACTTTCATGAACAGCAGGCTCATTTTCATATGAGGTAATTTTCTGAGTTTATGTAGCTCATGTGTGATGTTGGCAGGGGAGTTTGCTAAGCTGGCCTGCATTTAAAATGAGCTGACAGATGAGACCCCCTGTGCATTCTTTAGGGAGTGCAATGCAGCTGTAGGCGGATCCGGATTACACTTCTTTTCTTGTGCATCCGGATCCCTTACTAGGCGAGGAACAATATGACAGACTCCAAATCTGATGGATGTAATCTCTATGTCCTGTTATGGGAGCTTGATTGGTTCTCCAGACAGTTTCATTTCCTCATTGATACAATGTTTACATCCACCTTGGAAATAAAGACACTGACAGTATAAAAACTACTCCAAAATACAAACAAAAAAATGAGGCGCTTTTCCATGCAAAACCTGATAATAGGGTGTTACCAGGGCGCTGCAGCATAAATATAGCCTACAATTGCTTATAAACACACACTTCAAACAATATAATGATGATTACAACTAGACTTGTACATTTTGTGAAGAAAATGTGAGTGGTGCTTGACCTTGCAAAAAAATCACCACCATTTTGTTGATGTTTGATGGGGGCCCATGGATTCCCTTTTTTATTTTTGGCTGTGGACAACACTACATACATCTATTTTTATATTAAAATATTATTGTTCAATAATATTAGATAATATTATATTAAAGATAATATTTCAAGTATTAATATACTTGAAATATTATTTTTTTAATATTAATTTTTTTTTAGCATATTGCTATGTGGATGTTAAGGGGTTTCAAGTAGATTTCAGCAGACTGTTGAGGTGTTTTGAGTGGTTTCTTACTGGCCAGAGTCTAGTGCTGACCCACTATGTTATTGTGGTCCCTAGATACAATAACGTTCCTAATTCAAAACGAGTCAAAATGTTTTTTCCTGGTTATCATCTGTCAGGCAAATATTTTAAGTCATTCACTTAGAAATAATGATTTAAGTGGAAAATGTAATAGATGAACAATAGCAATAGTGATGTTTGCCTTAGCAAGCACCATTATTAACAAACCTCACCACTGAAATAAACAAGAAAACAGACAACAGAGCATCAAAAACACATATGGATAAAACCAATATCAAAAGTTTGGGTTCAGTAAGATTTATTTTTAAAGAAATAAATACTTTTATTCAGCAAGAACACATTAAATTGATCTAAAGTGACAGTAAAAATATTTATGTTTTATGTTCTTTCTATTCAACTTTCTATTCATCAAATAACCCTGAAATAAGTGTACTGTATCACATTTACTGAAATGTATCACAATAAATGAAATAAATGTTTCCACAAACATATTACACAGCATAACTGTTTTGAACATTTCTTCCTGTAATTGCAAAGCTGAATTTTTTTGCAGCCATTACTCCAGTCAATAAAATACAGCCTATTAAAACATCTTAAATTGTAATAATATTTCATTAAATTACTGTTTATTAAAATAAATGCTGCCTTGTTGAGTAAAAGAGACTTCTTTCACATTAAACTTAAAAATAACATTAAAAAATATGACCAACCCCAAACTTTTGAACGGTAGTATAAATCTTAGTACACATATAACATACACCTATGTAAAATCTCATGCACATGCAAACCATCACAACAACAACATCAGAATCACGGTGACTAAATCTTTAGGGAAGTGAACGGGGATGACACGTAAAGCAGCAGGAAGTCAGTACCGTTCCTGGATTTTCTGGCAGGAGGGTGAGCAGTGGGGTCATTGGTTAAGGAGGCTGAAGCAGCAGGAGAGGGCGGGGCAATCTTAGGATCACCTGTGCGGCAGGTGATGCAAAGCAGAGAAAGTACAGGTGCGTGAGCACAGAGTATTTCACAAGATCACAGTGAATATTATGAGAAGTCATAACAGTGTGTCCCTGTGAAATACTGATATACCCCGTCAGCAGTTTTTTCCTCTGACGGGAAGCTGCATAATTTCCAGCAGGGCATTTTTCTTTGTTAAAAAAAAGTAATTTCGCTAATAAAAGCAGGATGGTAATATGAACCACTGCAAGATGAAATAACCCAGAGCACAGCATGCAGCTGATGCGATGATATCAGGTTTTCAGAGAGCCTAATGTTTTCCAAGGGTGACCATAAACTCATTCTCAATCGTTCGTCCTTATCCACAAAAGCAAAACAGACGCAACATGCATGTTATCTAGATATATTATCAGACTGACCCAGGATCAGGCTTAAGGCTCTGCTCTTGGACAGTGTAAATAATTGATGTACTTATGAATGCACCACAGATTCAGGGTGGTGCTTTCACATCTGTCTTGAAAGCAGCATTATTATCCAGTGTTGATATGTTTTACCAGAGCCTCAGGTCTACTGAGGAGTTGGTGTAAAAACAATTTTAACTCAGAAATCACTAGCAAATTTCACCATATCAAAGATATGTTAAGTAAAACATTGAACTGAGCATAAGACTTTGAAAGCAGACTGAATACTGAAATAGCATTTGTAAAACATACTCCAATAAACAGTTTCAGCGTAGGCTTGTGTAATTGAAATGTTCAGGGAAAAAGGCATTATTTAAAGCCAGAACGAGGCAGTGACAGAGCAAAAAGCCTTCAGCTGCGCAGTCTAAGATACCCTGTGCAGTCAGTGACAGCACAGTTTATGGTGTTTGTTCTCTAGCTAAAACAGCCCAAATTGCCCCTTGTCCCCAGGCAGGTATTGCACGGATGATTTATAATGCCTACGAGTCTGTGATCGGTTGCTGACAGTGCTAACCTTGAGACAGAGTGTTTTCATGTGACTGGGGCGACTCCTTGAGATCAGCAACAGCTCGATGTCTCAGTGTGACACTGCAGCTACCTCATAAAACAGCTGCATTTTCATCCCACAGCTGCTGAATCAGTCAATATCCCAGTCGGTTTTGAAACAAAAGGGCTGCAGTGCAGTTCCCACACCCTGTTTTCCTATCTCTCCATTCATTCCCGCTCCCCACGGCCCTAAGGGGGACCCTCCACACCCTGGCAAACACACACACACTCACCCTCGCAGATTCCTGGAGGTCCGCCCCAGGTCCAGCGTTTGGGCCTCTGGTCCGTCTGCAGGTTCCGCTCGATAGAACGTCGCATCAGGGCCTCCAGTCGCTCCTGTTCGTTGCGTTCCAAAACAGGAAAAAAAAGACACTCTCTGACAGAGCTCTCGCTACGGCGGCAAGAGGACGGGGATGAGACTGGCTGCTCCATGGCGACCACCTCTCCTATCCGTCTCTGATTCTCCCTCTCTCCCTGCTCTTCCTCCTCGTATGCGTGCGCGCAAAATGACGAGGGCCTTGCCTTCTGTTTCTGCCTCTCTCTCCCTTGCACTCAGTGACTCTCTCTTTGTATCTCTCTCCTCCTGGGTGACTGTGTGTCTAAGAGAGCGTGCAGCCAGACGGAGGACAGCAAGGCCATAACTCCACCCACACCCTCCCCCCTCAGAGGCTGACATAAACAGTGAGCACACGCACACAGAGTGAGTATTATAATGACACAGGTTGCATCAGTGAAAATAAGGAAACCTATATGTATTTTCCTGAATTTATCTCTCTATCCCACCCCATTATCTGCATTTCCTCTAACCAGTATAACCTTGTTTCTCCCTCTGATTTGAACATTTTGATTTTGTATACTCATAACCCTTCCCAAAGCACTAATGTTTACACATGTAAAATACACAATTAAACAACTCCCCAGATTCAAGGAAACAACACATAGTCAGATAAGCAATAAAATCATGAGAGTGAAATAACATGACTCTGTTATTACTTCATTCTGTTTGATCAACACTGCATTCAAATATATTTGTATACTGACCATTATACTATATAGTTCTAGCTTATCTCATGTCAATCTGTAGCCTCTTTGTTTAAGATAAAAAAACTTTTTTATCATTTACAAATGGATTCCTTGTGAAATACTTAACTGTACTGCACGTGTAGTGTACTTCAGTGTATCTTAAAAGTATATACAGTGCCCTCCATAAGTATTCGAACAGTAAAGACAAAATTGCTTTCTCTGCTGTGGAGTCAAGACATTTGCAAATATGATTAAAAGATGAATATGAGACAAAACTACAGAATGTCACATTTTATTATTAGGTCTTTCGACACATACATGTTTTACCAAATAAAAAGGACAGCACTTTTAGAGTTCATCCCACTATTTTATGTGAGCATAAGTATTGGAACAGTTGCCTCACAGGTCTTTCTAAGTGATCAGCTGTGTCCTGTTGCATTAATTCTTCAGATATTAAAAGCAGGGAATGTGTCGTATCAGTTATATCCATTGCTTCTGCATTCTAAGTCTTGCATTGGATGATGACACACACAAACCAGGATGAAGACGAGGAAGCTGACTCTGAAAGAAAAGCAAGCAATTTGGATGCTAAAAGAAAAGAGGAAGTTAATTAGAACTACAGGAAAAGCAAAGGGCATGGAGAAATCAAGAATTTGGAAACCACCGGTGACTTCAGAAACCAACGACGACCTAATCGACGACCTAATAGACCTAACCTAACAGTAGTTAGGTTAACCAACGAGGACCTAATAGACCTAACCTAACAGTAGTTGATGACAGACAAATCATAAAAGCGGTGGAAATGAACCCTAAAATACGTGTCTGTAAAATCACCAACAACTTCCAGAAAGCTGGGGTGATGCTCTGACAATCTACTGTCCTCAGGAGACTTTGACACAGAATTACAGATGCTACACAGCAAGATGCAAACCTCTGATCAGCACCAAAAATAGAAAGGCAAGATTAGAGTTTGCAAAAAAGCACAAAGGTGAGCCAGTAGAGTTTTGGAACTGAGTTTATGGACCAATGAGCCAAAAATTAACCTTAATCTAAGTGATTGGAAAGCAAAAGTGTGGAGAAAAAAGGGAACTGCAAATGATCCCAAGCATAAAACCTCATCTGTAAAGCTTGGTGGAGGTGGTGTCATGGCATGGGCATGTATGGCTGTCTCTGGAACAGGCCCTTTCAACTTTACTGATGCCTTAATGTATGATGACAGTAGCAGAATGAATTTGGAAGGGTACAAAACCATCTTGGCTACCAATATTCAAGAAAATGCCATCAAACTCATTAGAAAGCACTTCATATTGGATCAGGACAATGACCCAAAACACCTTGCCAGTTCAGTCAAGGAGTTTATCAGGACAAAGAAATGTAAAGTCTTAGATTGCCCAAATCAATCTCCAGATTTAAATCCGATTGAACATTAATTTCACCAGCTGAAGAGGAGAGTAAAGGCAGAAACTCCCCAAAACAAGCAACAGTTGGAAATGGCTGCATTAAAGGCTGGGAAAAAGCATTTCAAAGCATAAGACCAAGAGTCTGGTGATGTCTATGGGTTGCAGACTCACTGCTCTGATTGCATGCAAGGAATCTACAACAGAATATTAGCTTTTAATCTTTTACATCTGCCTTAAATTCAACTGTTCCAATACTTATGCTCACATCAGATAGTGGGATGAACTCTAAAAGTGCTGTCCTTTTTATTTGGTAAAACATGTATGTGTCGAAAGACCTAATAATAAAATGTGACATTCTGTAGTTTTGTCTCATATTCATCTTTTAATCATATTTGAAACTGTCTTGACTCCACAGCCAACAGAGCAATTTTGTCTTTACTGTTCCAATACTTATGGAGGGCACTGTATATATTTTAAAAAACTGTACTTGCAAATAATATAATATTAAAAAAATGACATAAAAATGTCTGTCTCCCAACAAAATGAAGTACACTTTTTTGTCAAATTAAAAGTTATACTTCAACATATATACTGAATCAGTTTTAATAATTTTTCTTAAAGCCATATTTTGATGTGTTGAATAACAAAGCACATGTAAAGTACTTGATTATAATTTAAAACTGTAATGTTTTATTCAATAAAAGTTTCAATAGAAGTGACATTAAAGTGTAATTTGGTTTACCATAAATGCTTGTTAATATATTCAGCAATTCAGTTAAACCATATTTCAGAGATATTAAAAGCAATTATTAAATTACATATAAACATGTACTTAAGTCCTAAGTAAGTGATTAAAAAAAGTGCTAATTCAACTAATTGCATTTCATATCAAATTAAACAAACAATACATTTTTTTTTAATTGCAATTATGCCGTTAAGTGCCTAAAAACATTACATACAATTTGTACTTAATTATATATTTTTAAAGTATATTATTTCTGTAATATGTGCTCTGTTTAAAAGTGAACTTCTTTTTCACAAGAGACAGTTCACCCAAAATCAACATTCTGTCATCATTTAGTAACATTCATGTTATCCCAAACCCAAACTCCATGATGCTATTTCATCTGTGGATTTAAAAAAGTGAATTTTCAGAGAATATCCTGGTCGCTCTTTTCCATATAACAAAATGAAATGGACTAGGACTGTCAAGATTTAAAATCACAAACAACCACCATAAAAGCATCATAAAAGCAGTTCACATGACTTGTGAGATATTCCAAGTATTCTGAATGTGTACTGTAGCTTTGTGTGATGAATCGATTGAAATTCAAACACCTTTGTTCCTCACAAAGATACTTTGTTAGTGCATATTTTGTATGGATCACACTTATGATACTTTTATAGTGATTCTTTGTCATTTGTAGCTTAACAGATCCAGTCCCTATTCACTTTAATTATAAGGAAAAGCACAAGGCAGACCATTTTTCAAAAATTCACCTTTTGTTTTCCTCAGAAGTCAGCCACATCGCACAAGTGAACATGAAGGTGAGTAAACAATGACAGACTCATCATAATTTAGCCATGTAATCAGCAACGAGTCATTTTCAAAAAATAAACCCATTAGGGTGATACAAAACCCCTCTTGCATATTGCATTCTCCTCTCACATCTCATTATTTTTTCATTTGATTAATCTAATGAAGAAGACTAATGAAGAAAAAAGGCGATGAATGGCTTTGAGCAAACATAAAACTAGGTGGTTCATGCTGCATATTGTCTGCAGGTGGACGTAAAGAGGCCAGGCTACTGCAAAAATATTTGATACCACTGCAGATGCCGAGGAGTCAGAATTAATTTAAATCCAAACGCTGGCCAAGATCAGAGTAGTCTGAGGTGAGACTACACAGCACTACCATACCAGAACACAGAAACAGCACCACACCCTGCACACAATGATCCATTGCCTAACTGCAGTCTCTCTTAGTAGGCATCTTAATCACACCATACAGTATTTTCCTTTTAGCTTCTTCAAACACACCCTTACTATGACACCACATTTTTCTAGAGAAATTTAATTTGTACATGTCAGTTAAGATGAATATCGGGAACAGTGTGAGGTCATTTGATCACTCCAGAGAGAGTCACCAATCATGGCAGCATCTGACTGGGGGGGCTAGTTTTCAATCAATATAAACAAAGACTTCGCTCTCCTGCTAAGACAAAGCTCAATGTCACAAAAGGTGGGAACTCTAGGAGGTTAGATTCAACAGGAATAAAGACTTAATTACACACAGGTTACAAAAACTATTCTTTTTATAAAATCTAACTGGTGCCCAGTAAAATTGTCAACATGTGTGATGTCACCATCACAAATTGGACATCTTGAGCTAATATAGCTACAACTATTTATTTATTTATTTATTTATTCATATTTTCAACTCAAATCTGTTTCTTTCCACCATTGCAAGATGTTTGACTACGTCTTGGCTTTCATATTACAATATGAAAAATAGTGGAATGACTTCCTACACCTAAAAAAAAAAACATTTTTGCTTTGGCTTAAAGACGATGTGTGTAATGTTTGTGCTAGCAGCAAAAATGCAAAGATTATAACTGTTTACAAACCGATTTTTCAAATGTTCCCCAGATCTTCCATTGTTTGGACAAAAAGGTAGCCCCGCCCCAAAATCACACTATTGATAGTTTTCACGTGACGTCACACACTTATAGGAACGCCCACCTGGAGGGCAAAACGAAGCTTTGCTCCACTGACCGCCAGTGTATTTTTACGCAGTTTGCAGTAAGTAGTAATGTAGTAAAACGCAGATATTAACAGGTGAAATTCAGTAATCACCTTATTGATGATGTATATTTTGTACAGGGAAGCAGATGAAGACAGAATATAAATCCAATGTGCAAAGTTTCACGTTAAATGGTTTCCCATAGAAAACTATTAGAAGGAAAACACTGAACCATTAAGCGGATTGCGTTCATATTCCCGTCTCATCTGCTTGCCTATGTAAACTATGCATCATTAACTATAGAGATTACTGAATTTTATATTTTAATATTACTGTTTTAAATACAACCCGAATTCCGGAAATGTTGGGACGTTTTTTTTTTAATTTTAATAAAATGAAAACTAAAAGACTTTCAAATCACATGAGCCAATATTTTATTCACAATAGAACATAGAGAACATAACAAATGTTTAAACTGAGAAATTTTACACTTTTATCCACTAAATGAGCTCATTTCAAATTTGATGCCTGCTACAGGTCTCAAAAAAGTTGGCATGGGGGCAACAAAAGGCTGAAAAAGCAAGAAAGTTTGAAAAGATTCAGCTGGGAGAACATCTAGCAACTAATTAAGTTAATTGACATCAGGTTTGTAACATGATTAGCTATAAAAGGGATGACTTAGAGAGGCAGAGTCTCTCAGAAGTAAAGATGGGCAGAGGCTCTCCAATTTGTGAAAGAGTGCGTAAAAAGATTGTGGAATACTTTAAAAACAACGTTCCTCAACGTCAAATTGCAAAGGCTTTGCAAATCTTATCATCTACAGTGCATAACAGCATCAAAAGATTCAGAGAAACTGGAGAAATCTCTGTGGGTAAGGGACAAGGCCGAAGACCTTTGTTGGATGCCAGTGGTCTTCGGGCCCTCAGACGACACTGCATCACTCACTGCATGATTCTGTCATTGACATTACTAAATGGGCCCAGGAATACTTCCAGAAACCACTCTCGGTAAACACAATCCGCCGTGCCATCTGCAGATGCCAACTAAAGCTCTATCATGCAAAAAGGAAGCCATATGTGAACATGGTCCAGAAGCGCCATCGTGTCCTGTGGGCCAAGGCTCATTAAAAATGGACTGTTTCATAGTGGAAAAAATTTGACATTCTTGTTGGAAATCACGGACGGGCTAAAGAGGGGGAAGACCTTCCAGCGTGTTATCAGCGTTCAGTTCAAAAGCGAGCATCTCTGATGGTATGGGGGTGCATAAGTGCATACGGTATGGGCAGCTTGCATGTTTTGGAAGGCACTATGAATACTGAAAGGTATATAAAGTTTTTAGAGCAACACATGAAGAGTTAATTTGCAAAAACCGATAAACGCCATTTTAAAAAAAAAAGAGCATTATTCTCCACATATAGCGCGATTTGAACCCTAAACACGTTTTGTCAAAAAAGCCAGTATTGTCCACTTTCAAGGCATTGCCTTCAATTTCGACAAACTCCAAAACATGAAATGTGGAGTTATCTGCTTTTGCCAAAAAACAACTGTTGGAGTTATCTGCTTTTGCTATAAAACAAAAAACATACTTTCAATGAACTTTAATTTTGTAAATTACCTGTTTTTGTTTAAGTAATTATTACGTAATCAAAACAACCCAACTGCAGTTTGATTGAATGTGCAATAAAAAAAATGTGATTTCTGAAAAAAATAAAAATAAAAATGGAGTTATCAGTTTTTGCAAATGAACTCTAAATATGCTCCCCTCCAGACGATGTGTATTTCAGCAGGACAATGCAAAACCACATCCTGCAGCTATTACAACAGCATGGCTTCGTAGTAGAAGAGTCCAGGTGCTGAATTGGCCTGCCTGCAGTCCAGATCTTTCACCTATAGAGAACATTTGGTGCATCATTAAACGAAAAATACGTCAAAGAAGACTACGAACTCTTCAGCAGCTGGAAACCTATATCAGGCAAGAATGGGACCAAATTCCAACACCAAAACTCCAGAAACTCATAACCTCGATGCCCAGACGTCTTCAAACTGTTTTGAAAAGAAGAGGAGATGCTACACCATGGTAAACATGCCCCCGTCCCAATTATTTTGAGACCTGTAGCAGGCATCAAATTTGAAATGAGCTCATTTTGTGCATAAAATTGTAAAATTTCTATAAATTTAATACAATTTTTTATATATATATAAATTTAAATTAATTTTTTTAATTTTTTTAATTTAAACGTGTTATGTTATCTATGTTCTATTGTGAATAAAACATTGGCTCATGTTATTTAAAAGTCTTTTAGTTTTCATTTTATTCAAATTTAAAAAAAAAAAACGTCCCAACATTTCTGGAATTCGGGTTGTATATTAAGGCACTTTAAGTGTTTTTATAACATTTTGTCGCACTGTTTATTGATTGAAATATTGCTGGGGGTGTCTAATATGGATTGCAAATGTCCAAAACTTGCATTTTGTTCACATATATTTGTTTTATTCTTTTGAGAGGTGATCTAAATATTTGCGGCTGTGAAACAGTTGGAAAATCAACAGGCTTGTCCTGCAGTTCTATGGATGTTTTGCCCTCCAGGTCTTCGAGCCGGTCACGTGACTGAAAGCTATGAATTGATTGAGTGTTTGTTGTTGTCTTGAGATCAAAGGGGTCAACGTTTAGCATAGATATAGATTATAATATAATGAAATACTAGCAATATACATACAATACCGTTCAAAAGTTTGGGCCAGTAAGATTATTAGGTTTTTTTTTTTTTTTTTTTTAATAAGTCTCCTATGCTCAATAAGGTGTCTTTTATTCAATATTAAATACAGTAAAAAAAATTGAATATTGTGTAACATTATTAAATTTTCAATTAACCCTTTTCTATTTGAATATATTTAAAAATGTCATTTATTCCTGTTATGGCAAAGCTGAATTTTCAGCATCATTACTCCAGTCTTCAGTGTCACATGATGCTTGAGAAATAATTCTAATATGCTGATCTGCAGCTCAAGAAACATTTCTTATTATTGTCAATGTTGAAAACAGCTTAACTTTTTTGTAACTTTTGTAAACTGCGATTCAGGCATCTTAGGTGAATAGAAGGTTATGATGAAGAGAAACTATAAAATTTGTAAAGACAAAATAAGTCTTTTAATCAGTTTCATGCAACCTTGCTAAATAAATGTATTAATTGTATTAATTATATTAATATAGCAATACAATGTGTTTTAATTTCTTTAAAAAAAAAAGGAAAACAAAGAAAGAAAAGAAAAATCTTACTCACATCAAACTTTCAACAGTATTGCATATTACTTATATTTTTCCCTATCTGCTGCATTTGTTTTGACTCCAAAAACTGTATGTTTAAGTATTTTAATAGCTAAAAATTACACACCACATCAAGGATTAAGCAAGCTGGGAAAAATCATCAGCAATAAACTATGCATAATAAAAAAACATAATTTTATCATAATATTACACGCAAAACAAATCCAAAAATAAAAGAATTCACAGATAAGAAGGTGTATGAGAAAAATACTTAATATCTGTCCTATGAGTGCATACCCCAAAGAGAATAAAGTTTGGCTGTAACCCCTGACCTTTTCCTCCTCCATGCGCTGCTTCCTTTTCTCCTCCACGGCAGAACGACGGAGCATCTCCTTTTGCCGCTGCTCCTCCAGACGCCTCCCTCGCTCCACCAGCGAGCGTTCATACTGCTGCTGTGCACGCTGTTCCTTCTCCAAGAGAGCTCGCTCCCGCACAGCTAGACACACAGTGGGGATGGACATGGGTAAATCTATAGATTGCCCTGATACGGGAAAGGCCAAGCCTCTCCCTAACTGCTGATAATACTGATTCATTTGCGCTAAGCACTTAGTGGTATTATCAGAGGTCTTCCACCATCGGATTCAGTGATGAATGGAGAAGTAGTCTATTGCCCTGGAATAACTCCCAGCTTTAACTTATCAACAAGATTGGCATGAATTCCATTTAGGAATTAAACATGGTTCTAAAGCAGGCCAATGTTTTAGACAATTTTGAAAGGAACATATCATTTCGTTGTTGACAGTAATAACTGAATAAAAGACTTGCAGTTCACCTTGGCTCTTATTTTTCTCCTCTCTTCTTTCTTTGGCCAGTCGAATTCTATCCTTCTTCGAGCCTCCATCTTTGCATGAGAAAAGAAACAAAATGTTAAAATGCACATAAACAATGAACACACCTTTAGGAGTCTGTGCAATCTTTTTCTTGTGTAACCAAATATTCAAGGCCCTCAATGTCTATGGTGGTTATAGTCCTGTTACAAGCTGGTGGAAAACATTGGCTTTAATTGTGTAATGGCATGCAAATATATGCAAAGTCAAACTGCTCAAAGGGAACACAAATGCGATTTTTCATAAAGTCATTTTCCACGATTCACAGCAGAGCCTGTGGCACAGTCTGTCAGATCCCTGTTAGCTTCAAAGCACATTTTTGCTTTGTTTTTTTTTTTTTTTTAAAGGAAAAGGCATTTATATCAGACAGTATGCATTGTTAAATCATTATAGGAATCTTTCAACAAACATAAGAATCTAATAAATAAACCCAATATCAAACACATTTATTCTGATGTGTCTGTCAAAAAATAGCTATAAATAGCTTGCAGTGCAAACCAGGGCTAGTTGTCACATAGAATGTCATAAGATTTTGAGTGCAATGTGTTTTCTAGGGCAGTGATTTTCTATATTAGTTTGAAATATTTTTGTAAATGGTCTTAAATTAGAACCTCTGGGCTGTTTTAAATGCTACACAATTTATTAATTTGTCTGCTAAAACAGTGGTTTGATCTTTTTACTGTTTCTTGAACTGTTTTATGCTTCATGATCGTTTTACTGTGTAAATTTAGCTGAAAAGCCTGTAATAGGCTTCATAATGGCAAGTACAAATTTGCGCCATATAATGATGTAATGTCCTGCTACTGGGGCATGTTGCCACAAAAGATCAACGTGTTTTAATAACCTGCATCTTTCTTTCTAATAACAGTGGAAATGTTCAATAGCATTTTTTTTTTTTTTTGTGTGTGTGTAGTAGCCCCGGTCTTCCTTCCCTATATGATAAAGTCACATTTTTGAATAATAATAAAAACATATTTAAATGAATATGCTTTACTTTGCAAAAACGTATGTTTCCTTTTCATAAGGGTTACGCACTCTTCACCTGGACAGGTCAGTCTTAGCTTTCCCATCCTCCTCTCACCTCAGCAGCCTGTTTCCATGACAACAGCTCGCTTTCCCAGTTATCTGTCAAATCTGGGTGAGGCTTCTTTTTAAAGAATGAAATATAACACAACATAACGTACCTGTCAGGTTTTCCACGATGGTGGCCATTTCCAGTTGATCTATGGGAGTTTTCCAAAGCTCAATATCCAGATGACATTCCGTCACACTACATTTATTTATCAATCACTATTTAAGTTGAAAAAATCAAAACGCGACGAAAAACTCAACACAGTTTCACCTCAGGTTTGATTCATCCGAACACCATCTCGTTCTTCGACCAGATATTGCAAGCAAAGGCTGAAGGCAGAGCCACAAGAGCGCGAGGTTCTAATAAATTATAACAACTGTCGCGTGCCGAGCGCACGCGCGCGAAGCAATGCACCCGCGAGCAACGCATTACGTCATAGTTTACATAGCGCTATATATGGAAAGCTCAGCAGCTGAGCACAGGGCAGAAATTCCCATTTATTTCCCCTAGAAACGTTTAATTAAACGTGCCTAGAAATATATAGCGATTGCCTACTTCAGTGATCACAAAGGGAAACACAGGATGCCATTTATCTTACTTAATAAGGCATTGTCTTATAATTGAGAGGTAATGACTGCTCAAATATATGACTGGATTATGTCTAGACTAGATATATGTATGCAAAATGTGCACAATCAGTTCCTCTAAAGACTATTTCTAATGCAGACATCCAGTTAGAGAAGCGTGTGATTTCACTTTTAGTAATTTTAACCTCAAACCAAATATGACATTATGGAACATATGGGCTATTTTCACTCTACAATATTGTCCTCCAAGCCTGTGTTAACATCTGTCTGAGCATGTAGATGCATGTGCTATAGGCTACCTTTGTTTTTCACACTGCAACACACGTGATGAGGCGAAACACAGTGACTAATATCACTCAAGCCTATGGCTAGACACACACTTACTATAAATATACCACATTTCTTATACCCACATAATCCAAAACACCTGCAACAATAAAGACAATAAATTACAAGATTGTACTTTTCATAAATACTGGAGGTAAAAATTGTTTTCGGACAAAATGAAGAAACCTGGCGGATAATAAAAAAATAGGTCAATGACTGATATTTAAAAGGCTTAAAATACACATTTCTAGGATTTTGAATCTTGAAGAATTTTATTTCAAAATCACAGGTTTTCTGATCAAAAGCAGCAGAGGACAAAAAGCAACCATCATAAGCTCATCAAAACAATATACCTAAAATTAACAAGTTATAACTAACAACCACCTGCTCATTCAAAAGGGTCAGTCTGCAAGAATACAATCAATACACTCTCATAATTCTTGCATTGATTAGCCTATTTGCATACAAAAATACTTCCTTATTCTGATTAATTGTTTTGTGAGCTATCATTTTAGACAGTAAAAAAAAGTTTCCATTTTCATCTTACAAATATTTCAGTTGCTGATGTTTACTGTAGTTTAGTATCAAGCTATTACGTTGTAACTCTGAGTAACAACTGTGAAGTAATACATAGAGTTTCAAGATTAGTTACTTTCATAAATTCAGCAGCCCTGCAAAATGAGTATTCAATTATTATCATCTGAAGTAGACAAGAACACAAAAGAAAATTAGGATGGATTAAAACAGAGCTAATAAGATAGGCTTTCTGAATAAATGCATCATCCAATGCATCGTGTGGCCAGTAAATCATAAGAGACTTCAAAAACATTCAAAAAGACAAGAGGCGTTCTAGAGGTATCAGCTTTTACCAAAAGAGTTTCACTCAAGTTTACAGAGCTTTTAAACATGTCTATTAGGATACAGACTGCAAGACCAAACATAAAATTGGTTATCTTTTTATTGCGAATCCATAGATTCTGTACTGTAACTAAATTCCACTTGATGTGAAATCAATATAAATACATTAAAAGATAACAAAATGGATTGAAGGTGACAATGCAGTCATGTGTTTAGTCAGAGAAACCTAAAACTTGAGCATCCGTGTACATAATGACGGAGGGGCGACTTCAGGGGGGTTGAAAAAGTCACTTCCCAGCGTTTTCCTCTTAGATCTGGGGAAGGAATGTGGTATTGTCAGAACAAAACACTGATTGATGCACTGACTACTTACATCACGTCTTCATTTCAATTAATCAAAACATTGAGGTTTTTTTTTTTTTTTTATATTAATCTTAAACTTCAGATGAATATAAGAGTGTTTTAGTACTAACATCATCAATGTCCTCATCGTCATCACCAATATCATCGAACTGAATCTCATCGTCATCACCAGGCCCGAAGGTATCAGTCTCGTTGATTTTGGCTGCAAGGCACCAACAGTTAGAATTTAATGACAAGACATTTAATACAGTGCAGCAAAAAGATCAGCATATACTCACCGTGTTCTGGAAGCTCTCCATAGGCTTTCAGACTCCGAGCCTCATCAGCATTATACTTCAAAATGACATCTGCTTTGTTATCCTGATAAGACATTTCAGAATTTAAAACGTCAGATATTCACTCCATAAAAAGCCTGTGCATAAAAGAACTGTAGTTTCATCAGCAGCATGAATCTTATTTTTAAACTAAAAGACTAAAGCTTTTAAATAGCAAAATACTAATAAAATACTTCTTTCCAGGCAAACAAATAACATTTATTTTTAATTCCTAATACATTCACATTTAATTATATTAAAATTCACAAAATATGCTTATTTGCTTTGTGTATAGCTATTTTAGTATATAATTAGTTATATTAAAATTAGGGCTGTCAATTGATTAAAATATTTAATCACGATTAATCACATGACTGTCATGAGTTAACTCGCGATTAATCACAATTTAATCGCACTTTTTTATCTGTTCTAAATGTACCTTAAATTAATACTTTAAGTTTTTAATACTCTAATTGACATGGGCATGGACAAATATGGATGCTTTATGCAATATATGTTTATTATTAGTGAAAACAGTTAATCTAGAGCATGAAGACTGGACATGTTTCAAAGGTCATAGATGTTTTTCAAAGAATTTATTCATGTCTATTACACACATGAAAAAAAGAACATAGAAATACCAGGTTCTCATTACTTCTCTTTCTTTGCACTGAGAAATTTACTTTCACAAACCTGTTTACATTTACACACTGCAGGGCAGCTCACTGAACATGCTAAATGTACATTTATTACTTATTATTACATTTGTTTGCCTCTCTGTGCCCACATACTGTATTTCGATGCAGCTAAATTCTCAATAAAACTGTTTTCATTGATATATTTTCTGTTGTCAGATAACGGAATGAATGTGAACTAGTGACTAAAACGCGACCCATCAAGACTACATAACCAGCTCTACCTTCCAAGATGTTAATCTGCACAAAAATCCTGATTTATAAATCGAGCCTTCGTCTAATAAAATCAAATAGCCTAAACATAAGACAAAGACAATAGCTGTTCTGTGATTTCGGCTATACTTGCATGTAAAATTAGAGAAGCAACATAATATCGGTTTTAAAGCAGCACTATGTAACTTTTGGCGCTCCAGCGGTTAATAAACAGAACTGCACACACCCCGCGGAAGCACATTCTAACCGGAGCTACTTCTCTAAGTTTATGTCTATGGCGATTCACGCAGGCATGTGTTACTCCGCAGCGGTGACAACCAGACCAGGCTACAATAGTCCAAAAATAAGCACTTATTATTAAGTGTACCGTAGTGATTCGGGATAAGACAAAAACGCGGTTTGGAAGATGAATTCATGATGTACTCGCTCATTATATGCATTTTGCAAATTCTGAACACAGAAAAAGTTACATACAGAGAGAGAGAGAGAGAGAGAGAGAGAGAGAGAGAGAGAGAGAGAGCACAGCGGGAAAGAGAGACCTCGCGCTTGTGCAATGTACAGTACCGGCTAGTCTCAGAAACTAAATAAGGTTTGGGCAAAAACTAAAGATTGGTCGCTAGGCTCTTTTTGGGAAAAATAAATAAATAAATAAAACAGTTGCTAAAGGAGTCTGAAAAGTCGCTAAATTGGCAACACTGACAGCATCTCCATCCATTTCTCTAACCACGGATTAGGCCACGGCTCAAACAGAAAATGCGCGCTGCGTTAATAAAATTAGCGCCGTTAAAATGAATTTGCATTAACGCGTTATTAACGTGTTAACTTTGACAGCCCTAATTAAAATAAATATTTAAACCTGGTAACTCCTTAATCCAGTGAGTATAGACAATTATATTTTTATAAAATTTTTAAAAATATTATTACAATACATAATTATATTAAATATTGAACATACTTGGCAGTCAATTATTATAGTAAATTGTGTAAATATTAAATAGTAAAGTGTGTAAATATTAAATCATTTAATTTAGGGATGGGTCACGATTTTCAAATATTCGATTAGTCGTTTTATTCATAGAATATCAAATAGGTTGTGCGATTATATTTGTCTAAAAATTCCCCATGTTTTCAGTGCTGATACAGTGGTGACGCGTAAGCAGAGGTAAGCGTTGCCAATAACGCACCTAAAAGCTGTCAAAGACAACAGAAGAACACTCTCTCACGCGAATGCTGTAGACTTGCAACTAAATAGGAGTTCTGTGCGGACCACAAATATCCCCGACTGGGTTAGAGGTGTGGTGAATCCATACTGGGAAAGGCACGGAAAACGAATAACGCGTTCTACGGAGCCACTAAAGGGACATATGGTTAGCCGCATGCCTGTTACATTACAGTACATGCAGTTTCACTTACCAGCAACAGAGTAGGACGATGGCGAATGATTTGCAGATCCTGAGCACCACTGACAAACATCTAATCTTGTAAAATGTGTGGTAAGTACTGCCGCTCCATAGTATAAATGTGATCACGAATCTCCAAAGTGAAAGTAAAACAGTTGCGCGCACTCAAAAGCGTTTTCAATGCCCCGCATATTAATAATGGCTCACTGATGCCCGCAGTTAATACACAGTATAATTACTCAATGATATAATTGCGAGAGAAAGTATTGGAATATATTTTTTGAGCAGTTTAATACCTTATGAGCAGTTGATTTATGCTAATGGATGGAGTGCTATGTTAATAAGTGCTGTCATTCTGTTACATTTATTATATTAATATGTTTCAGCATGTTATAATCATTATATGGCTTGAGTTAAGATAGCCCATCTTTAAATTAATTAAAGTTTGTTATCATGCAGATTAAAAGCACGAATGGTCTCTCTCTCGGTTTATGGGTGTGTAACACTAGCCTAATAACATGATGTGCGTGCATGCATACAGGGAATTCGAATAATCGAATAATTCACAGCGATTTTCGAATATTACTTTTGCTTGAAATGCCCATCCCTAATTTAATTATATAATAGCTATATTATGTATAATATTACATGAAATTATATTAAGAAATATTTAACAAACCTGGTAGTCCCTTAATCCAATGAGAATAATGTCTGATGTGTTAATCCACACCTAAAAAAAAAAAAAAAAAAGACATAAGACCTCGAGTAAGACAAACATCTAAGGGTTTCTTGTTAAAGAATATAAACATTGCTAAAAAACAAAATTCATTTCATAACATTTTGTCCTATGCTGAAAGCATATCAAAAATTCCATACCTAAAATTAGTTACATTAGTTACTTTCGTCAGACAATATTGACTGATTGGCCTAAACATTTCTGTCAGTCCACACAGCCAATCTCATTCACACAGTGATGGAAATGCTGAATCTGCATTCAGTCTGAAGCTTCACAGACTAGATCTGTAAAGTGCACCTTTTTCCGGAGTTTTCCTCGGATGTGACAAAGCCGCTTGACTCCATCAAAACACATGGCCTCCAATCTCCCATTTCCCAACATCTTGATGACCTGAGCATATTCTAGAAGATAGAAGAAGCTTTTTCGAAAAATGGTACAACTAAAAGCAGATTATGTTTTGAAGAGAAGGCAGTGCCCTACATCATGAACGCTCATATATATATATATATATATATATATATATATATATATATATATATATATATATATATATATATATTAGTATTACAACACACCTTGTCCATCTTCTTTAAACACCAGCTCCCTTTTCTCAGATTCATTCTCATTCTTACCACGTCGCCGATTCTTTCCTCCTTTACCTGAATACAGAGAAACAAGATGCGCACAGATACCATCATACACTTGGAAAAATGCCATCTTATTAACACATTACAGAGTCCTATGACAATAACGAAGTGTTGCCAAATGACTGAGCAAAGTACACATACAGCAGAACACCCATTACATCAATGACATCTTAAACTATTGTTAATCTCATGTGTATTTGTCGGGCAACTTTAGCATGTATGATCCCTTTTACAAATACTAGCTTAATAGTTAAACGCAATAACTTTATAAGCATGTAAAGATCAAAATACGTTTAACATGTCCGCTACTATCCATAAGTAACGTTACCTGCCTGACACAACACATAGCGGCCGAGCGCATTCCTTACATTACCTGACAGCAGATTTTATGTCATATTATTAACCAAAATGCATCAAATACAGAACCAAAATCAAATAAATTCAATTGCCACAATTAAACATCAAACTCTGACAATAAACTGCGACATTCAACATCACGCGCAATAGCTCACGTTACCCTGTTTGCTAAATCCAATGCTAACACCTCACACGGGTATCTTTAGAAACCACCTTACCTTTGTTTTTCGGCATGTTCTTTAAACGACGTCGAAGGCTCTCGTATAATGATCAGAAACGTTAGGGAATTATAACAATATGTCAAATATTTCACTTCTCAAACGTGCTGTAGTGAGCAGATCAGCGCCGCTAGCGAGAAACGCTGACAACGACGCATGCGCAGATCGCCTCATTCAACAGCGCAAAACTTTATTCACAACCGCAAACGGCTCAGCTGACAGAATATGATTTTTTAAAGTAGTGGGCTAAATCTAATTTATTATTATCTGATACGATATGATATGATGATATTACATAAAATTAATATGATATATTAACTAATTTCTGAATAGTTCAGAGGAACTAAAACATTTTAAGAGAAAAGGGAAAAAGTAGAGATATATTCTATAAAGCTAAAAGCACAGATGTAAACACGGATAACAATACAGTTGAAAAGAAACATGCATTTGATAAAAATAAATTTAAGATCGAAAAACAAACAAATCGCAATAAATTAACTTGTCCTCCTATCCGGTAGGTGTCGTAATTAACGCGTGCGTCATCAGAAGAAACAGCTTTGCGGCTTGCTTTGAACATCTCTTCTCATACTGTATTATTTAAAAGGTCTTAAAGTGGAATAATTTACTATGATCAAGGGATTATAAGCAATCTAGATGCAAATAACAGCTTGTTTATATAGTCTAAACATTCCATATTAAAGCTCAAACCAATAACGTCGTAAACATTATGCTACATAAATGTGTGGTAGGTGGTTGTCCGAACCGATCGGACACCATTATTCATTATATGTTACCAGAGGATCCCAAAAGACGCAGTCTGTGGTTAAAGTTTATCGAAGACAGTAGAGCTGATGGGGAAGACGCGACCTCTTCATGTCGAGTGTGCGGGGATCATTTTTCTGAGGAGAACTACTTCAGAATGGATCTGGGTTACACCACATGCATGATACTGAGCGTGGATGCTGTTCCTACAGTACAAATTGTTAATCGATCACTAGAGTCAGAAAGGGAGATACAGGTAGGAAATTCATTTTGTTTATTATATATAAATTACAAACTTTATGTATAATTACACTTATAGTACAGTTACATTTAATTGTTCTATATATAATATATAAATGAAATGCAGTTATATATAATTAAGTTAATGTTGTTAATGCTTAAATATATATATATATATAATTTATTATGTCATTTATTTACTATAAATTACATATTTTAATTATACATAATATAATTCCATTTAATAGTTTTGTATATAATATATAAATTAAATGTAATTACAATATATAATTAAACATCAATATTTTATATTAAAATATTTATTTTGCTTATATGTAAATTGCACGATTTATTGTATATATTATAATTACATTTAATGCACAATTAAATTAATTTTAATATATAAATCAAATGTAAATATGTATTCTGTCATCATGTAAAATATGTAACTTAGTTTATAATATATAAATGAAATGTAATTATATGTAATTAAATATAAATATATTAAAATATGTTTTATATGTCATTTTATGTCATGTTAAAATGTTTTATATATATATATATATATATATATATATATATATATATATATATATATATATATATATATATATATATATATATATATATACAGTCATGGCCAAAAATATCGGCACCCTTGGTAAATATGAACAAAGAAGGCTGTGAAAATTAATCTGCATTGTTAATCCTTTTGATCTTTTATTTAAAAATTCACAAAAATCTAACCTTTCATTGGATAATAAGAATTTAAAATGGGGGGAAATATCATTATGAAATAAACCTTTCATAATGATATTTTGCACCCTTTTATTCAATACTTTTTGAAACCTCGATTTGCCAGTTTAACAGCTCTAAATTTTCTCCTATAATGCCTGATGAGGTTAGAGAACACCTGAGATCAGAGACCATTCCTTCATCCAGAATCACTCCAGATCCTTCAGATTCCCAGCTCCATGTTGGTGCTTCTTCTCTTCAGTTCACCCCACTCATTTTCTATAGGGTTCAGGTCAGAGGACTGGAATGGCCATAGCAGAAGCTTGGTTTTGTGCTCAGTGACCCATTTTTGTGTTGTTTTTGAGGTTTGTGTTTGAATTATTGTACTGTTGGAAGATCCAAACATGGCCCATTATAAGATTTCTAACAGAGTCAGTCACTTACTGATTTTTTTTATCTGTTGGTATTTGATAGAATCCATGATGCCATGTGTCTAAACAAGATGTCCAGGACCTCCAGCAGAAATATAGGCCCATAACATCAAAAACACAGCAGTATATTTCATTGTACACATGGGGTACTTTTTAACCCTGTGTTCACCAAACCCATCTTGAGTGTTTGCTGCTAAAACCTCTTTTTTTAGTTTCATCTGACCATAGAAGCCAGTCCCATTTGAAGCTCCAGGCGTGTCTGATAACTGAATATGCTGGAGTTTGTTTTTGGATGAGCTAGGAAAATTTTTCTTGAAACCCTCCCAAACAACATGTGGTGATGTAGGTGCTGTTTGACAATTTTTTAAAAAGGTTTTCTGACCACGAGACTCAACTATTTTCTGCAATTCTCCAGCTGTGGTCCTTAGAATCTTTAGTCCTCTTCCAGGCAGTTTCGTAACATTTTATGTTGATTGGAAATTCTTAATTATTGCCCTGATGGTAGAAATGGGAATTTTCACTGCTCTAGCTCTTTTCTTAAAGACACTTCACTAATTTGTGAAGCTCAATTATCTTTTGCTGCACATCAGAAATATATTCTTTGGTTTTTCTCATTGTGATGGATGATTAAGGGAATTTGGGCTTTGTTTTCCCTCCTATTTATATTTCTGTGAAACAGGAAGCCATGGCTGGATAATTTCTTGTTCATAATCACCCTGGAGTGCTCAAAATTGTGAATATGAATGGGAATAAACTTCAGAGATATTTTACTCATAAGAATTTCTAGGGGTACCAATAATTGTGGCCAATGTGTATTAGAGAAAAACATTTATTTCATAATGATATTTCCCCCTATTTTAAATTCTTATTATCCAATGAAAGGTTAGATTTTTGTGAAGTTTTTAAATAAAAGATCAAAAGGATTTACAATGCAGATTAATTTTCACAGCCTTCTTTGATCATATTTACCAAGGGTGCCAATAATGCATTGTTAGTCCGCTGCATTGTTAGTCCGTCCGTCCGTCTATCATTATATGTAATACTATATTATGTTTTATCTGACAGGAAGCAGAAGATGAGAGTGTGGAAGATGACACATGTAAAATCACCATTTCTGAGGCTGTTTCACTTGCTTGTGTCAAAGAGGAGCCTCTTGAATATGAGCTAAGTACCAACATGACATCTAGACAAGAGCTGAACTCCTCACTGGATGAGAGTGTTAAATATGAAGAGAGTGAGCTAGCCGTTACTGAGGATGGCATCTCGACTGTAATTTTCGGAGTTAAAGAAAATCATGGCAGAAAGTGTATCAACTGTCTAACTTGTGGCCAGAGATTCCGTAGTAGACGCACCCTAATGAAGCATCGACGGGCTAGTCACGCTAAAAATAAAACCGAATCTGAAGTCAAAGAAAAGTTTTATATTTGTTCAATTTGTGGGGAGAGGTTTCATAAAATGGGTCTCCTTTTGCGGCATCGAGTCATACACACTAAGGAGAATCCAGAAGGTAGGTTTGTGTGCCAACAGTGTGGAAAGGGCTTCCCCCATCAAGCTTTTTTGAAAGCTCACCAGAAAGTTCACGAGGATGCGGAGTCGACCATGCCGTTCACATGCCACTTATGTCCCAGACGTTTCGGCTACAAAGTTGCTCTTGTTGCTCACATGAAACATCACTCATCCAAACTCACATGCATCTGCCCCATCTGTGAAAAGAGCTTTCAGTTCAGAGGTTCCCTCATTCAGCATCTCAAATCATCTCATGCTGGAGAGAAACTCTTGTGTAAGACCTGCGATAAGGGTTTCCTAAGAGTCAATGGCTACGTCAAACACATGGACAAACACAACGTGATGACCCCGTTCTACTGCGACATCTGCAAAATTTACCTCTCACAGCGAGGCTACACGGCACACATGGTCACCCATGAGCAGAAGAGCCTTCCTGAGCAGCAGCCTGAGTCTGTTGAGAACCAGCCAAACGATACTGAAATAAGCCTTGTCAGTGTGAATAGCTCTGAGGAAGGAATGGATCCAGTGACTGTGAGGCAGGAAGAAGCCGAGAAGGAGCTGCTCAGTGGAGATGAGATGGAAGATCTGTCTGGGAATTCAGTGGATCCATCAACAGTCAAAGGTGTGGAGTCTGAAAATGTGGTTGTGGAAAAGGAACTTCCCCAAGATAATCATGAAGAGAAGGAGAAGCGCGAGGAAAACTCTGCACACAATGAGATCTCAGTCTAAACAAGAATTGTATAATGAACTGCATAGTTTTTTTTTTTTTTTTATAGTTTAGTTTAAAAAAATGTTTCGTTTACCCAAGGCGAAAACTCTCATTCATTTTTCTTTCACTAATTAGGTTTATGGTTAAACCTAGGGACCTAATTTTGTTTAAATGTTAGTTACATGATCAGTTAAGCTAACAGTTGTATATTGTAGGCAGATTTCTGTATTTCTTTTAACAGAATATGTAACAATATATTTTACGTACATTTGATTATCTTTTTATCATGTAGAAAATATAAGTCTCTGTGGTGTTAGTAATAATGTTTAGCTGCTAATAATGTTTAGACATTCTAAAGATATTCTACATGCACATTTACAAAGACAACTACTTTGTAAGATGCATTTCTTAAAAACAGTATTAAAATATCATGTATGATTATTACTATAAAACTGATTGTTGTGGTCAAATTTTGAAAGAACTTATTTTGTGTAGTCTTGATGCGAAGAGACGCATTTATGGTCAGAATTTCTAAATTTTATAGTTATAAGTACACTAGTTTAAAGGTTTGGCATTAGTAAGTTTTTTTTTTTTTTTTTTGTAAGTAGAAATTAATACTTTTATTAAGCATGGAATGCATTATATTGACCAAAAGTGACATTAAAGACAATTATAATTTATATTTCAATTCCTGATAAATGTTGTTATTTTAAACGTTCTGTTCATTTAGAAAATGTCATGATTTCCACAAAAACATTAGGCAGCACAACTGTTTTCAACACTGACAATAATAAGAAATGTTTCTTGAGCATTCAATCTGCATATTAGAATGATTTCTGAAGGACCATGTGACACTGAAGACTGGAGAGTGAAAATCCAGCTTTACCATTACAGGAATAAATTACATTTGAAAAATATCTTAAAACAGAAAAGTTTTTAAATTGTGATAATATTTCATCATATTAGTATTTTACTGTTTATTAAATAAATGCAGCCTTGGTGAGCATAAAAGACATAAAAGACCAAAATTTTAAATGTGTATATATATTTACAATTTTGTTTCTAAAGGCTTAGTCACACTGCAAATTAAGCATGCAAAATTATTAAATACCAGAATTATAAATAATATAGTGTTAAAACATATTGTTTCCTGCAACACTGCCAGCCATGCAATTTGAATTCTTTGCATTGAATCAGGTCAAAGTGACATTTAGATCATCAAATGTGCTATGCAAATTTAGGTCAGTTCACCAAATATGAATCTAACATGCAGCATAATTAAAAGCTTGTCTTTGCGCTTTGGCTCACCCATGTTCTGAGTATTGTGTGAACACTTTCTATAAAAATGACAACAGTGCAAAAAATACATTTACAGTCATAAAGTGTTTTTGTAAAAATGGCAAACTTTATTTTCTACATGTACAAAAGAAAGAACAGGATAGCAGCTTGCTATATGGACAGCAACATTTCTAGCACTCTTCAAAGTCAAAGACGGGAAAAATACAACTGAGATGAAAAGAAAAATGTACAACATATTTAAACTTGCTCAGGAAAAAAAAAAAAAAAAAAAAAAAAAAAACCCTGCAAGGAATTATAAGAAGAATTTAAAAAAATATTAAAGGGGGAAAACATCCTCAGTCATGCCCACTTCCACAGAGCTACTAGCTAATATAGCATCTTGCCCATGCACATTTATAAAAATGTCAAGGCTGTAAGTAGTCACTTAAAAAAGTCACTACATATATCTCTGAGCATTTTTGTACTTCCCTACATCCAAACAAATAAACAGGTCAGCAGGTTTTAGGTGAGGCGATACAGCTGTATACATTTCCGTCCCAGCTTATTTTTTTTTTGTATAATGTATTGCGTTTCACCTGAGTTCTCTGTTTGACATTCTGTGCCGTTTACATGTAGGCCTCCACTGCATTTTTGTGCTTTGGACCTCGTTCACATTGTCATTTTGTAAAAAGAACGCTAAGCTAACGCCAGCAGCGGTCATATAAACATTTGGACTCGTCTTATAGTCTTGTATGGATCTGCTGAGGGAGTCTCTCCTAGTTCACTGTCCAAAAATGACTGGAGAACAAGGTTTGCTGGGATATGTCAGGTTTGGTGGGACTTAAATATGCAATGTGGCATTAATGATGTAAAATAATAGGCCAGAACAGGATACAATTTGAATATTCAGTGTCAGCCTGACAGGAACGTATCCCGTATACAACATCCCCATACAACTGGAGCTTTTCTCAACTGTGAGCACACTTTGGTGCAGGAATTTGTTGTCGTCCTCTAAAATCCACATCTTCCCTGAATACATTTTAGCTTTTTATAATGACTGAGATACAGTATGTTCATATTCATACACTCAGGTAATTTTCTCCTCAGGAATAGTCCACAGATTCTTCATTGGTTTGGGTTCAGAGGCATGATTGTACAGGCCGAACTGTTTTTATTGGCCCTCATAGTAACCAGTGAAGGAAGATTTTGATTGTCCACCAGGGGTCCTTAGAATCTACACTTGGCTCTAAGGCCTTGATGCATGGTGGGCAGCAAGCAAGCCGAGTACAGGCTGTGCTCAAACCAAGCTAGAGGTCAGGGGGTTGGAGGTGGAAGGTATTTGCTCATAAAGCAGTGGAGGTCAGTTTTTTCACTCCTCTGCGCTGAGCGAGAATAGAACAGCCCACTGGCTCCAGCATGGGAGGAACGTTCCTATTCAAGGCAGAGTATGTAGCAGCCATCGCCCCCTACAGGAGGAAAGATTTCACACAAACAATTATAGTCATTCACTATACTGTAGTCATTAATAATAATTAGTCTTTATCTACTGGAAGGTATCTATCTATCTATCTATCTATCTATCGTCATTCATAATAATTAGTCCTTATCTACTGGAAGGTATCCATCCATCCATCTATCATCGTCATTCATAAGAATTAGTCCTTATCTACTGGAAGGTATCTATCTATCTATCTATCTATCTATCCATTCATCTATCCATCCATCGTCATTCAAAATAATTAGTCCTTATCTATTGGAAGGTATCTATCCATCCATCCATCCATCCATCTCTCTCTCTCTCTATCTATCTATCTATCATCATTCATAATAATTAGTCCTTATCTACTGGAAATATCCATCCATCCATCCATCCATCCATCCATCTATCTATCACCGTCATTCATAATAATTAGTCCTCATCTACTGGAAGGTATCTATCCATCCATCCATCCATCCATCCATCCATCCATCGTCATTCATAATAATTAGTCCTTATCTACTGGAAGGTATCCATCCATCCATCCATCCATCCATCCATCGTCATTCATAATAATTAGTCCTTATTGACTGGAAGGTATCTATCTATCCATCCATCCATCCATCATCATCATTCAAAATAATTAGTCCTTATCTACTGGAAAGTATCTATCCGTCCGTCCGTCCGTCCGTCCATCTATCCATCTATCCATCCATCCCTATCTATCTATCTATCTATCTATCTATCTATCTATCTATCTATCTATCTATCTATCTATCTATCTATCTAAGCCAAATATTGTCCTATCCTAACAAACATTCCATACATCAATGGAAAGCTTATTTATTCAGCTTTCAGATGATGTATAAATCTCAATTTCAAAGAATTGACCCTTATAACTGGTTTTGTGGTTCAGGGTTGCATATGATATATACAGGTGCATCTCAATAAATTAGAATGTCATGGAAAAGTTCATTTATTTCAGTAATTCAACTCAAATTGTGAAACTCGTGTATTAAATAAATTCAGTGCACACAGACTGAAGTAGTTTAAGTCTTTGGTTCTTTTAACTGTGATGATTTTGGCTCACATTTAACAAAACCCACCAATTCAACAAATCTCAACAATCTCAACAAATTAGAATACTTCATAAGACCAATAAAAAAAACATTTTTAGTGAATTGTTGGCCTTCTGGAAAGTATGTTCATTTACTGTATATGTACTCAATACTTGGTAGGGGCTCCTTTTGCTTTAATTACTGCCTCAATTTGGCGTGGCATGGAGGTGATCAGTTTGTGGCACTGCTGAGGTGGTATGGAAGCCCAGGTTTCTTTGACAGTGGCCTCATCTGAATTTTTTGGTCTCTTGTTTCTCATTTTCCTCTTGACAATACCCCATAGATTCTCTATGGGGTTCAGGTCTGGTGAGTTTGCTGGCCAGTCAAGCACACCAACACTATGGTCATTTAACCAACTTCTGGAGCTTTTGGCAGTGTGGGCAGGTGCCAAATCCTGCTGGAAAATGAAATCAGCATCTTTAAAAAGCTGGTCAGCAGAAGGAAGCATGAAGTGCTCCAAAGTTCCTTGGTAAACGGGTGCAGTGACTGTGGTTTTTAAAAAACACAATGGACCAACACCAGCAGATGACATTGGACCCCAAATCATCACAGACTGTGGAAACTTAACACTGGACTTCAAGCAACTTGGGCTATGAGCTTCTCCATCCTTCCTCCAGACTCAAGGACCTTGGTTTCCAAATGAAATACAAAACTTGCTCTCATCTGAAAAGAGGACTTTGGACCACTGGGCAACAGTCCAGTTCTTCTTCTCCTTAGCCCAGGTAAGACGCCTTTGACGTTGTCTGTGGTTCAGGAGTGGCTTAACAAGAGGAATACAACAACTGTAGCCAAATTCCTTGACACGTCTGTGTGTGGTGGCTCTTGATGCCTTGAACCCAGCCTCAGTCCATTCCTTGTGAAGTTCACCCAAATTCTTGAATCGATTTTGCTTGACAATCCTCATAAGGCTGCTGTTCTCTCGGTTGGTTGTGCATTTTTTCTTCCACACTTTTTCCTTCCACTCAACTTTCTGTTAACATGCTTGGATACAGCACTCTGTGAACAGCCAGCCAGCTTCTTTGGCAATGAATGTTTGTGGCTTACCCTCCTTGTGAAGGGTGTCAATGATTGTCTTCTGGACAACTGTCAGATCAGCAGTCTTCTCCATAATTGTGTAGCCTAGTGAACCAAACTGAGAGACCATTTTGAAGGCTCAGGAAACCTTTGCAGGTGTTTTGAGTTGATTAGCTGATTGGCATGTCACCATATTCTAATTTGTTGAGATAGTGAATTGGTGGGTTTTTATAATAAATGTGAGCCAAAATCATCACAATTAAAAGAACCAAAGACTTAAACTACTTCAGTCTGTGTGCATTGAATTTATTTAATACACGAGTTTCACAATTTGAGTTGAATTACTGAAATAAATGAACTTTTCCACGACATTCTAATTTAATGAGATGCACCTGTATATTAAGGATTTAAATATAATTTTAATAATATTAAAAAAACTGTTAATACTATAAAAATACAGTACATTTGTTAATAATTCCTCGATATTTAAAAAACAAATCTGTGAATCTGGGAACCTTGTGTGTTCTAGGAGCATTTAAAATATAAAATAAATCTAAGAGCAAAGTAAAATATTTATGGGAATATTTTTAGATATATAAGTTTTATTCTAATGCATAATGTGTGGACAGGACCAAACCTTAACCAGATGGGGGGCGTCCTGTCTGTTCAGCTTGTATTTAGGGAGCTGGTCTCTGTGAAGGATCCAGGGATGTTTCAACACCTGTGCAGCTGTTAGTCTCTGATGTGGGTCTACATGCAACATCTTAGACACCAAGTCCTGTAAAAGACAAGGTGTTTCAATGATTTATTTTTGTCTGGTGGGCCTTTAAGGAGATGTTTTTTTGAAGAGTGTAATTTAGATGCTCTTCTCAAGTGGGTACCTTTGCCTCAAGTGAAACAGAGCTCCAGTATCCGCCTGTGAGAGAAAACTTCCCACTGCCGATTCGAGCTAGAATCTCCTCCGGTGTGTCCTCTGGGCCATTAGCAAATGGAGTAAATCTGAGAAAAAGCCCAGTGTCAGTTGAATACAAACACATTTTGAAAACTATAGTGCTAGGTTTACATACTTACTTACCCAGTTAACATTGTGTACAAAAGGACGCCTAAGCTCCAGATATCACAGGCAGCATCATAACCCTGTTTCTTCAGCACCTGGGGACCGAAATTATTTTTTTTGATTAAGAAACTGACTTTTATTTTACAAAACATTGTGCCACCTCTGACATGCAAAATGTACCTCTGGGGCCACAAAGTTGGCAGTGTAACAGGGCGTCATCAGCAGTCCATTTTCCGCTCTCAGTTGCTTGGCAAAGCCGAAGTCACAGATCCGGATGGACTCGGGATTCCCAGATTCATCAACATAAAGGATGTTACTGGGCTTCAGATCCCTGTGAACCACCTGATGAGGAGGAAAGGAAGCTTACATTAGAACCAAGGTGGCATTTATACGGACTGTATAAATGAATTTTTAAAAACATTTTAAATGATCATTTCATATTCAATTCAAATTATTACTGTTATCATACATTTTTGCATAATCATTTCAATTTTATTATATACAGTTGTATACACTACCGTTCAAAAGTTTGGAGTCAGTATGATTTTTTAAAAAGAAATCTTATATACTTTCATTCAGCAAGGACACATTAAATTGATCAAAAGTGACAGTACAGACATTTATATGGTTACAAAAGATTTCTATTTCGAATAAATGCTGTTCATAATCTTGAAAAAAGTATCCCAGTTTCCAAAAAAATATTAAACAGCACAACTGTTTATAACATTATTAATAATAAGAAATGTTTCTTGAACGTCAGATCAGCATATTAGAATGATTTGTGAAGGATCATGTGACACTGAAGACTGGAGTAATGATGCTGAAAATTCAGCTTTGCATCACAAGAGTAAATGACGTTTTAAAATAGAAAACATTGTGATAATATTTCACAATATTACTGTTTTACTGTATTTTTCATCAAATAAATGCAGCCTTGATGAACATATGAGACTTTTTCAAAACGTCTCGAGAACTCTTGAATGGCAGTCTACAGGCTTTCTTCTACAGGCTTTTTCATCCATGTGGTCTGAATGAGACCGTCTTGGCTTCTAATGTTGAGTTTATCTGCATCAGAGCCATTATAAACCAGTATGTGGTAAGACCAGGGGCGCGGCAGTCTCACAAAGCCTCATCTGTTTCCCAAGATCACAATCTTAATGTACTTCAGCTGGGCTTTATGTTTCATTCCCTCAGCTATTGTCTCCCTAAACTCTGATATACTGCACACATTTTACTTTGTTCTTTACTATAGTCTGAGCCCTAGAGAGGTCACATACCCCTTGAGTGTGCAGGTACTCCACAGTCTTTGTGATGGTGTACAGCACAGCGCTGGCCTCCCGCTCCGAGAAGAACTTCTGTCTGAGGATCTTATCAAGTAGTTCCCCTCCCTTCAGCAGTTCTGTCACCAGATACACTGAGCGGCCATCGTCGTACACCTGCATACAGTGACACAGTTATATTAGTTGATCATTGCTAAACAGTTTAAATTCAACATCTCTTCTATTTTATTACTAACATCACTTTTCATTAAATGCTTTAGAAACCAATTCTGCAATACATAACACTATGATTAGGATGTTTACATCTGCAGAAAAATGAATTTTGTGTTTGAAGGCAATCAATGCCGTGTTTAAGGAACACTTGAAAAAGATGCATTTATAATGTAAGGAAACACTGGAAACAATAATACTAATACACTGCTAAATGAATATGAATGATGGATAACCTGCTCGGAGTCATTTGCAGGAAAGACTATAAGAGCAGAAACTCATTACACTACTCTCATTCCGGAAATGTCAGAGCAGAATTGGTTTTAGGTAAACACATCAATGCTCTTTGAAAAGAACAAGACATTATCTTAATATAATTGTGTTTAGCCACTAAGACAAAGCTCAGAGTCTGCCGCCACAGACTACTGTCTTTCATCCTTATGGATGAAAATAAAAAGACTGCATCCTTGTTTCTAAACACTCACGTCTTTCAAGGTGATTATATTTGGATGCTGTCCATAGCGTAACAGAATTTCCACCTCCTCCGTTGGATCCCGTTTAGCTTTATTGATTATCTAAACAAGAAAAATATAGAGAGATATATTACAATGTCCAAGAATGTCATTGTATAAAAAGGCAGTATTAAATTGTCTTTCAAAAGGGCAAAAATACTTTAAAAATGAATGCTGTCTAGAATTTAAATAATTAATAATAAATGTAAAATAAAACAATAAAAACCTAAAACGAATTGTTTTAATTGCTGCAAGTGAATTTCTGTATTATAATGTCCACTAAAAAAATGGACATTGATTTTGTTATATGTTAAATATTACAATTTAACAAAGTTAATAAATTAGCAGTTTTTTGTTATTAAAAATGAAAAATGTCAACATAAAATTTCACTATAAAAATTTAAAAATAACATTTAACGCTCGTTTAAAGTTTAATTTTAAAATATATTTCATTTTTTGTGTTTAATAATTGTTATTATTATATTATTATTAATGATCATTCCTTTTTGATACATTTATGTTATGTTATGAGGCCTAAATATACAATTCAAATGATTGATTTGAGTTTTTAGTATTTTATTTTTAATCTAAATATAAACTAAATGGGAAATGAACAGGCACAGTTAAATATCCAATAATGACTGGTACATATAAATAACATTTAGTTTTAAATGCTTTTTTTGCTATTAATTTGCTGAAGTGTTCTGGATGGTGACTTACTGCTTTAATGAAAGCAACCAGTCAGTGTGTTGGTTTAATATGACTTGCTTCTCACCTTCACTGCATACTCCATGCATGTGCTTTTCTGTATGCAGCGTCTGCAGATAGAATATGAGCCAACTCCGATATCCTCCTTCACCTCATATGCGTCATTGAACTGAGACACGTTTCTGTGGAGCTGCTACAGAGTGAAAACAATCAGATGTAATGCTGACATAAAATCTGACTCATAGCTAGATGTTAAAAACAGTCATTACAGCATATACTACGTGGAAAGAGGCTTAACTGCGTGTATACCTGAACAATAGAGCTCACACTGTTGCTCTGCAAGGGTTGAGACTCTTCTTCTGAGCTGATGGCCACAAAACTGAAACCTCTGAAGAGTTGATTAGCATTGGCACTAGGGGGTACACCTGGAGAGTCTACCAGAAAACACACAGCGGTTTTGATCTAGTCATTAAATACACCATCAAATAATCCGACAGATTTCAAAAGGTCTAGCAGCATTTAATTAAATAGGTTTTCGTGTATTTGTCTGAGAGGGGATTAAAGACGGATGGCAAACACAGTCTACCTGATCTAGGGTCAGACATAGTTCATTATAAGCTGACGTACCTTTGGGAGTTTTTGCTGTAAATTCTGGGTCAAAGTAGAATGTGTCGTCTGGTCTGCCAGAGGCTGGTTTGAAGGGTGGGTGAATCTCTCTTCTAAATAATTTCTTAGACAAACAAGACACGATAAAACATTAAAAAACCACCTTACAATAATAGAGTGTCATTCCTGTAAAATTGTTCCTGTAGAGACTCACATTCCAGTCAATGGTAGCATAAAATGGGTGTCTCTTTATCTCTTCAACTCCATCTGGACCAGCACCTGCAGGTGACCACAGTCAAGTTAAAATCAAATATGCATAACTGGTCAGAAATGACCATCCAGTCAGTCTAATACACTGCTATTTAAAAGGTTGGGGTCAGAATTATTTTTTTTTAATGCTTATGCTCACCAAAGTTGCATTTTTTTAGTAAAAAATACAGTTTACACAATAAAATAAATATATTTAAATATAATGTTTGATGAATTAAATATTAATATAATTTGACACAACTGCTTTCCATTTTAATATATTTTAAAAATGTAGTTTTTCCTGTGATGGAAAAAAAAAAAAAAAAAAAAAATCACATGATCCTTCAGAAATCATTCTAATATGCTGATTTGTTGCTCAAGAAACACTATTAACAGTATTATTAACAATAATGAAAGGGTTGTGTTGTACATTTTTGTGGAAAACAATGTATTTTTTCAGGATTCTTTAAAGAGCAGAAAGTTAAAAAGAACAGCATTTATTTAAAATATATATATTTTTTTAACATTATACATGTCTTTGTTGTCACCTTTGGTTAATTCAGTGCATCCTTGCAGAATAGAATAGAAATAGAAATGGAAATAGAATAGAATAAAGACCCCAAACTTTTCAAAGCCAGTGTATGTGAATGGGCTTACCTAATCTATTGGAAGGGTTTCGTTTGAAAAGGCTCCTGAGGAGACTCTGAGCTTCTGAACTCAAAAACGGAGGCATTCCAAGCTTCGCCCTACAAAAAAAACAAAAAAAACACATCAAGAGTCAAGCCAGAGTTCAGATAGTCAGCAAATGAAAGATCATCCCTTTATTATTAAGCTACACAATTATAAATGCCGGTCGTTGACCAATCAGATTGAAGAACGTTGTTATTCTACTGTACTGTTATCCAATTAAGCGTCTTTTCTACATAATTTTTCAGCCTTTACATGTCATGTCGGACTCGGCCAGAAAATCACTTCCTCTCTAGGTGAGCAGTTTTTTTTTTTTTTTTTACCAGAATGAGCTGTAATGTGTATCAGATCTTGTGTTGATAAAGTCAAATTATGGTCCAAAATCTGTCTACACAAGCCTAGAGGTCAGATAACATAGAACGGAGGAAAAAGACAAAGTCAGTCACTGTCATCTGCACTCATGTCACTTCCACAGCTAATACTTTGTGTATTCACATCAGTGGCAATTGTCTGTTCTTATCAGTCCTCTGCAGAAGCCTCAGATGAATGCTGTAATCGACAAACTCTCATCTTGCCTTCTCTAAATGTCTGCAGTCATTCCACTAAAACCACATTACTACAGTTTATCAAAGCCGTAAAACTGTACGCAGACCTTTGATTATAATTATCCACCACAGCAGTGCTAGTGTCACGCCGGAGCGTTATTCACTCTTCAGCAGGCCGCATTATGACGTGACGTGTGTTTTGTGTGGTTGCGTGTTTACTGATGGTTAAGTGCTTAGTCTTTAAGCTAAACAGCACTGTCAGCTAAACCAAGGGCTTATCCTCATCGCTACAGCACTTAGCATCCAGATGTGATGCCGACCAATTCCGCTGGCTCTTCCCACTCAGAGTGGATGACTGTGTTTAGATTATAATGTGAGCGGAGTCTCCGCCAGGATAGCGAAAGGATGAGGCCGTGGCACTCACTTTAGAATCATAGTCATGGTTTCCTTGCGGTCCTTGCCTTGGAAAGGCAGCGTTCCAGTCAGCATTTCAAACTGAGGATGGAGAACAAAATAAGTTGTTTCTCTGAAGTGTGATTTTAATTGAATAAAAGTGCACTCAGTAATTTTTTGTTTATGTTTAACTGCCTGATGTTGCACTGACTGATAGTTGAAGGTGCTGGGACACTATTCCAGACCGTTCCGGCCCAGTTTAGAAAGTGTTCAAGATTTTTATAATTTTATATTAATTATTTAATAATGAATTTCCTAAATGTATATTTAAATAACAAAATTTAAATGTATTATTGATATTAACTTATTAATACAAAATGAATAAAGTAAAATAAAATTTACAAAGTAGATTAAATAAAATAAAACTTGATAAATGATAAAACAAATGACTGAGATCACCTTTAATGGGAATATATACAAAATGCTTAATAAACAACAATAGAAACAGGAAGTGGTGCTTCCTCACCATGAGTACACCGTAAGACCACCAATCAGCGCTATAAGTGTGTCCTCTTCTGTTCACCACCTCCGGAGCCATATACTCTACTGTCCCGCAGAAAGAGTACGCTTTATTTTCATGATCGATCGACTCCTTACTGAGTCCAAAATCTGAAGACACACACAAACACATTTTCAGTGTTGCAACATTAGTGTTGTTACTCTTAACTAAAACTGCAATTAAAATTACTCAAAATTGTTTTTGTTAACTGAAATAATGCTGAAATAAAATATGTTTAAAATATTCCATTTGTATTGATTTAAATGAAATTTAAAAAGAAACGTTTAAGTTAAAGTTGAAGAACTAAGAGTACTAAAAGTAAACCTGAAATAAAAATTAAATAATAATAAATAAAAAAGCTAAATAGAAATATAAAAAAAATGACAAAATCAACATCATTGCATAAAACGTCATTTTCCACACATTAGCTCTGTGCAGTTCACCTTGTCATTTAGTATGAATGTGGTTTAGATGGTCATAAACCTCCACAGAAGGAAGGTTAAATCGTCTGTCTGCCCTCCCATGAGGCTGCAGTCAAACGGTATCAACACAAAGCCCTAAACACTCAAGGTGGCACCATGCTGATGCAGCCATTCCAGCAATCTGAAATTACCTACCTGTCAGCTTTATGTGGCCTTCCTCATCCAGGAGAATGCTGAAATTACACAGATTCACAGCATTAAAAAGTCATTTAACAGAGCATGAACACACTCACACAAAGGGTCCCCTTGTTTTCTACTGCCATTCCCACCCTGAGCCATGAGGACATATCTCTATGTCACGGCTACAAGACTACAACCATTATTTTTATAGCCCTGTTCTATCCAGACATAAATGTGATTTATGGACGACCTTACAGACAGCAGTGAGGAAGGATAAAAAAAAAAAGAGAATGAGTGAGTGTTTTAGTGATTTAAAAAAAAAAAAAGAGCAAAAAATGGAAGCATGGAAAGGAAAAATATACACTATTTTTCAAAAGATTTTTAAGATTTTAAAAGTATGATTTTTAAAACATTTTTTTTTTAAATAAAAATTCTCTTTTGTTCACCAATGCTGCATTTATTTGAATTAAAAATACAGTATAACAGTAATATTGTGAAATTATATTACAATTTAAACTGCTTTTTATTTTAAATATATATAAGTCGTAATTTATTCCTGTGACGGCAAAGCTGAATTTTCATTATTATTACTTCAGTGTCACATGATTCTTCAGAAATCATTCTGATATGCCAATTCGCTGCTCAAGAAACATTTCGTATTATTATCAATGTTGAATACAGCCGTACTGTTTATTTATTTTTTTGCAGAAACTATGATTTTTTTTTCCAGAAGTGTCTTTCCTGAATGGAACGTTCAGAAGAACAGAATTTATTTCTTATCTTTATCTTTGCTAAATAAAAGTATTAAAAAATATTAATTAAATAAAAAATTCCCCAAATTTTCTTTACATACTTCACTTTGTTTTTTTCTTCTTCTTCTTTTTTAAAAGTACAATAAGTCTAAAAAATTAATACATAATCACTTAATTTTTGTTAAATTTCCATATTTCCACTTTTTGGAATTTGATGGTCTTTTTGTTTTAAAATAAATAAGTTTGGAAAGAAATAATAAATATTGTAAATAATGACAATTTACATTGATTTGGGTGAACTATCCTTTTAAAGTCTAAATTGGATTTATTTGAGAACATTCAATACTTCTCTGGTTTCAGATCTCTGTAGATGATGCCTAGTCCATGCAGATGGTCCAGAGCTAAAGCCAGTTCAGCCAGATAAAACTTCACATCCTCCTCTGTGAACATCACCTGAGGAAAGAGAGCACATGCTTTACATGTCAATCAGACAGTCTCGTCCTCTCTAAGCTGTAAAGAGAGTTCAAGCTGGTGGCTACATGAGACTATGATCTGGATAAAAGCATCTGGTAAATGTTTAAATGTAAATGTAATGCTTGAGGTAACTATTCACTATTTACCTCTTTTGACAGTCGAGTAAAGAGATCCCCTCCTCTTAAAAAGTCCAGAATCAGATAAAGCTTTCCTTCAGTCTGGAATGCTGCAAGAAGTACACAAGAAGAGTGTGAGAAAGAGAGAATGGCTTCATTGGTTAACAGAACATTCGAACAAGAGCGGTTCTCTATTCTGATTGGCTGATGACCAGCACTTACCATAGTGTAGCTTAACAATAAAGGGATGATTAACCTCCACCAGGATGTCCCGCTCCATCTTAGTCCTGACCCGATCCCGTACTGAAAACACACGCATAAATAACAACACTTCTGTTTACTGCCATTGAGTTCACTAACAACGCTTCTCTCCCCTCTAACAACGTTCCCCCCCGCCCAGAAATCTGGCACAGCAGAATTACGCAGATGGCACCGGATGACTAATTAAATAAAGTAGGGAGAAAAATGCAGTGCAAGAGAGACAAGAGAAGCTGAGAGCTGTAGGGGGAGGAAAGTCATTTTACTCCTGTGGATGTAGATGTGTTTTTCATCTGGAAGGGCTGTTTTTCATAGTTGTACCCTTCCACGAACATCAATTTACATTCTTAAACACTACAGCTGGGAATTAACCAACCAAAACATTGGAATAAACAGAACTTAAACAGGTTACTGTGGAAAAAGTAAATGCAATCTGGAGTCCCACGTGTTAATGAGACTTTTGAACTGCCTTTAATATCTTGGCTTGCAAACCTGCAAGACTTCCTAGAGGACAAAAACAATTAATTTGAACTTTCAGCTATAGGACTAAGGCCAAACATCAAACCTTCTTCCTGTTTTATTGAATTTGTTTCAAGGAGTCAAATTTGCCAAATCATACTTCATACAATTCCTAGATTATACATGACCAACGTCAATATTTGACTATTCAATAAACATTGGCAGTGTTCAATAATAGTTACAGAAGTTAAAGTGTTTTGAACAGAATTTGCCCTTTGTGTCAATTTCAAATTGTGCCAGCAGTCTTGTCAATGGATGATACACAATTGCAGTGCAGTTTGAATAAATATTATTTAAAAAATGGTAATTTCATTTTAGCAATGTATACATCTCATGTGTTATATATTATTTAAAAAATGAATAACTGAATAAATGATACATTCATATATTTATTATATTTTATATGCATTTTTCATTCATTTTTAAAATTATTTAAACACATGCATACCTTATATGTTTAAATAAGTAATTTAAAAATTAATGAAAAATGTTAATAAATAAATAAGTATGCATGCATGTATGTATGTACATGCACATACTGTAATGTTGGCCATTGTTCTATATCTCAGCACTGGCCACTGAAAACCCAATATTGGCTTACTTAATACCTTTTAGGGTGGCTTTTTTCAGCACTTTCATTGCATACAGCTGTCCTGCATCTGGGGCTGTTGTCTTCTCCACCAAAAACACCTGCAACACACAAACAAAATCAAGGCTTCATCAAAACAACATTAAAAACGCTTTAAAATAGGATCTATTTTACTCATCAGTTCTTCTTGAAAACATAATTAGTTCTGTGCCGTGACACTGTAACTATAGTGACCATGACCAGCTCCATGTGTAATTTTACTGAGATTGTCGTTAAAATATGAATGACTGTTTTTTCATCTGTGCATGGCTCATGCTTTTATCTGTGCTGATTGCCTCTCAAAGCAAAATGCCACCACACACACACACACACCAAACATTAAAAATATATTCGTATAGGTGGGCGGTATGACCAAAATCTTATATCACTGTATGAGTAATTCCAAATCACAGTAACAATATGTACACAAAACAGTCTTTTACCTAAATATTTTAAATATCACATAATCCGCATCATTTGATTATGTAATAACTTAATTACTTAAAAAATTAAACAGATTGCACCTTGTTTGATAATTTTTTGAAGGTATTTTTTCGAACTTGATGAACACACAAAAAAAGGTTTCTTTCTTTTTCTTTCTTTCCTTCCTTCTTTCCTTCTTTCTTTCTTTTTACAACATTTATTAACCTAGTTAATAATTTTATTATCCTTTTTTATTTTATTAATGTAGTTTAAAAAAAATCACTTTTAGATACAATCTTAAAAATGTATTAGTAAACATTGAAATTAAATTTAACTAAGATTAATAAATGCTGTAGGAGTGTTGTTCATTGTTAATGTAAACAAATGAAACCTTACTGTAAAGTGAAAAAAATTGTTGTGAAAAAATTAAAGTATACATTAAACAAAAATCTAATATTGATTACATTTATTAATTCAGATCTGGCTAAAAATACAGCCCCATAAATATATGGCATGTAACAAGGAGGTCCCTTTTTATTTAAATACTATAATATTATTAATATTTTGAATTATATTTATATTTTCAGTTCTGATTTGAATTTTTTGTAATTTTATGTACTTTTTTCATTTTCATTCATCAGTATTTTAATATTTTAGTATTTCAATTTAAAAATATTTATTTCAGTTAGTTTATTAAACAAAGTTTTTCATCAAATATTTACATTTTTAATAGTTTACAATAACAACTCTGTCTCTCCATGGACCTATATGGAGTCCTTGGACTAATAAGGTTGAAGACCCTTGGTATAAACAGTATAACAGAAAATTTACCTGTTTATATATTTGTACCATCATGTATACAGTATATAAAATCATACTTCACAGCCCTAAATTAATGCAACGTACCTTTCCGAAGGAGCCCTGTCCAAGCACCTTCCGGAGCTCAAACTGCTGCGGGTCGGCCTTCTCTGAGCCCTCTTTAACATGATGTGTGATGCTGATCTCTTTAACAGACACTTCTTCCTGGAGAGAAGATGACAACAAGCCAGAGAGAGAATTACATCAGCGAGAAAAACAAAAACTTTGACAGACGGTACAAACAAATTCAAGTAAACCAGAAAAAGATCATCAGCCAGAGAGAAAGCACTTTTACTTAATTCACCTCAACTCAATAATAAACCTGAACATGCAGCATTAAATGAACACACGGCTTGAATATGCGGTCACAAACGCATCACTCTCACCCACGCCACGCACATCACAGCAGTGCGCCGTTGTGTCCCACGTGTTCTCGGGCCCGACCTGGGGCTCGTCACCCCGCTCCATGTCTGAGGGAGGAGGGGTTGAGCCCCGGCAATCCCCCTGCAGTGTGCGCCTGCTGCTGGGCTTCTGATGCACAGAGAGAGCAGGACCAAACTCGGTAGAAAGCTCATGTGACGGACAGCTTCCCACACGGTTGCCATGACACCGCCCCCAATCCTCCTGCTCTATCACAGTAGCGGTGGGAGTGGAGAAGGGTGACTAAAGACACAACGTTCAAGCTCTTCTTTCCTCACTCTCTTCCTCCCACTCTCTCTCTCTCTCTCCATCCATTAATCCATCAGCTTTCCATCTCCACACGGTGAGATGATGTCATCCTACGTTGGCGTACCAGCAAAGTCTCTCTCATGCAACTGATGAAAGTTTATGGGCACAGGCGGTCCTCCATTGCTCAATATACTGAGACCCAAACAATAACAAAACCTCCACCATGATGCATTAAGAAAGAGAAGCTGCTTAGACAAAGGTCAACTGAAATGATACAAAATTCAGCTGCATAAACCGCTATAGCTATAGTCTTAATAGTTGGTCACCTCATTTTTTTCTGTAAGACTGGTAATAACTTTTTAAAGTCAGTTACGTAAAAAGACCTAATTTGACTAACTGCTAGTTGGTCAAACTAGTCCTTTAGACATAGTCTTACATAGTGGCCAGAGCTGGGTAGTAACTGATTACATGTAATCTGGATTACATAATCAGATTTCAAAATTTAAGTACTTGTAATTAGATTAAATTACATTTTAAAATACTTGTAATCAGACTACAGTTACTTTTTTTTATTGATAACATAATTACATATTATTCACACAATGTAAATAAATTATTCATAATTTATTGATTCTTCCTAATTCCTCTTTTTTATCTATTAAATGTTCCTTTCTAAAATAGCCTATACCGCTTATATACATTCATAAAGTCTTCCAGTTTTGTGGACATTCACACAAAGAATGCACAATTTCAAAATGCACAAATTCGCATTATTTCTTATTTGCATGTAATGCAGACATTCACAAACTTTTTTGTCATCTGAACATCTTTCACCTAATTTGTGACCCTGGACCACATAACCAGTTATAAGTAGCATGGGTATATTTGTAGCAATAACCAACAATACATTGTATGGGTCAAAATTATCGATTTTTCTTTTATGCCAAAAATCATTAAGATATTAAGTAAAGATCATGTTTCATGAAAATATTTTGTAAATTTCCTACCATAAATATACCAAAACTTAATTTTTGATTAGTAATATGCAAGGACTTCATTTGGACAACTTTAAAGGCAATTTTCTCAATATTTAGATTTTTTTTGCACCCTCAGATTCCATATTTTCAAATAGTTGTATCTTGTGGTCCAAGGTCACATATATTTACTTGAAGTAGCCTGAAATTTTAAAATAAATGTTTTAATAATTAAGTAATCACATTTCCATGTTCACGGTTCTCCGTTGGTTAATGGTCACATGACATGCAGGCAAACAAATAAAATATATATATATTTTTTGTAAGAGTTTTATTTTGATTGATGTTATTTTAAAATTACTTATTTTAATTTTACATTTTTATGATTTCATTAATTACCAGCTTTTCATTAAACTGACAAACCCCCTGGAGTTCATTTACGAACCCCAGTTTGGGAAACCTTGATGTAACAATGTTTAATGGACTGGAATATTTTTTACTTATTCTTTGTATTTTTATATCAATACGGTACAAGATTATCCTATTTAAAACAATATGATAAACGACTTAGTAATCTAAAAGTAATCAAAAAGTAGTCTGATTACATTACCTAAAATGTGTAATGTAATGGATTACGTTACTAACTACAATTTTTGTCATGTAATTTGGATTCAGTAACGGACTACAATTTCTAAGTAATCTACCCAGCTTTGATGCTATGTTAATGCAACTGGACGCTGCGCTTCACTTTGCTTATAGACACACACTCACAAACTTCCCTTAGCACTTCCCTTCAGCGAATCCCTGCTGCCATTTTAAAGTGTGTTCCACTTCGTGAAGTGGACAAGGGAAGATTATATGGACGGACACTTGACCCCTCGATTCTGACCAAGGAAGCAAGTCTACTTCATATGTCAGGCAGCTCCATAGACCACAATGCAACAAGGTTGTGACATGAAAACAGATTGTGTTTAAAATTACCCCCACCTCAAACAACTCTATGATATATTGAATATTTTTTAAATATTTAAAACAGCCAAAGCATACCCATATACATACAGTATAGCATGCTACTAGGGTTGGGCGATGTCTACAAAATGAAACATCGCGATGGACGATGACATCGGGGGACGGGAGGGAGGGGGGAGTTAGGGGGTGTGCCTGAAGCGTGAATCCATATTCAGAAAGACACGGGAAACACATAACGATTGCTAACGGTTGCTTGTTACATTACAGTACATAAAATTTCACTTACCACATAAACAGAGTAAGGAGAGATGACTGAGGACTATGGCGAATGGTTTGCAGATCCTCAGCACCACTGACAAACATCTAATCTTGTAAAATGTGTGGTAAGTATTGCCGCTCTATAGTATAAAGAGAGTAACTCGAGCGATCGCGAATCTCGAAAGTGAAAGTGAAACTAAAATGCGATCGTGCATTCAAAAGCACTTTCAATGCCAGGCATAATAGCGGCTCCCTGATGCCCACAATTATATACAATACAGTATAATTACCCAATGATATAACTGCGAGAGAAAGTATTGAAATATGTATTTTCCTCCCATCTCGTATTTATTCCCTTTAGGGGTTCCGTAGGACACGTCATTTTTTTATTGGGATGCGGCGGATTGCGGGAGGTATGGGGGGGATCATGATGTTGGCTCAACATCGCAATGTCTATCAGCCATCGGTGATGGACGATGGCATCATCTATCGGCCCAACCCTACATGCTACATCAAACAAATTAGTAAGAGGAAAAATGTAAATAATAAATATGCTTCATAGCAGATTCCAAGTGATCACCAATTCAGAAAATTGCAAGGCTTCCGCTAGTAGTGGGCACTCGTGCAATGAAATCAATGACATACATTCAAGTCAATGAGAGGGAGGGGAGTTAGGGATAAAGGGAAGGCGAAGGGCTTAAAAAAATGGCGGTATGCAGATATCACCTAGATCCCTCCTTCAAAGTCAATATTTTCTTATCTATTTGATTGTCCACCAGGCAAAAGTTTGAAGTCTGATAGCTTAGAATTGAAGTTGTAACAAACATAATTGTAAACAAACAAAATCTATAAAAAATGTGAAATATAGTTGAAATAAAATATACAGATATTAGCAGAAAGACCTAAATCTAAAAAAACTAATAAATAAATAAGCTTAAGTTGTACTAAAATGATTAAAATGGAAATAAAAATTAATTATAATTTCTATATAATCGATTTTTAATGCAAAGGGCCACCATGTGCAATATAATGAACTCCTTTCCTAAAATAAGCATATTATAATGTGTGATATTATAAAGACAATGTAGTTGTAGTTACGTTATCACTGTACTAAAGTTAAAATAAATAATATTATACTATATTATAATATTATCTGAAAAATATTAGTGGTAATTCAAAATTCTTTTTCCATTTAAAAATTAGGTTATGCTCAGAAGGGAATAATGCTGTCTGTATACTTTGCATAATTTGTTAATTTTTGTCATAAAATACCTGAAAAACCTACTACATTTGCCAAAATATGAAGTATACACTCTGTACAAGCACACTGTGTGTTTTGTTTTCCCCCTCGATGCAATGCACCCAACCTTCAATCTGGAGAGTGACAAATGAATCATAATCAATATCGAATCCTCATCTACATAGTGACTCATTTGACTGAACTGCCAAAAGTCAGGACAAAATTAACATTTATCGTTGCTTACTGCATTCTGTTCTCAATATTATTTTGGAAAAAGGCGGTAAACACTTTTCAGCATGTTTGTATTCCATTCTGAACACACCCAGAGATTTTCTACAATCCCCTGTGTAAAGTTCACAAGACTTGTGTAAAGTCCACCTCCATGAAGATCCCCAAATTCCCTCTTCTTCCCATCTCCAGTGTTATCTCTAAAGCCGATGGAACCATAAATACCTCAGAGTCCCATGGAGAGCGATGTGGAAGTGAGGCCAGCGAATCCTCCATCCTGTTCCAGCCCAAATCAGTCTGGCATCGTGTCAGCCTGGGCTCCCTCAGAGCAGCCAGCATCCTGCCATGAGGTGCTGGATCTCCGTCCAGCCCTGACAGCGTTTCAAACATTTCTGTCACTTCCTGAAGCCCCGCGGGCAAGTCTATGGTATAACTGTGCAGCCGTCTTAGTCTAGTCCAGTCTGGAGAGTTTGTCTCTAGCATCCAAGCTAAGTATTTCCCAGAAACAAGGTCTGTTGAGATAAAGAATAAAACCAACTGCACTCCACTTCAGATGCCTTGACTTGTTAAGTTCTTGCTGAAAAGCACAGGAAAGTGTCTGCAGGAACTTGGAATCTTCTCTGGAAACATCCAGAAGTCTATAAAGCTGCAATGCAAGCTCTGTTTTCCTGATATATGAAAGAGAAAATCATTTAACCAATCGAAGGAGGAAAAGAAACGCAAAGGGTGGGAGGCATGATGAATCCGCTGTTCACCTGCATCATGTTAAACACATACAAGCATCCAACCAGCAGCACTTCCCCGCCTCTTTCCTCAGCTCTCGCTGAGCATAATTCACACCTCATCTCAATGTTGCCAAGAATGGAAACTGATACTTCAGAATGAGAATGAGTCGCTAACGCTTTAGGGTCCACATGGAAGTTGACAGGAATACAAGATGAGGTATTTAAGTTTCATCTTATAAACTTCAACTACAAATCAGAGCCATATGTACTACAAAGATCAAAGGTGGGCAATAAAGACTTGAGGCCTGATTCCAGGATGCTTGAGAGTGTGTTTGTGTGGAGTTTGTGAATGATTCCTGTCTAATGGAGAGCTGTTGTCCAGTGTGTGTGTGGATTGTGGTGGAAGTGTTGTGTGCTTGTGGTGGTATGTTAGAGACTGTGATTCAGAGTATAGATGGTGACTACAGGATGTGCATGTACTATGTAATCACTGACTTAAAGAGCACCTGTACCACACGTACAAACAAAGGCACATCTTATTGATCTAAAGAAAATCACATCTGCAGTACACAGTACACACTGCAGCTAAATTTATTTGTCAATTCACCTTTTAGTGCTTAACACTCACAGTTCAGTAATTCACAAAAGTGACAACCGCATTCTATAATGGAATTAACTGCTATAAAATTCAGGTAGTGGCAACCACATTTACAAAAATTATATGCTGTATCAGGAAACGAACTGAACAACTTGTTATTAACAACGTATTTAAACACATATCAGAGTAGTGTCTCTTCATTGTGTGCACGCTGCAAGAAATCACAGGGAACAAGGTACTTCTTAAATCATTAGTGTTGCCAAATCTTGCTAGAAAAGAAAACACTTTATGAGCCAAGACATTGGACATGGCAACCCTTCAAGAGCGTGCTGTCGACGGTGGTTTGGTTAAAGGGATAGTTCACTCAAACAAATTCTGTCATTAATTACTCACCCTCATGTCATTCCAAACCTGTAAAACGTTTGTTCATCTTTGGAACACAAATTACGATATTTTTGATGAAATCTGAGAGCTTTCTGACCCTCCATATACAGCAAGGGAACTGACACGTTCAAGGCCCAGAAAGGTAGTAAGGACATTGCTAAAATAGTCCACGTGACACAAGTGATTCAACTGTAATTTTATTAAGGTACGAGAATTTTTTGTGTGCAAAGAAAACAAAAATAGCGATTTTATTCAGCGTTTTTTAATTTTATTTTATTGATGTCCTTATTTCTTTTCTGGCCCTTGAATGTGGTAATTATATTGCTGTCTATGCAGGGCTAGAAAGCTCTCGGATTTCATAAAGTAAATAAATAAATAAAAATAAAAATTAAAAGAAGATACTAACATACATATTGGATATTCAATCTTAATGATCATTTTTACTTATTTTTTATTCTTTTTTTGAAAGATTAAAATTTTACAAGATGCCTACAAATGAAGAGGAAAAACACTCCAAAACTAATAAATTTAAAAGTAACAATATATAATTTAATATATAATAATAAAGTAGGCCTATGTTTTCCATAATAACCTGTAAGTGAGTGTCTAATACATGCCTTCCGGAGGTACACGTCAGCTTTGGAGCCAAGCGGAAACCCGATCACTGTCCAGAGTACAGTACTCACCGTTCTGCAGGAGAATCTTTCAGGCTGTCTCTGAAACAGCCTCCGAAGAGCCTTCAGCCTACATTGCAGCATGCGGATCACTGCCTCTCTGAGAACAAGCGTCCAGGGCTTAGAAGCTGCCATACCACTACTGCCCTGCTTCTGTCTCTGGTCTAGAGGAACACGGTCCGAGTGAGTGAGTGAGTGTTTGCCAGGATATGCAAGACGTTGTAAGAAGTGAATGCCTGGATGACAATCACTGACTCACGGCGGGGGGAAACCCAGTCCTGAAGGAGGGAGTGTTAGAGCCAAACTGGGAGATTCCCCTTCTGCGAACCCACCAATCCCTCCAGTACAGAGTACTGGAGATCCGCACACACTCTCACAGCTGACCAGTCACACAGAGACACATACACACAAGCTCAGCCTTGTTTCAGGATGTTGGGCTACAGCTGAGATTAACAACACCTGTTGTGTACAGTCCAGAAGGCTGCCTTCAAACAGTCCATAGGTGTGCAGAACACAGTGAACTTTCAATTAACTCCACAAACACTTACAAAACTTCACATATGCTTTATATAAGTAATCAGTGTTGATAACTAGAGAGCCATGTCCATGATAAATAATAAACAGTGTATGTGTTATGTAGCTGACTAAGATAGATAAGCTTTTGTCAAAAAATTACTTGAAAAATGTGACATTGTTTTCCAGCAAAAGTGTTTATGAATTTATGGAGTTGCAGCTGAACAATTTACATCTTACTGCAGTTGTTCTTTGTGTAAGAAAAAAGTGAAGAAATGTGAAGAAAACCTGAATGAATTTAAAATATACACAAATCAGAAAAATTAAATACTTAAAAAAACAAAACAAAACAAAACAAAAAAAACATTTAATGTAAAATATATATTTTGGGGGTTCATTGGTTCCGTATAAATATTAGCAGAGCAAGTAAAACTGGGCCAGCAAAAAAAAAAAAAAAAAAGTAACATCCAAAATATTGCTAATGTTAAATAAACATTTATTTTACACAACAAAAATTACATAATTCACTGGAAAAATACTTGAAAACAGAAAATGAGTATTATCCATTGGCAAGGTTGCCAAAACACATGCGGGAAATTGGCCAAATAGTATCAGAATATTCAGCCTGACCGATATATCAGTGCATAACTACTTTACAAACCCAATTTCCTTTTTACACCATTGATTTCCCAAGAGGACATTACTGAGGGACAATAAAGGCTTCTAGGGATCACCAAAGAGGAACATACAATCTATTTTCCACCTCTCTATGCATGTAGATCCTGTCAGCTGCATGTATGGAATTCGGGAGTCAGTTTCACTAAAGCCGCTTGCGCAACACAATTAACAGCTCGGCTGGCTGGGCTTTGAGGCCCTTGAAGTCGGAAAGGCAAACTCTATGCCCCATAAACAGGACACCACACTCACCATTTTCCACTCAGATGACACAAGCTCAACCAACAGCTCTGAAAAGTATACATTATCATGGTACGAGAAGAGTTTCCTATTCCGATAAGCCAAGTGCTAATAAACAGAAGCCGAGTGTGGCGAACTCTGTCCAATTTGGACAGTGCTCTGGGTTTGGGTTTTGTGTATGTGTGTAAGAGCAAATGGGTTATGCAACTCAATGGAGCAGGTTTCTGACCTCAGAGAGCAGCTGTGAGATCTCTGAGGACCCAGTTTCATTGTACTGTTGGATTTCAAGGTCAATTGTAGTGAATGATACAAGTGAGAGCCTGATGATCCATTCTAGAACAGAAATATTGAACTGTTCATGAGATAAAACATCTTAAAACTCAAAGACGTCAGAGGCAGATGCATTGTTGGAACTAAGAGAAGACGAAAATAAGCAGGCACACAAATAAAGCATAACATGACAGTATAGAGATAACATTAAATAAAAAAATGCTATTTTAGTTGGAACTCTGGCCTTGTGTTTATGCTGACATATTGAGCTTTGGAGCTCATGTGAGTGACTGAAGTTTGAATAAAGCTTGCAACATTTCCTGATTCCATTTGCATTTATTAATTTCTTGTTCTTGTTCTTTCACAATTCTTAATAAAATTGGCAAAATAATTTTCTAAAATAAATGAATAAAAATAATTAAAAGATTAAATAATTAATCATATTAAAATTTAAAAGGTTAAAATAAAAAGCTTTTTTTCTAAAATAAAAATTTATTTATATATAATATTAATATTTAAGGGGCTAGAAACAACATTTTCTAAAATAAATAAATGATTAAATAATATGTATTAATATATAATATTAATATTATATATAATTATTAAAAAGGATTATCTTCAAGTGACATCATAACCAATAATTTCAATAACATATCCAATATCAATCCATATTCTTAAGGAAAAATGAAGTGTGTGCATTTTTTAAGAGACAAAAAGATTTCTACATGAAGCAAATGGAAGAGAGATGGAGGCATAATTTATTCATACATTTCCGAGGGGGACAGGAAGATCAATAGAACTAATCAATTATAAGTGAGCTAGTCTCCTCAACACAGTCCGACTCTTTGGCCCACAGCACTGAATTTTCTGTAATATTTCAACTGACAGAAATACTCAGGAGCTGAATGACTAATCCAAAGAAATGTCTGAAGTCAATAGGCAAAGAACCCACAAAAACCAGAGCATGTATTCTGGGTTTCTGTGGTTCTTAAAGGTCAGGGATTTGAACTGAGCCATGACAAGTCAAAAACAAAAACCTGATTATTTGGTTTCCAGGCTCCTTTGGGTGGGTTGCAAGTCACAAGAATGCCGACTGTATTCAAAATTCGAAATATTTTTTAAATGTTTCCTCTGTCCTTTGTGTCCAACTCCACAATCTCAACTTCCTGACAATTTCTGTGCTCCCTGTGAACTCGAAATGCCCGGAGAGCAAAGAAAACATAAAAGAGATGAAAAGAAAAGACAAAAACACAAAGAAAGAAAGAAATGAAAGCTTGGTCCTCCTAGCCAAGACAGAGAAATCAAAATGTCAATCTGATTCATCTGATTTTGACAGACGTCAGAAAGACCAGACCAACACACTGCACCAAACAGACAGTCAGGTTTTGAATCAAATATGTCAATAACACATCTGGGTCACATTTCACCCCAAAACCAAACAAGAATATTTTGCATAAAACAAATGAAGCCTATCATAAAAATATTGTCACACTGTTTCTAATGTACAGGCAAAAGGGTAATACTTCACAAAAAGTTTCAGTTAGCTAATGCATTAGTTGTAATTAACATACAGCAAACAATAATTTTATTTGCAATTTCTACATGCACAACTGTTCAAAAGTTTAGGGACAGTGAGATTTTTTTCTTAAATTGAACAAACGTGACAGTAAAAGACTATTTCAAACATAATTCTTTTCAAATTTTTATTTATAAAGGAATCCCGTATTTGAATTAAAAAAATGAATGACAGTTTCTACAAAAATATTAAGCAGCACAACTGTTTTCAACATTGATAATAATAAAACTAGCAAGATCATGACACTGAAGACTGAAGTAATGGCTGTTGAAAATTAAACTTTGACCTCAAAGGAATAAATAACATTTTTAAATATATTAAAATAGAAAAGAGATATTTTAAATGGTAATATTATTTCACAGCATTACACAATAATACTTCTTTCAAAACATGAAAAAATCTCTGATCCCAAATATTTGAACGTTAGTGTATACTAATACATTTTTAACATTGTTGTGTAAAATAAATTTAAATTACATGCAGAATTATTATTATTAAATAAATTGGTAATACATTACATTTAAATGAATTAAATTGAATTTTCTATAGATTTTAGGGTGAAATATTTACCAGACGTCTTGACAGATTTCATCTAAGCCGCTGTGTAACATGCAAACACAAAAAACAAGGTCTCAACCACAAACACACATCTTGGTTAACACAATCTCATTGTCAATGTCCCTATTAATTTTGTTTCTCCAGGGCCTTTTTCTGGAGCCAGGTCCACTAATTGCGAACGTTCAGACCGTGCCGAACTTTCAGTCTCTAGGGCACAAAGCATTCACTCATTAGAGAAAGATGCAACAAAAGAACACATGCACAACACAAAATCTAAAACAGAATTACGAGAAAGTGTGGCCTATGACAAAACAGAGCAGAGCTGACGGAGATTCCTAACTATTTCATGCTGTAGACTTCTGAAAAAAATGAATGTTTCAGCTCTTTGATGTGGTTCTTCCTGCTCAAAACGACAATGAGCAAAGAATCCCCACAAACTACACTACATTGTTCCATCTACACATCCTTAATACATCATGTTTCCTCCTTATGCCCAGTTTCCTCTTCCCTTGACCTACAAGAAAAACGTATGAAACATCTCTCCCTTAAAAGTGAGGAAACATAGCTAACAGTTTATATCAGATCAACTTAACCTTCAGAAAGCATGTGTGTGCTGCACACACTTCAATAGTCACACAAATACGACAATTATTACCTTTAATCTCCCTAATATTTCAAATTGACAATACCAAATGACTCCTACCCGTGCGTTTCTCTGCCTGATCCGCAAGGGAAACATTTTCAGCATGGTCCTGTACTCATGTCAGTCGCTTCACGCTGTGGACGGCTAAACGAGAACCCTCGTCCAGCGTGGCAGGAGTGGTCACTTAGGCGGTCTGACTGTGGTGCACTCATACATGCACACAAAAGACAAGCAAAAGGAAACGGCAGCCCAGGAAGGGCCTACAGCTGCGGGTCAGGACCGAGATTAGACCATGTCCTGCCCTGGTTTCCTATTCAACACCTGCACGGAAGAGGCACATCTGTCTAAAGAGAGCATCACTAATACATCAGCCATGAACATACAAGTAGAGCTGTATATGAGTGTGTATATAGTTTCCTATTGCTTGGTCTGGTCACATCCTCCACAGTTAAATAATGCTTAGGACCAGAATCGTCGCTAATATTTTAATGTGTGGGGCCCTTTTAACCCAAGAGATATGCTGTTAACATCTCAAAGAACATTTAAAATGAGTGCCGATCTTCTCCAGCTGAGATTCAGTGTACGTCAGATCATCCTGGGCTGAACCAGGTCATGTGGCGCCGGATCAAGTTCAGAGTTTGGTATTATTTTTTCATCTGCTTCACCCGACTTCCTGTGCTGAATGACAGCGCAGGAACCCTCCCATCGGCCCCCTGTTCTTGGAAAGCTCTCAGGAAGTGCGGCACCCTGACGAGAGCATTACATCACCCTCAGATCCTGACCTCACAGGGATGTAAAATCCTCCTCTCACACGTGGAACCGCGCCAAGACTGCCTCCCATCACGCCTTCAGATGTGGAAAAACATCGTCCCTGTCTCCTTCTTGTCTCAGAGGGAAATGCGACATCAACTCTGCTGTTTTTCTAAGTTGGAGAATGATAAACAGAACAGAGCGCCTAACATTGAACAAAGTTGGACACAGAATCAGGAGGATTTAGTGATCCAAAGACAGAATGATGTGAGACCAGGGTCTAAAATTAATGTTTTTTTCACACCTGCCAATGGTGGCAAAAAAAACTTACCAGTCATGAATATTTTTTTTTAATTGGACATTAAACTACATTCCACAATATTATTATATAAAAATGCCTTTTAAAAAGTTAATATAAATAAAATTAATACAAAGCCAATTAAAAATCCAATAACAAGAATAATTTATAAACATTTATAAAGATTTATTTATCAAAAGATTTATTTTATCTGATACAGTAATACAGTAAAAAATACAGTTGATTATGAAATATTATTACAATTTAATATAACTTTAATATGTTTTTCTGTTTGAATATATTTTAAAATGAAATTTATTCATGTGATGGCAAAGCAGAATTTCAGCAGTCATTACTCCAGCCTTCAGTGTCACATGATCCTTCATAAATTGTTATAATATGCTGATTTGGTGCTCAAGAAACAATTCTTATTATTATTAATATTGAAAATGTTTTTTCTGCTTTGTATTTTTGTGGAAACGGTGATCCTTTGATTTTTCCCTAGTGAAAAATATACTAAAAAGTATGTGAAATACATTTATTTCATGCTAAGTTTACTACAAATATATTTACATATTTATGTACTTAATAAAAATACTATGCAATTGTACTTTTAGTATACTAAACTGGTATACTTAAAGTCTGCTAAATTGGAACAAGTAATTTTGCAGTTAATGTACTTTAACTGTGCGGAAATAGTGCTGAAGTCCAACAAAAAATATACTGAAGTATATTTGATTTGATTGCAAGTGTACTTCAGGTACACTTTAAATATCTTGCATTTAAAGACTGATATTATTCAAAGATCATGCAGTCTGCATCAATAGTGACATTAAAACACATTTTAGGCTTAATATTAAGGCCCTGTTTACACTAGTGCGTTTTCGTTTTAAAACGGTGTTTTAAAATGAAAACGATCCTTGTCTACACTGGCGTTGTCACTGCATTTCAGAAATGATCTCCGTCCACACTACACAACCAAAAACGCGTGTCACATGACCATTCATTTAGGTACAACCATAGATATTTATAGGTAGATTCCCTATTATTAAATGATGGACGCGTCTGCGTGCTTGGAGCGGTTGAATGGGGAATCTACCTATACATATCTATGGGTACAACAATGAGCATGATGTTATTGTTTACATGGTCATCAAGGATACGCAGAGAGAATGTGATCAGCCATGCCATCATTTTCAAAAGTCTCCGTTTTGCTCTGTTTACACTGAAACGCAACCCCGGAGTTTTCAAACTAAAACGGGGTCTGCAGCGTTTTCGAAAGTCTCCATTTTCGAGGGTCGAAAATGCCGGAGTAGTGTAAACGACAGGCGTAACCGTAGCAAAAGTTATGCGTTTTAAAACGAAAATGCACTAGTGTAAACGGGGCCTAAGACATGTGCATTGTGCAATAATGAAATACTCCAAATAAAGTTTAAATATAATTTTTATATTGGTAAGTCATGAGGGACATGTCAGAAAATACGTTAATAGATTTGAACTACTTAGTATGAAATAAATGTTAAACATAATACTTTTTTACTGAGGTTGATGAATAGAAAGTTAAATATGTTTTTACTGTAGCTTTTGATCAATTTAATGCATCCTTGCTGAGTAAAAATATTCATAAAAAATAAATGAATACAAAAAAAAAAAAAAATCTGACCCCAAACTTTTGAATCATATATATAAATTGCATAGCCTTGCTTGCCTTTGAGATGCCTAATGAACTTCCACATGCCGTGTTCTTCATGCAGCGTAATGGATAGCACTTACTCATCCTGACACAGCACAGACTGCACACTGCAGAAACTAGCAGCATTTTCTCAGTGAGTCTCTCCTGCTGCTTCTCAGACGTGCCTGTCTTATCAAAACACTCACTGGAGTCATTCACAATTATTGTCGTTGTGGCACTGGGCCACCGATGTATATGAGATGGAGAGTGTTTTAACTGCAGAGTGAGTGCTGCTGAAGAAGACATTTGCATTAAAGCCAACAGAGACAAGATTAATGGATCCCCCTCTCTAGATCTCAATAACTTTTCAACAACCTCCCCCTCTCCACAATCTCTCTCATAAAACCGTTTCTCTTCCTCTGCCTTCAATTTCCTCTCTGGCTGCCACTTTACTTTCCTTGTTTTTTTTTTTTTCACATTCCTCTGTCATGTGTTCACCTTGGCAATACAGACCAGGGCTTAACAATAAGAACGGACAACGGATCAAAGTCACTGTGAGAGCGCTTCAGACCACTTAACGGAGCTGTATCCTGTCGAAACAGTACGCACGTTCCAGCCATCTTACATTTCGTCTCATCACATCCATGTAATGTGGTCTAGATAGCGGAGTTAAAAAATGATTTAAAAATAATGTCTGCACCATATGCAATATTTTTTATATCAGAGCTGTAAAATATCCAGATATTACTGCAATAAAAATAATAAATTAAAAAGTAATAAAAAATTTGAATATATTATATACAGTACGAATTTACTTTTACCTGATGCATACAAATGTATACACTAATGTATTTAATATATGTTATTACATTACATTACATTACATTATATTATATTATATTATATTATATTATCCGCTTCACATCATGGCCGCATTACCACACCAGGTGTGCATTATTTTCTAATAATTCAACGGCCCGTCATATAACATATTATATTGTTCAAAAGTTCAAAACAGTAAGATTTTTAATACTTTTGAAGCAAGTCTTTTATGCTCACCATGGCTGCATTTATTTGATCAAAAATAAAGTTAAAAAAAAAGTAATATCGTGAAATGTATTAAAATCTGTTAAAACAGTTATTTTAAGTAGTAATTATGTATATGTATATGTGGAAAGTGACAGGAAAGTGTTGGGTGGAGAGAGGAGAACGGATCGGCAAAAGACCACAAGATGGGAATCGTACTTGTTCTGCCACAAGCAGACATTTCTTATTATTATAATCAATTTTGGAATTTTGATGAAACTGCTACATTTTTAATGCATCTTTGATTAATTAAATATTTCTTCCAAAAAATGTAAAAATAAAATAAATGTATAATAAAAAAAAATTAATATATATTAGGGGTGTAATGGTACACGTATTCGTACCGAACAGTTTCGGTACGGGTCTTTCGTTTCGGTGTGCATGTGAACGAATACAGTATTTTTAATTTTTTTTTTTTCAGGAAATTCAAATAATAAATGGCGTTTTGACAATCTTTGATGTGGCATGACAGATCGCTGTATAAACGTTATACAACCCTGCTGTACCGAAATTGTACCGAACCGTGGCGTTAAAACCGAGGTACGTACCGAACCGTCATATTTGTGTACCGTTACACCCCTAGTATATATATATATATATATATATATATATATATATATATATATATATATATATTTACATACATACTTATACAGTATATATATACACATATACATACATACATACATATATATACACAAACATTTTTTCCCCCCTTCACACATAAATATATGTTGCCAAAAAAAGTATGAGGTCAAATGGCAAAGGTAGGGCAACTAAAAATCTGACCTACTTGCCCGACTGTGCCAGCAGAAAAAAATCCTTATTGTTGAGCCTTGCAGACTGAGGCATTGTTGTACGGTGCCCCTCATCATCCCCCCTGAAATACAGAAAGACTTTCCGGGTCCTGACCGTTCCCCCACCCTACTTTTGAGGCTGTGAGTCTGCCGTGCTAATGAGAGCCTGTCCTTGCAGCTCTTGAGTGAAGGAATGAAGATGAATCAACTCTCCCACACTTATTCAGCCGGGAACAAAGAGCAGAGTTTAACCAACACGGATGCCGAGGGTCTCGGATCGCTCCGTAGTCACACGGCACGTCTCTGACACACACCCACTCTTGCTCTCTCACACATACAGAGTGGCGTCACACCGCTTTTGTGTCCAGGTTATGTGGGACATTAGAGGAAAAAGCTTCACAATGAAAGATCCACAGGAAGCCTTTAGTGAGAATTAATGCCATTACACGGTATAAACTCTCTCTGTGTGTGTGTGTGTGTGTGTGTGTATGTGTGTTACATGCATGGACACATGGATACACAGACCCAGCAAACGGGCAGAGAGGGCCATCACTCCCAGCAAGCTCTATTGATCCTCAAGCATTAGAGGACTGTAAGCCACCAGCTGTGACCCATCACGACGCCGCTGGGACTTAGGGTGGGGTGGGGAGGGATTGTGACTGAATCACCGCCTGGTCACGCCATCAGCATCGTGTGTAAACGGCTCTTAATAGATCTGTCAGTAAACAGACCCATGTTTTAATCAATCAAGAGGGTATTATGGGTATTTTATACCAATTGGTGCAGGATCATATGGCCTATAACTGAAAATAGTTGGACTGATTTCGGTTGGGAAACAGGAAGAAACACTGCAGAGAAATGTAATCCTGAAAAAGCCATAGGTTTACATGATATATACAAACACAGTAAACAGATTCACTTTAAGATGAGTATACACTAGACTCAACAGACTCCCTAATGAGACCTAGTTTATCTTGAAAACAAATATGCAGTCTATATTTAGATCAATAGTCAAATAAATGCAAAAAGAACTGAAAATGTTTCCTTTAAAAATGGTTATCAGAATTTAGGCTTACAATTTAGTGAAAATGCAGCATCGCATAAAGCAATGATGGTCAGGTGCATTTCATGAATCATAGGTATGGTTATTGGTGCAATTTCAGTGAAATTTTGCATGCAAAAAACAGTTGCGTTGTTCATTGTTAGTAGCGTAGTGTGCTCTCACAGAAGTCGCTTTCAAACCAAGCAGATTTCAACGCAACAAATTCGCGATAACTTTCTGACCCTGCATAGACAGCAGCGCAACTACCACATTCAAGGTTCAGAAAGGTAGTCTAGTAAGCTCTGGGATTACATAAAAAAAAAACATCTTAATTTGTGTTCTGAAGAGGAACGAAGAATTTACATGTTTGGAATGACATGAGGATGAATAATTAATGACAGAATTTTCATTTTTGGGTGAACAATCCCTTTAAGTGCAGAAATCTAAAGGTTACACTTACCATCTTTTGGCAAATTTTCACAGACGAAATCCAGTCATTTCAACAGGAATTCATACGATTGAGAATATCACGTAACTGCAAAAGATTGCCCCTCACAGATTTTGCATCGGGTTCAAGTTGATCAAGTGAATTCCCCAAGCTGACCAAAAGAAAGCAGCTTGGTTTGAAAGTGACTTCTTTGTGAGCTGAGTGTGCTTCATGCATTGCTACAATATTGACAATGGACAATCGACCTTTTAGCCCACAAAATTTCGCAAACATGACCACAAATGCATCTTAAGGCAGGGATTCCCAGACGTTTTGTCAGCCAAACCTCTTTGGCCTAAAATATTTACTTGAAGTATCCTTTGAGATTTTAAAGTTAATATTTAAATGAAACAAAACGTCTTTTGTGACCATTTTCTTTAGATTTTTTTTTCTTTTCTTTTATTTTTATAATTTCATTAGTTGTTGCCATTTCATGAACTCGCGAGCACCCTGCAGTTCCCTCACAAACCCCAGTTTGGGAAATCCCGGTCTAAAGGATTTTTTTGTTCATTGTTTCATTAATTAACCAAAACTGTCTGTCCAATAACTTTAAAAATTAAAGGTGCGGTCACATTTATTGTTGCTAGGCAAAATACTGTTGGCAAAATCCAGACATTTAAATGGAAATCCACGCAAACTGGAATTTTGAATGGGGGCAAAACATTCACTCATACAGATTTCACACTGGGTTCAAGTTGTCAATGCGCATTTGTTGGGTTGACCAACAAAAAGCTGTTTAGTTTGCAAGTGACTTCACCACATACAACAGATTGGAGTGCGCCTAAATAGCAGACTTCTTTGAAACAATCTGCATGATCTAATGTATCATTAATTTCCATTTAATGCATTATTCCAATCCCTAACCTCAACTACGAGCAATAGTAATAGTGGTGCTCCTAATGACTGATTCTGCAGCGAATTAAAATGCTCTCTGAGTAATTTTTAAGCCGAGTTTGTTACTTAATCACACTCAGGCAAGTTCTGTGAATCAGGTGTGCAGGGCCATGCTGGAAGAGTGAGTCAGAGTAGATAAAAGTCAGCATGATGTCTCTGCACTCTTTCACACAAGTCACTGCAGAAGAAGACAGAGATGGAGAGAGAGAGAAAGAGAGAGAGAGAGAGAGAGAGAGAGAGAGAGAGAGAGAGAAAGAGAGAGAGAGAGAGAGAGAGAGAGAGAGAGAGAGAGAGAGAGAGAGAGAGAGAGAGGTAAAAAGAGGCAAGAGTGGGTGTCCACAAAGCGAGAGAAAGTCAGTCCAGATGGCCAGAGAAGATTAAATACCATCTGCCAGAGAGATCTGGACACATAGCCAAACATTAGCACAAACAAGCGACACGCACCACACACACCCCCGCACAAAGACATGGATGATGCTGGACACATACAGTACATCAGTGTCAGGGTCTGATCACAGCGACTGGGACGACGATAGACAGTCATAGGCTAGATACCTGATGAGGTGATAGTTGTGAAGAAAGGGGGCGTTTCAACTCATTTCGAATTATGGGAAAATCTCACTAGTGAGTCAAAGACTATATGTAGAGTCCTCAAGAGTTCCCTGTTATCTCTGATGGAGTTGTGTTGATCGTAAAAATTGTGTTGGTCATTTTTTTTAGCTAGTGCTTCTCTAGTAGAGTTTTTTTTGCATGTACCTGTGGTGCAGTGGATAAACATCTCGGCTTGCAACCAAAAAGTCTGAACTACGGAGACTTGTGAGTCGTCATTACTGTGCACGTAATCCCGGGTCACTCCAGGGAAATGTGCTTATAATAGGTGTACGTGTTGGATCAAAAAGTCTTACTGTTTTTGCTAACCACTCTGTTAATGTGTCTGAAATGCTTTACATCTAAATTTAAATGAATCACCTTAATATAAGCTGGTCGTTTTCACCAGAGGGAGCCAGTGAGCTGCTAACTGGAGTGAATCACTGTTTTGCATCTGTTTTGAGAATGAATTTAAATATGATCCCGTTTATAAACTCTCAGATGGCTTCCAGATAAAATTAAGTGGCTGATTGCAAACTAAATATAACGAACACACGCTTTCACTCCTTCCTTCCCGTTTTATTAGCTGTTCCGAGAAAAAGAGCTGCTTTTTACACCATTTAACTGAGCACATGACTAATGCATTCACACATTCTCCTACTTATTAACTCTCAATATACTACAGAAATACTGTTTACCCTCATACCCCCATTAAACACAGGGATCGGAACAAGTTCAGGTGAACACACATACGTACATAAAAACAACCACTACAGTCGACTAAATAGACACAAAACCCCAAGATATACCCACATGCATTTATAGAGCTGAAGCATTGATGGACATAGTCATATTATGTACTCTTTTATTTGACAAAGACACAGTGGCAGAGCACTAAAATTTTAATTTAAAATAAGAAATTATATTTTGCTTAAAAATAAAATATACACCCACTTTTTTATTATTATTGTATTATTTCATTATTTTTCATTTATTATTATGTTTATTATTCCCACACCCACATTATTTTATTATTATTTTTGTATTATTGTATTATTTTATTATTTTTCATTTATGATTAAATTATTTGTTTATTACATTTTGCTTATAAATTAATGAATAAAATGCATTTATAGAATTAGAAATAAAGACTTTTTGCATTATTTACTGTCATGATAATTAAGCATATTTCCTCCCATTAAATTCTCTAAAATCTAATTTTCATTACTGTAATGGATCAGGAAGATATATACTGCGATATATAATCAATATATAATATAGAACATGTGTACAACTATAATGAACAACTATATTCATTTTGCATTTCATTATTATATTTATGACTTAAGGATGTTGTTATTTGCATAGAAAAACAAGACAAGAATACTGTGGAAGATAATTCATTTTTTGCACAGCATGCGAAATATAATGCCATGACTTTAGGAATTTAAGACCTACTACTCTGATTTTTAAGGCCTTAATTTGTGGAAAGGTGGATTAAGATTTTTAAAGACCCTTTTAAGATCTGCAGAAAGCCTTAATATATAATGCATTGTAGTAAAAAAAAAACAGTATTACATTAATAATATTTTTATCACAGTCACCGTTCAGAGTGATAAGAATAAAAAAAAAAAAACCTCTGGACAAATTATGGTAAAATTAATTTAGAGAGAAAATATGCTTAATTATTATAAAAATGTCCCATTTTCTTATTTTTTAATTTTGATTATGTAAAATATTACTGAGGTGTTTTTATGAGATTCTCCAATACAAGGTCAAACACAAGTATGGATATAAAAGGAGCGAGGAAACAAACAGTATGCATCTATCCCAGGTCTATTATGGAACATTTGCAGCTTTCAGATGCTTTATACATCTGAGTGTGTGCTTATGTGCGGGGACGTTCAGAGAGAAAAGCAAATACTCTAGAGAATGTTTTTGATGGCCCAGCTTTCCCCACAAACAAGATCCATAGGTCCATCTGCCCTGCATTTAAAAATCAATGCTTCTCAGCACCAACTAGGGAGGAAGACGGGGGAGTGTTTTAGTGGGAGAGGAGACCTGAAAAGTCTTTGCCATTTCCTGTATGAGGTCAGACTGCATGATGTCATAATGGACTCGTTACATGTGCGTTACAGAAACTCATTAATGCCATTTGAGTGTAGGAAGAATCCTTCTTGAACAAGAACAACCATTACAGTTTAGACAGAAACGCTCCCACAAACAAAAACAATGAGCACTTTGTTGTCTAGGCTGGTATCTTTTCAGCAGGGGAACAGGAATGCTGGGCCCCCATACAATGAGTATGGTACAGTGCCGCTCGGTGTGACTGTAAGGGTGCCCATGTAACAAGGCGGATTTCCAGCTTCTCCACCATGCATACGGCAATCAGAGGACCAATCGATGCAATTGCTGTCTATGGGGAACACATGATCAATAGCTACCATTTATCACCAACTCGCCTTACAGATTCACATGGAGGGACATTTCAGACCACCGTCTCAGAAGAGCCACTTCTCTATGCTGCATCCTTGAAAAGAAGCTCCTTGAGAAATGTTAAGTGTTACAAAACACTGAACTGCTATAATATAAGGAGATCAAAGCCCATGAGGGGACGTGGCGTGAAAAAATGAGAAAGACAGGGATAAAAAGGTAGAAAGAGCTTGAGAAACAGACAGCTTGAGAAAACCGAGAAAAGTGAGAGAGAGACATAAGAAGGGTGAAGAAGCGGGGGGAGGCATGACACTCACTTGACATGGTAGATTTTCATCTTCTCCCATGGAGTCCTCCAAGACATGTAGGGGCTCCGCCTGTCATGTGAGAGAAAAGTGAATATGGAAAATCAGTGTCTCACGAAGCATTGCGAATAGAAAACACAATATAATGTGTTAAAGGTCTGAACTATACTGAACACAGTAGCGCATAGTCAGACCTTTGACTAACAGAGTAATGCCTGGTTCACATTGTGGCTTATTCTGGCCAAGAACTGCCAACTTAGACAGGAAGAGACCATCTGACCAGAACAGAACATCCACAGTTCATTCTTTATTATTTATGTGCCAGAATAAACAAGCTCTATGAACTTTGGGATGATAATTTCTTAAATCCAAAAGTTATAAGGACTGGCTATTTCATTTTATAACTCAAAACAAATTGGAAAACATGCTTCAGATAAAACTGTTTCAAAGGTTTAATGTCTCTATTGATAATTTTTTAAATTATTTTTAATCTTATTTTCATGTTACGGTCAATAAAAGGGCAATTTTGTCTAAATAAATTAAAAATATCACACAAGACACTAAAATCAATCTTTTTAAATGCTGAATATTATATTAGACATCACAACATTATAATTTCAGTATTAAAAAAATAGATATTAATTTTGAGATTTGCTAAAGATTATATAACAGTGTTATAAAAGTTACTAAGGTTTTAATAGATTAACTTTGAGTGATGAATATGGAAGAAAAAGTAATATTTTGGTAAAAATATTAAAAAGTCATAACCACAACATTAACATTTATTTATAAATTTATGACAATCTAAACGATCACAAAGGCAAATTTTTGATATAAGAACTCAATTATGACATAAAAAGCTACATTTTACAAGTCATAATTATGACTTTTTATGACATAATTTTGACATTTTATTTTTCTCATATTATGACCTAGTATTTAATAATTACACATTTCATTTAATAAAATTTGACTTTCCAAAGCATGATTTGTTTCTTCCCTGATGTACATAACAGTTATAAAAATAAGTAGGGTTTTTAAAGATTAACTTTGAGTGATGAATACGGAAGCCCATTGCCACCACATGAGAAAAAAGTCATCTTTTAGTAAATCCTAATTATGACAGTAAAAATTCATAACCATGACAAACATTTATTTATGAATTTATGACAAAAAGTCTAAATTTTTCACAAAGTTTTTGAGATAAGAACTCATAATTACAAAATAAAAAGCCACATTTTACAATGTTATAATTATGATTTTTATGTCGTTTTATTTTCACATTTTGTTTTTCTCATATTATGAGAACTTGATGAGAACTTTTGATTTTTGACTTGATTTTTGATTGATTATGACATGATTTTATTTTTCTGATGTGGTGGAAAATGAGCTTCACAGTAAAGACAAACACTTAAATACATGAACACATGAACACTTAAATATCCCATATTCTATATGACCATTACGATTAATCAAAAATCATTCAGTCAATAACAAATATGGTACCAAGCATCCCTAACCTGACAAATAGTTATATTACCAACTGGTACCTGGTTTCCCAACACTCCTGGATGTTGTGCTGCTGTCTGACAGCCTGACCGGAGCTTGTGAATTTCACAAGTGCTTTTCAGTTTTGTATAAAATATGAATCAACAGATGGTCATCGAACTGACTGTGGGCGGTCTGTAGGCGGTCCGTCTGAGGCTGAGACGACACTGAACATAACAATCGCAGTGTGGATCAGTTTCTAAGAGCGATACAAAACCTTGATTATTACAGCAGACACACACTCGTGCCAGTATGAACGTCTGCTCCTCTGCACCAAATGACAGTGGTGGAACGTCTCGTTAGACCGGGCCTACATGCTGTCATTGACTGTTTAGGGTTAATTAGTCAGGGTGGCGACTCAGACGGGCCGATCTGTCCCCGCGCGGGAGTGAAACTGACGGATGGCCCGTGATCATCTGCTGCCTGGAAGGGAACATTGTGTTACCTGCCTCTCTTTTCTCTCTGTCTCTTTCACAGTACCATCTCAGCAGCTTTACAGCAGACTTTATTACATGTGGATCAATGGGGTTGTAGCAGTAATTTCTGAACACTGTGCTATTCCAGAGTAGATGACAGAGCAGGCTGGACTGAATATGAGTTTTTCTAACCTACTGGATAGCCTGCAGTAATTTGCATGTATGTTATTGAATTCACAGAATCGTTACGCTTTGCAAATCAGCGTGGGAAAAGTCAAAGTAAGGGTTATTTAATTTTCAAGAAATTTTCACAGATTAAATTAATCAAACACAGTCTTACAGAGTAAACTTAGCTGTGGCAAAGTGATGTGGGTTCAGTAAATGTTTAAACTTTGTTATGGATAAAATAACTCTTGGAATCATTTCAGTGTACTTTCAGCCACAGAAACAAAAACTGTGTCTAAAAATTCCTCAGATTTTAAATGTGTCACCTAACATTTCATATAAATTATTATAATCTATTTTAGGCATCTAATAATGGGTTTGCACACACTAGTGACGGTTTCAATTAACTGATTCAACAGAAGCATTTTACATGTTACACTCTTAAAAATAAAGGTGCGTAAAAGGTTCTTCACAGCGATAACATAGAAGAACCATTTTTGGTTCCACAAAGAACCATTCAGTCAAAGGTTCTTTAAAGAACTCTCTCTTTCTTACCTTTTTATAATCTGAAGAAACTTCTTTCACCACAAAGAACCTTTTGTGAAACAGAAAGGTTCTTCAGATGTTAAAGGTTCTTTATGGAACCATTTAGACAAAAAGGTTCTTCTATGGCATCGTGAAGCATCTTTATTTTTAAGAGTGTAGAAAAACCTCATAAGAAGAAAAAATGTCCATAAAAATTAATTGTAGTGGGAAAATGTTGCCCCTTAAAGGGACAGTTCACTTAAAATGAAAATTCTATGTAACAAGAAAAGAAATTAGACAGAACAGCCTCAGTCGCCATTCATTGTCTATCTTCCTAACATTTCCTTTTGTGCTCCACATACAGAAAAAATATTAAAACATGTTTGGAATACTTTGTGGGTGAGTAAATGATGAAAGAATTTCCATTTTCACATTTGAATTATATAAAATTTCTCTTTAGAATTCTTGGGAAACATCAAAAAACCTTTTGTATCTTCTTGTGTCATTACTCACGTATATGTGTGTATAAAATACATATTTAAAACATATAACATGAAACTAATTAAACCAAGTCTTAGAGAGCAAATTTTATTGTGGTAAAGTGATGTGAGTTCATGATGACAGTAAATAAATGTTAAAACTTTGATTCTAGTGGGGTTATTTTACTCATAACAATGTACTTTCAGCCACAGATACAAAAATTTTGTCTAGAATTCCTCAGATTTTAAACGTGTTACTTAACATTTGATATATCGTAGTATATTTGATTCTAGGCTAGTGGGTCACACTCTAGTGACTGTTTCAATTAATTGACTCAATAGAAGCATTTTACTTAAACTGGCAGAAAACACCTTAAAAACCCATAATGCCCTTAAATGCCCATAAAAAATTATTTCAGGGGAAAAATGTTGCCCTTAAAGGGACAGTTTAGTTAAAATTAAAACATGGAACAAGAAAAGAGATAAAGCAGAACAGCCTCAGTCACCATTCATAGTCATTCTTCCTAACATTTCCTTTTGTGCTCCACATACAGAAAAGAAAGTCAAACATATTTGGAATAATTGTGGGTGACTAAATGATGAAAGGATTTTCATTTTCAGGTTTGAATTGTTTCTCTTCAGAATTCTCGGGAATGATCCTAAAATTGTCCAAAAAAAAAAAAAATCTTTTGTATCTGTCTGATCACATGACTCAAAGCATGTGAACAATTAAAAAGAAAATGTTTTATGCGCGCACACACAGACGTTATTATTATTATTATTATATTAAACAGGTTAAATAAACTGATTTACATAAATTCCTCGGTGATAACGCAAAGAGTCCCACATTTGAACCGATTCATCATTCAACTGTCATCATCACAGCACCGGTATGAATCAGCCTGAGATCCGTGAACATTACGCAGTCTCATTCATTTAAACTTCCGTCTCCATTAACAAAGCACAGTGATCAAGGTGAACTCATATGCAAGTTACAAAGAAACTACAAGTCAGAAAAGAAGAAAAATGTATCCGTGGCCTTTGGCAAGCGGATCGTTTTAAAAGCATTTACGCACAGACATAACACGAGTCATACGCCTCTAATCCCCAGCATCGGATATACAGATAAAGATCTGAAACAGGTTGTACAACAACGACACACAGAAACGGCCTCTAAAAACAGAAGTAACGAATTTATAATGAACACATCAGTGATATAAACCTTTATATACGGCGGAGACTCACCTCGCTCGCCGCACTCCCGATTGCCATCTTTCTCCAAGGGTCAACTAGTTGTGCCAGGGGCATCTTCACTTTTTAGAGGTTCTTTCTTTTATAAATCAGATTCAAAAGAACAATTCTGAGCTACTTTGAGGAGATTATGCCTGTTTGTTTCCGCGCTCTTGACACTGAGAGAAGAAAGCTGGGAATCCGTTACGTGCGTAACGCATCCGAAAGCACCGCCACCTTCTCCTCCGCTCACCTCTGTCAGTCAGTGCAGCGTTTCCATAGAAATAGAAAGACCGTGCCCCTGATCTCGCGCCAGTCGCCCTCTCTCTCTCGCCACTGTCCCCTTTTGACAGAAAAAAATAAAAAACACGTTCACGCTCTCTATTCACTTCCGCTTCTTTCAGTATGACGCATCGGATTGGCTGATCTGCTTGTCAATCATTCTCAGAGGGTGGGGCTGAAGCTGTGGCGCTCATAGACGGACAGGTGAGAGCGCAGTGCATTCGATGCCCCAACCTGTGATCTGAGCTGACAGGTTTTCATATAATAATTACATTAAATTAATATGGAAGTTGGCAAATCTGTACGGTCAGCTATATAATCCGTACATTTAGGCCTAGCTTCACCCATTCAGACTTTGCATTATTTCTTCTCTGCATGCAACCATAAATGAAAATCAGATTATGATTTTACATTTTAATAGTTATTTCTTAAGTCCATTCCAAAGGACAGTACATCTCTTTTGCTTACAATGAAATCTACTATGGACATAAGTTTAACAATCCTGCGTAGTATGTGTACACTCGTAAATATGTAGACCGGTTTATAATCAGCTATCATATTTTTTTTTGGGTGGCATCAAATTACATTGGAATGTACAGTATGCAAGGGCGTAGTTTTGGTTTGAATATTGGGGGGGTTGAAGTGTGAGCTGTTTTAGTGGAGTCCCGCGTCATGCTCCCTCATTAGGTTTATTTGTTTGTTTATATATTTATTTTTGTAAAAAGGTCTTTTGTGCTATTATCCACACATGCAAAGTTGGTTAATAACATAACTTCAGTAATAGCCTAGTTAATTAGCCTACTTGTTTACATATAGCCTATATAAAGTATTTTACATTACTTAGGCACTTACAGGCTATAGTTTGACAGAATGTTTATTTCTTACCCCAGCTGATCAGGCTCTTAATGATTTAATCTATGCCATCTCTTGGAATATGTGAAGACCACATGGCTCTCGATTATGACTTACATGCTCTTATAAAAAATGTACCATAGTTCTTAATTGTAGCATTTGTTATGGCATTACCAGGCTAATAATGATTTATTTATTTTTTAAAATAATCTATATAGCATTTGTTATGAAAAACAACAGCCTGCACATTTAGCAACAATAGTTACAATATACCACAGCTGTAATACTGTATAAATCTATAGGGAAAATCTATTCCCTTAACAGATTATCTATTATAAATTCTACAAGTTATGAATTCTAGTAAAGGCTGTCATTAGTAGTTCAAAAATATTTAAATATAGGCCTATGTGTTGGTGCAAGATTGTTTTGTCCTCTTTTCATCAGTCTTTTTAGTTTATTTGCCTTTTTTACATAATGTTCAACTTTCTCCATAGCATTTTAAAGTGTCAATTTCTCAACCAAATTCAAATAGATCGCACATTTTACCTCCAGCTTCGTGATAGGAATGGCTCACACAAATCTTATCACAGTTTTCGAGCGCGCTGGTGAAGACGCGCAGAGTATAATAAGAGTATAAGCTGATTCGCGCAGCGCTCATGCACAATTAAAACAACTGCGCTTCAGTCATATTGTGCTGATAACTGGTTCGTTCGGTTCGTACGTCAAGCTAGCGTTCATAAAAGCGCCGAAGGAGCGATGTAAATAGTTAATTAATAGCCTGATTCTTGTACTTGCTAGTTTTGGTTATTACAAACTACGCCCCTGACAGTATGTAAGAATGCACCCTGTCAAGCTGTGATTTGACGCTTGATTCACGCAGGTGGAGAGTGTGACACCTGATGGTGAGTTTAGTCATTTCTTTTGTGTGTTTCAGTGACTCAGGACTTTGCATTCATTCGGTGGCGAGCAAACTGAACACAACTGACACAAATGTAAGCCAAATTATTACATATTTATTCATTCCATCCATTTTAGTGTTCTGAAATCCAGAATACAGATTTTGTAAGGGCAAATGTGCTGACTAATATTTGCTTAAGCTTAGGTGCTAGTGAAAGTTTTGGTAGGCTGCTAACAGAAATTTAGGTTTTTTATTATATTAAAATGACAAATGAACTCATAATTCAAGAAATTACAGCATCACACTAATATAGGACATGAAAATTGTATCATTGTTACAAATAATTTTTAATAGGCCTACATTTCATTTCACTTTAACAAGTAAAGATGATGCCCATTAATTTATTCATAATCTATTTTTCCAGTATTGCTCTAAATATTTATTGCTGTACGTTGTGCTATGTGTTTTCTAATATATTAATAGTCTGCCAAACTGATTGCTAATTAGAGAGGCAATAACAGCTGTTATGGAATGTAATTACGACTTTATGGATAAACAGTTTCATCCATCTTTTTGTGCGTATAGGTTTAGGAACAGAGCTCCCGTCCGTACTATGAGGAATGAAGTGCTGAATTATCAGCAGGTTCTTTAGCTGATGGATTTCAGCTTCATCCAGGGGTTGGTGCCTCTGACCTCTAAAGGTGCATCATTGTAGAAGATATGGTTGCACAAATCCTCCAGTGGGGGCTCTGGATCAGAGGTAGCAAACTGTGCTGCTTCTTCTATCTCCTTACGAATCTCGGCATCAATGTCCTGTCATGGTTCCAACAACATAACATGGTGATACAGTAGATGTTATCCCTCTAGTATTCATTAAGTACTTGGTAATGCATCAAGTACCTTGATCTCTTCCAGGCTAGCCATGTTGTTACTAATCATACGGTCCTTCAGCATAGTGATAGGGTCACTCTTACTGCGAACTTCCTGAATTTCCTCACGTGTGCGATAACTAAGAAAAAAGCACTGATTTAAAGTACAGCGAACTGTGAGCTCACTGAAATGATGTGCAAACTACCTAAAACTAAAGAGGAAGGACTGCGATTATGGAGGTTAGCAGATAAGGATAGGGTTTTAAATGAACCGAGGAAGGATGAGCGCCTGCCACAGGAGGAAGGTTGAAGGTCAACCTCACCTGACCCCAGGATCGCTCATGCTGTGGCCGTGGTAACGATATGTCTGGAACTCCATTAGTATGGGACCCTGAAGAGCATAGGCCAAACATTTGCCCACCAGTACAGACCGGATCTCCCAAAAATAATTTTCGTTTACAAAACTAGCCCATGCCTAAAAGAAAAGTTCCCCCCAATATGAAAATCTGCTGTACATTTACTCACCCTCAAGGCATCCAAGATGTAATAAATAACAGATCCAAAAACACAGATCCAAATCTGTTTCAATGAAAAAAGTGAATGGGTGCCGTCAGAATGAGTGTGCAAACAGCTGATAAAAACATCGCAATAATCCACAAGTAATCTACACGGCTCCTGTCCATCAAAAAACTGTGTATGTGTATGTATAATTTCAAGAATTTCTTCTGGATAACAACAACTCCATAATGTTGCTTTCTCAAGTGAAAAAGTAATTTCATCTGAATCAGGAGAGAAATATACACAGATCAAGCACAAAGCAAAAACAGTTTTAAACAAAAATGTTGGTGGATTTTGATGTAAGAGGACTTTTTCACTGGAGGAAACTGTTTTTATGGATTATTGTGGTATTATGACCAAAAGTTTGAAGTTAAAACGTCTTAATGATACATTTGTTTATCACAAACATGCAGCTTTTCACTTCAAAAGACATTAGTTTATGTACTGGAATCTTGTGGATTTTTGTGGATTATTGTGATGTTTTTATCCTCTGTCTTGACTCTCATTCTGACGGCACCCATTCACTGCAGAGGATCCATTGGTGAGCAAGTGATGTAATGCTAAATTTCTCCAAATCTGTTCTGATGAAAAAACAAATTCATCTACATCTCGTACGGCCTGAGGGTGAGTACATTTTCAGCAAATGTTCATTTTAGGGTGAACTCCTTTAAATCTATGACCTCTCCTTGACTTGTTAAGCAAGTAAAATATGTCACTTTTCTTTTACCTTTCCAGATCTGCAATAATCTGCTGCAAACCTGATTGCCTCTCTCACGCTGAGAACATCCATACCATCCACCTAGAGAAAACAAAGAAACAGGCTTGACTTATTTGCTCATTTGCTTGACTTATGTGCCTTTTATGTACTTCTGTATAAATTTGCATGCACTGGTGAACATACAAACAGGATGAGGCAGCTAGAAAAAAAAAAAAAAAAGTTACCCTCAGGCCAGGAATGTAGTCTCCTCTCTTGTAATAATCTGTACTGGCTGAGGCTCGTTCCACTGATGTCCCCATGCCATATTTATTATTCTCACAGATGAAAATACAGGGGAGTTTCCACAAAGCAGCCATGTTAAATGACTCAAAGATCTGGCCCTGATAAAGAGATTAATCAGATAAGACATTATATTGCAACAGCAGATCGCACGCAAACTTGCGAACACATGGAGGAAAAATTGCTTTCACCTGATTAGCAGCTCCATCTCCATACAGAGTGACACAAACCTCATTCTTACCCTGATACTGGCATGCCAGGGCCACACCTGCCCCAAGAGGAACCTTCAAAACAGTGAAATTTAGATTTAGAAATGCCTGATGTAATATTCTCGTAAGCTATGATGCGTGCATCTCACCTGGGCACCAACAATACCATTCCCGCCATAGAAATTCTTGGCATACATGTGCATAGAGCCACCCTTGCCTTTGGCAACACCACCCCTTCGACCTGAAATGGATTGTAAACATTTTCAAATAAGGACTGGGTATTGATACACATTTCTTGATTTGATTCCTAGTACAAGCTCTTGATTCAATTTGTTTCTGATTTGATTTAGATTCATTTGGTATTTTTTAGTTACAGTCCAGTCTTAAAGGGATACTTCACCCAAAAATGAAAATTCTGTCATTAATTTCTCAACCTCATGTCACGTCGTTCCAAACCTGTAAGACCTTTGTTCATCTTCAGAACACAAATTAAGATATTTTTGATGAAAGCCGAGAGCTCTCTGACCCTCCATAGACAGCAGCGGAACTACCAAGTTCAAGGCCGAGAAAGGTAGTAAGGACATTGTTAAAATAGTCCATGTGACATCAGTGGTTCAAATGTAATTTTATAAAGCTATGAGAATATTTTTTGTGCACAAAGAAAACAAAAATAACGACTTTATTCAACAATTTCTTCTCTTCCATGTCAGAATTCGTATGCAGGTTGTATTCTTTTGGAAAATCAAAAATCTCTGATAAACTGCAGGATTTCTAATTTAATGCAGCTTTATGAAGAAAGTCCTCACCTGTGAGCTCTGCCATGATCTCTTTCACAGACACACCTCTAGTGTAGGTGTAACCATGAGCCCTATATGCTGTGATCAGGTGATCCGTGGGATTGATACCAGCCTCAATGCCTACGGCACAGGCCTCCTGAGAGGTAGCAAAAAGATAAATCATTTTACAGTGACTGTGTGTAAACAGCTATTATAGACTTACAAGGCATTCAGTTTAGTCTTACCTGGCCATCATAAAGATGACAGAATCCTCGTATGATCTTCTGCTTGTACAGCTGATCTGCCTTCATCTCCATGCGTCTCATGGTCTGCATAGTGCGGTAGTACCTGAGTCCATCCTCTCTGGTGAGCATCGTCTGCACCGAAGGGCCTTCATCCAAGCGATGAAGGTCACATCTCTGAAATCGAACAAGTTCTTGAATGAACTAAGTTGTTTGTGTATGCTTTTAAGCTAATATGACAACTTTACCTTGATGTCAAAGCTGGCTTGAGGTGTCAAGTCAGCAAAAGAACGTGCTGATATCACCACTCTGGAGCCCTGGAGAAGAATAGAGTGCATTAATAAAACTATGAAAAATCAGTATCACGTTTCCACAAAAATAATAAGCACAACTCTTTTCAACAATGATTCAGCAATGAACAAAGAAATGTTTCTTGAACACTAAATCAGCATATTAATATGATTTCTGAAGGATCATGTGACACTGAAGACTGGAGTAATGATGCTGAAAATTCAGCTTTGCCTTCACGGTAATAAATTACATTTTACAATATATTAAAATAGAAAATCATCATTTTAAATTGTAATAATATTGCAGCAGAGAAATTAAAAGATTTTTTTTTATCTTACTGACCCCAAACTTTTAAACAGTAGTGTATTTGGTTGGCAATTTATAATAACTAAGATAGATCAGTTATATTCTTAAAAATGTGTAATCATAATTTTTCAAGTGAGTTCTAGGCAATAAATAAATGATTAAATACATAAAAAAAAAAAAATTAAAAAACATAAAAATTATTACTAACTAACTAATACTGGGGTGGTTTAGCTTGTGTTGCTGGATCATTAAGGAAAAGTTAAGCAAGTGTAGAATCCAAAGCTAATACCTTACCTCTGACACTGTTTGGGCACCCTATAAAACAAGCAAAAAGGTAGAAACATATTGTGTTTACATACTGTAAATGAACATAAATAGTACATAAATAGTAGAAAGACTACATATCAGAAAAAGACCACAATATGGTCCATGTTGACATCCGTGTTAGACCAAACAAATTATTATACCAATTCTCAATTGCACTTGGACAGTGTCACAGACTTTGAAAAGCTAAAAACAACCAATTATGTTAATTTAACACACAATAGAGTGACCGAATCAGGGCATGACTGCAGTTTAATCAAATCTGGTCAGTTCAGTGGCAATTTCATTTACAGTAAGCATGACTTTGCATTTACGATACACCATCTACAAGGTCGATGAGACTACAGAGATCTAGTTTAGCCTTGCTAAATCTTTTAATGCCTCTAAGCTAAACAGAGCTTGATTCTTTCAATGCTCTGTCTTATTTACAGCAAACACATATACATTATGATACCTACATTTATTTTGGCACCACCCTTAAGTGCGTTTGCTATCACTGTCAGCATGTTCTGCATGCTCCAAAGCCCAGCCTGAGTGTGCAGGAGTGTTTCAGGAGGATCAGCCCCACACAGTGAGCTGAAGTCAGAAACACTCACACTAGCTCAGTATGGCCGAGGATTGGACTATACTCTGTTTCAAGAATTAAAGTTCAGTTTAACCGTGCACAACAACAGCAACAAAATAAAAATATCAAATAAATATTAAAATAATAGATATTAAAGTAATATAACAATTTTAAGTCATATTATGCACATTTGTAATAATGTGACAGATACAGGTATATTGTTGTATTTGTATCACTTGTAAAAAAAAAAAAAACATAAAAAATTAAACAAACATAAATGAATGAATAAATTATTTAATAGAAAAGCAAATCTGAGAACAGTTTGACAGAATGACTGACTGATTTACATTTTGATATTTTTTAATTCCTTATGGGAAATTATTATAACAGATATAACATAACAGATATAGACTGGATCTTCTTGAGGTTTGCAAATTAAGTTACAATATTTCTGATGGTTATTGGGGGTTTTAAGCAGTAACAGGACTTTTATTTTGATGACTTGTAAAGAACGTCATTTACGGTAATGTTATTTTCGTAAAAAATATAACAGTGCCACCAAGCGGTAAAGAGCAATTATAGTAGAATTATTGTTGTCTTTTCATGGATATATTTTGTCTCATTTTCACCTACCTTTTTGGGAGGCCCTGTAAAATGTTTGTCATATGATTTCATTATTAAAATAATATAATAATCATATGTATGAAATAACTAAATATTTATATTGATCCCCCAAATTATAACTTTTTTATAATGTTTTAAAACGTATTTGGTACTACTTCTAAATAATATTAATAACTGAAAATGATTAATATCCAAACACGTTGCCACATTTTTTTTTTTGTAGCCTATGAATATTTGTTTCTCAGTGTGCAGATTTTACTATTAAAAAAAAATAATTAAAAAATGGAAGTAAACAAAAAAGTTAAATATTTTTTCTTAATATTGCTTTAAGGTATTGTTGAACTTTTAATTGAAAACAAAGGCTTACACGTATGCTAAATTTAGCTAGCAGAAGCAGCAGATTATTTAAATATCGTCCTTTATGATAAAACATGTCATAAGGGAAAAACCATAGACTGTAAAAGGGAATACCACAACATTTGCGAAACAGTTAAAAGCTTGATGCGATCCTTAATAAATGCACGAAATCTACCCAAAAACAAGCCGAGAGAAACCGCGTTGTAAACCCACAAAATGTACAAAGTAGATTAATAACACAATTAAAGCTAACATTAGTAATCGCAAGAGTAATATTTTGCACTGTATGAAAAAGCAGGCGCATGTCTCCTCTTTTACGTCAGCGGCGGAAGTCAGCGCTCAAACGGAAGTGAGAGTCAGAGCCCGTCCGCCATTGTGGAGCAGAGCAGGGGTAAGATTCTCTCCAGACGTTACACAGAGTGTGAATGTTTCGGACTAACTTAAACACATCACACAGCAGCCAACCTCCCCCAGCCGTTTGACATTCACTCTCAGTACCTCTCGAGAAGACCGCTGCCGACCGTTTGAAACCGGGCGAGGAGAAATACGCTGTGATTATAGGGCAATCCGGAGAGAGGAAAAACTACGTGAACCCGCAGCGGTGGCAGGAGAGACAGCCGTGGACAGTCATAACAGCGATCAGCTCGGGCTCCCGGAGGATGTCTGCGACAACTGTCGATCAGGTTCCATCTATATAACTATATAAGCATGATAGTGCATGTACAGGTAGTGGCTGTGTTTTAAAACCTAGTGAGCTGTCTACCTAGACAGCATTACTGGCGCGCTTGGAAGATATAAACGTTTCAAAACAAGCTAACGCACTGTAAGGCTCTTCATTATGTTGTAAAACACAGCTAACGTCAATCACATTCAAGCCGCTTCTCCACAAACTGGGAGTTTTGGGTATTTGATAGCTGTTTCTGCTAGGCCGAATCATTGTATCCATGTTGTGTTCGTGATAAACTGATGTTCATAGTTTGTTTTTTGTCTTTTTGTCACTGTCTGCACACTTTGAACCCACAATCAGAGACCTAAAGGACAAGGAAGCAAAGGTATGTGATGAAAAGAGTCGTTTTCTGTCCACTTATAAAGGGATAGTTCAGTCAAACATTAAATTTGTGTCATCATTTACTCGCCCTCATGTTATTATAAACTTGTATAACTTTGTTTTGTTCTTTTGTGAAACACATCATGGTAGGGACATACACCTTTGCATTCAGTTTAATTACTTTTTTTTTTCCATGCCATAAAAATGAATAGTAACTGAGGCTGTCATTCAGCCAAAGAAAGTCAAATGGACAACATGTGGATGAGAAATTTCATTTTGTGTGAACTGTCTCTTTAAGGGGGTTCGGTTTACTGATATGTTTCTGCTGTCTCACTTGTGTGCATTTATAAATAGTCACTCCTTCTGTGAATCATATTTTATGTAGTAGAGCAGTCTTGATATTAATCTAGCTGTCCATGTGACTTCATAGTCGTGGCATTGACTGATAAAGCAATTTAGAGTTTTTAATATGTTTTTACTTCTTGTTCTTGCTTAGACATAATCATTTCCAAGTGTAATTTACTTTTGCTGTGTGACATTATTTCTTATCAAGATTATGGTGGATTGAACTAAGTAAAACTAACTGACACACTGTCTCTGTCTGTCTTTGGTGAAATTTTGCTTAGTGCAAAACGGCTCGATGCATCAGAAGGATGCTGTAAATGATGATGACTTTGACAATTACCTGAGCAGCCAGACAAATCAGGTGAGTTTTTTGTCCTTATACTGTCATATTAGTTATCAGTACAGAAAATATTAGTATTACCATTTTTATGATTTAATTTTACTGTTCCATTACATTAAAGTTTAAACTGATAAATATGTAACAAATCATTGACCTCTTCCATATTTTATTATTTGCTGATACTTATCATCTATATTATGTATTACCATATGGAGATTTTATAATTATTTTTTTTAAATAAGACTATTATATTCACCAAAGCTACATTTGATTAAAAATATATTAAAAATGGTAATATTGTGAAATATTTGTATAAGTTCTTATTATAAAAGTATTATAAATATTCTTATTATATGCTGCTCAATTGTTTTGTGGAAATTGCTAAATGTATTTTTTTCAAGATTCTTTGATCAATAGAAAGTTAAAAGCACAGCATTAATTGAAAATAGAAATCATTTGTAACATGTCTTAATTTTTTTTTAATTAGTTTAATGCATCCCTGGTGAATAAAAGTATTAAATTATTTTAAAAGATCTTGTTTTTCCACACATTTTTTCACCTATTATGTTTTTATGTCACATCTTTATTTAGCCACTGGTTTGTTTGCATCATCATTACTGACTTATCTTTAATTACCCTCTACAGAGTAATAGCTACCCACCAATGTCTGATCCCTACATGCCCAGCTATTATGCTCCTTCTATCGGATTCCCTTACTCACTGGGAGAGGCTGCTTGGTCCACCGCAGGAGACCCGCCTATGCCATACCTGACCACATATGGACAGATGAGCAATGGTGAGCATCACTTCATTCCCGACGGAGTCTTCAGTCAACCTGGTGCTTTAGGCAACACGCCCCCTTTTCTCAGTCAGCACGGATTTAACTTTTTTCCTGGAAATGCAGACTTTTCCACCTGGGGCACCAGTGGTTCTCAGGGACAATCTACACAGAGCTCAGCATACAGCAGCAGTTACGGATATCCCCCGAGCTCATTGGGCCGGGCCATTGCTGATGGACAGGCTGGATTTGGCAGTGACTCACAACTTAGTAAAGTTCCAGGGCTCAGTAGTATCAATCAGGGAATGGCCGGGCTCAAGCTTGGCTCCGACATGTCGGCCGTTACAAAAACGGTTGGATCTCCTTTAGGTGGGATGGCGGGTATGAGTAGCATGGCTGCCAACAGCATGCCACCCGTCAGCTCCTCCGCACCAAAACCCACCTCGTGGGCTGCCATCGCAAGGAAACCGGCGAAACCTCAGCCCAAGTTGAAGACAAAGCCCAACATGGGTTTAGGAAGCTGCGCCACAATTCCTCCTCCGCCGATAAAGCATAACATGAACATTGGGACCTGGGAGGACAAAGGCTCCATCACCAAGCCCCCTCTTGCACAGCAGATGCTCCCGCCTCAGCCTTTGGTGCAGCAGCAACTCTTGGCCCAACCTCAGCCCATGCTGCAGAGTCCATTGCCTCCTCAACCCCAACACCAGCAGCTCCAGCTACAATCTCCCCAGCACCCTCAGCAGCTGCCTCCAGGTCCTCCCCACCCTCACCATCACTCGCAACCAGGTCCCCCGCAGCCCCTGCACCCACCTCAAGCACAGAACCTCCCACCCCAAAACCGCTGGGTGGCTCCTCGGAACAGAGGAACCACATTTAACCAGAACAGCGGCATGGAGAACTTTGGCCTTGGGACGGGAGTCCCCATGAGCTCGTCGCCTTCTTCCAGTGAGGTTCACCCTGTGCTGGAGAAGCTCAAGGCCCTCAACAATTACAACCCCAAAGACTTTGACTGGAACTTGAAGAATGGACGGGTCTTTATCATCAAGAGCTACTCGGAGGATGACATCCACCGTTCCATCAAGTACTCCATCTGGTGCAGCACAGAGCATGGAAACAAGCGTCTGGATGGCGCCTACCGCTCACTCGGTGCCAAAGGTCCACTGTACCTGCTCTTTAGCGTCAACGGCAGCGGACACTTCTGCGGCGTGGCTGAGATGAAGTCAACCGTGGACTATAACGCCTATGCCGGCGTCTGGTCCCAGGATAAGTGGAAGGGCAAGTTTGAGGTGAAATGGATCTTTGTTAAGGACGTGCCCAATAACCAACTGCGGCACATTCGCTTAGAAAACAATGACAACAAGCCTGTTACCAACTCCAGGGATACTCAGGAAGTGCCCCTAGAAAAGGCAAAGCAAGTGCTTAAAATTATTGCGACTTTCAAGCATACCACCTCAATCTTTGACGATTTTGCACATTACGAAAAGCGGCAGGAGGAAGAGGAAGCCATGCGACGGGTAAGCACAGCTTTCTGCCACTCCTCACAATAGCAGAAAGCAGGCACTGCACCTTTAGATCTCGTAAACATTGTTACGTTTTAGTACTGTCAGCATGTCCATCCATTTCCAACGGTAGGTTTTTTAATAGCAACTCATTTCCAAGCCTTTGTCTCTTTTGAGGTTCAGAAATAGGCAGGAGCAAGACAAAAACAGTGCAGTCAGTCATAATTAGAAATGAAATGTTAGATCTGGTAACTCACATCATTACTGGTGGTCACATAAGTTGTTTGTGTTATTGCTCAACACGGTTTGCACATAACACATTTCCCCTATATTTCAATTAACTGAACTGCTAAAGTCTCAGAAGATAGGTATTGTGAAATAAATGGTTCTTTAAAAAAAAAAAGAAAAAGAAAAAAGTCTCTGACCATTTATTGACAGAGGCTGGCGTTGAGCTGTGACACCAATCAGTGTCTCTGCTCAAACAGCAGGCAGATGTCCCATTAATAGAATGGACTTACATCATTTCCTGCCCAACCAACACAAATAATTGATGTCTGTGCCCGTTACCGTGGCACCAGCTGCTTTTTGTCCTTGTATGCGAGTTATGAAAACAGCATTTATATCAGATTCCACATGATTTTGGTGGTTTATCAGGTCAAACCTTTAAAAATGTATTGTGTCTTGCATCTGAACAAACAGTATCAGTATCTCATCCTAACAGAGCTTAAACTTGTTTGGAAGTTGTTGAAATATTGTTTGGCACTAGAAGGTTTAATATCTACACTAAACTCATTGGCCCAACTTTGTACTACTGTGGTCATGTATTCACTTCAAAGTTTTGGGAGTGACTCCCAAACTTGTGATGGTTTGCATGGTGATAACCATTGCAATGTTTTGGCGTCACGTGCCTGTATAGAAAAAACATGAATGAATGCCAGCAGTTTTTTAGTTTTAGATATTTTGACCAAAGCTACCATAAATGTTTTAATTGTCCAGAAATTGTCAATAAACTTCGGCTGAATAGAGTTCTGTGTTTTATCTGTGTTAAGCTGAAGCTTTTACTCCTGTGAATAACCAAATTGTGAATTGACTGAAATTGTTGCTGCATGTATATGGCCTGTATGCAGCACTGCAACTCTATTGGACTTGTTACATCAGCATGTCATTTGTTTTCAGCTGATTGAGTATTTGTCACTTACACAATATATGTGCATCTTTACGTAAGCCACTTTAGGATGAACTTGTTAGTCAAGAACATAAATGGAAAAATTGACCTAATCATGATGTATTCTTATACTTGGACTAATTTAGCTTCTTTTTTTTTCGTAAGAGATTATCAAACCTCAGATTAAGTTTTTCTCAGAACCTCATTTCTTTCTATTTCATTACCTTGCCAATCATGTGTAGATTGCCAGAGCCATAATAAAATCAACTATTTAAATTAAAAAGGTCTCCAAGGCCTCTGGTTTAATTTGTGAAATCTAATGCTTTATTGCTTTATTTAATCTATTGAAGTGGTCTTAATTTGTGGCATACAGCAGTGTATATACAAAAATATTTCCATTATGTAGCATGGCACTGTTCATTCATAAATGTGATGCTTAACTCTGGTTATTTAATTTTTTATTATGATCAGAAATGTCAAGCTTTTAAGAATGATGAGCTAATGAATTCTAATCTATTCTGTCAGTCTGCGTCATTGACATTTTGACAACTGATTTAGTCGCCAACAGTGGGCTGTAAAAGCACTGTCTATAATGCAATCAGTATCTCCAATTAAGTGTATTAAAGCCTTCTAGTGGCAAATGGCTAAATGTTGTTTGGAAATACTAATGAGCCAGGCTGGAGTCATACATGACTCCTGATGTAGCTAACATACCTCTGCTTAGCTAGTAAACATGAAGGTTTTTTTTTTTTTTTGCACCCACTGCCTTTTTTGCCTCATATCTTTATGATAACTTTAAATGTAACAGATTTATACATTAAAATGTTAACCTTCTGGTGCTGCTCACATGGCGATTAAAAATTACTGTTTTTTAAAAAAAAATTTATTTCAGTGAAATTAATGTACTGTATTTTAGTTTGATGATGTTTTTATTTAATATTTTGTATTTTTAGATACAATTTATTACCATTTATTACCTGGTAACCCCTTTTTGAGCATATACCCGAAAATGAAATTTCCTACTTAAACGGTTGTAAATCTCGAATGCTTTGGAGCACAGACTTAAGTTTGGTCTCTTTTCTATTTAAAGATGACACTTAGTATAAAAAAAGTTTAAAACGTGAAACTTAAAAGTTATAGAAATGTATTATTATGAGAAATGCTCAAAAATATAATTTTAAAATTTTCTATGAAATATACATTTTCCAAAACATGTTTTACTCTAAAACTCTGTAAAATTCAAAGCCGTAAATTTAATCAAGTTGTGTTCCAAAATTGAGGTCGAGATCTCAAAAAAAACAAAACAAAACAAAAAAAAAAAGTAAACTTTTAGTAAGATTTTATTATACCAAATGTTCCTGCTAAATGAAATTCACCTCCCATTCATTTCCATTGTGGCCGTGAACAGTACAACAGTGCAAGTTTTTTCCAAAACCTTTACCAAGATATAAGCTATTCAGGTGAAGTAAAAACAACAACAACAACAAATACATTTTTACATTCAAAAATGACCGAACGGCACCAGAGGGTTAAAGGAATAGTTCTCACAAAAATGAAAATTTGCTGAAAATGTACTCACCCTTGTTTCTTCATCAGAACAGATTTGGAGAATTTTAGCATTACATCATTTGCTCACCAATGGATCCTCTGCAGTGATTTGGTGCCGTTGGTAGTTCAGATAGCTGATAAACTGTTCAAATTGTTCCTTCTGGCTAAAATAAGAGTCCTCTAACCATAATATTGATTATTGAAAAAATTGTCTTGTCTGAATCAGGAAAGAAATATGCACAGATCAAGCACTGGTAACAACCAAAAACAGTCCAAAACAGTTTTAAACAAAAATGTTAGTGGATTTTGATGTAAGGGAACAATAGGGGATGAACTTTTTCCACTGGAGGAAATGTTATTATGGATTATGGACTGTTTTGGCCAGAAGTAAGGTTTAAACAACATGATGGATTTGTTTCTTACAAACATGCAGCTTTTCACTTTGTTTCACTCCAGACGTGATGGACTGGAGTTGTGTGGATTACTTATGGATTATTGTGATACTTTTATCAGCTGTTTGAACTCTCATTCTGACGGCACCCATTCAATGCAGAGGATCGGTGAGCAAGTTATGTAATGCTTAATTTCTCCAAATCTGTTGCAATGGAAAAAATGAACTCAATTACATCTTGGATGGTCTCGGGGTGAGTAATTGTTTAATAAATTTTCATTTTTGAGTGAACTACCCTTTAAGTTGTTTCTGAGCTTCATTAAGATAAGAACATGGTCATCAGACTTTATACTGATACCTATTGGTGTGTTTGAGCATAATGCAAAAACAGGTTTTCTGTTACTTCATTGTAAAAATACCCTGTTCACAAGCATTTTTGTCATGCATGATTAATTATTCTCCAATCCAGTTTCTCCAAGAGGGGTTACTAAGATGAATTGAGCAGTATTCAGTTGGTCATACAACATGTGGGACAACCACCTCAATGTAGAATAAAACGGGTTTTATGTAACCGAGGTCTTCATCTCCCGTGAACGTTTGTCAAAAATATTACTCACTTCTTTTAAAATTACTTTAAGGGTGAAAAGTTTTACTCTCTGCATGTCAGAGAGATCTAATCAGCCTCATACTGTTTTGAAACCACTGGCTGAATCAGCAGTTCTGATTTTGCATCAGTATTGCAAGCAGTGGTTGGAACTGCATCTTCAGCAAACTAACGTTTGAAACACTTGAAATCTTTGAACACTTGAAATCTTTATTAGAAAGATTCTCAAAATTGCTTACTTGGTGACCCACAACATGTATAATGTTTTTCAAATTGATTTTATTTAGTTGATTTACATCAGTCAATCTTAGATATTTAATTTGCGCTCATTTTTCAAATTTTATATTGAGTTGGATGATGACAAAGGTAAAGTTCCTTCATAGAAACGCTAATTTAATATCAGTCTAATCTCAGTCAGAATTCAAAATTAATATCCATTTCTCATACAGTGAACTTGGGTATCACAACATTATAATGTATTGTTGGCATAAAAAATAAAATGTTAGTTTTCTTTTATATTTTTTGCATATATAACAAAATTCAATTTTACATAAAGGCTATTTGATGACAATTATGATCAGCTAATTGGTAGAATTTTAAAATCAGTTAATATATAAACGAGCCAAATCACAAGCAGAAAAGATTCTAGAGCATTTTGAAGTGTTGAAAAGATTATATTGATTTAATGAGCAACCAACATACCGCAAAAGTTTTTAAAGACACTTTCATTTCATTTAGTTAAAACAAACTAGCTTAGTAAAATTTTAATGGCTCCATGTTCCATTTAATCATCTAATTTTGTCTCTTTTCTCTCTTTCTCTTTCTTTACAGGAGCGAAATAGAAATAAACAATAGGTTTACAGAGATCTCCTTGGTAGAACATCAACACTAATGATGTAGAACCTTAAATATTGTGTAACCTCAGAGGAAATATGGGGTTCTGACGTATTTTTTCTGCTGAAAACGATGTACGAACACTTAATCACGACAGTGGACTGTTCTGCGTCAACTTCTGATGGATTTGCCCTTATGCTCAAGTCTCGCACGAAACGGAAAGAAAATTCACTCACGTAAACTATCTTAAAGCACTTTCAGCCCTTCTAAAAGCTTCTACCAGTACCCTTAACTATCATTGGACATCTGTTTGGTATTAACTGACTAACCAGTGTAGTTGGTTCTGAGGATTTCAAATGTATTTGTAGGCTTATTGTTTTGTCTTGTTTTTGTTTTGGTAAATCATTTAAATTTTAGTGCTCTATAAATTTGAGCACACTCAGAGGAGATGAGAATTATGTATCCAAGGAAAGAAAAATCTTTACTTGAATTTACGTAAAGCTGTAAAAAGCATAATTGAGGCGCAGAAGCTTGCGTCCCACCTGACTGAATCCCAAGTCAGAATAATCACGTCTGATATTGTAGACTGCCTCCAGAGTAGCCCTTTCACCTTTTGTGTATCAGCATCTATTTCTGTGTACCAAATAATAGTTTCGCAGCTTGGTGTAGAATGACACCAGCCAATGCACTTTTTTCTGTATTTTTTTTTTTTTTTGGTTTGTTATTTTTTTCCTGCAATCTTGTCATTCAAAAGTGCATTTGTCATAGGAGAAACCTGCTCAGAAATGCCATAAGTTTCTCTGAAGTCCATCGTCCCCAGACGTAACCAGGTCTGGTGTTCAGGAGAACCTCTTTAATGCTTTTTTGGACTGATCAGGATTCTAATCTGCTGCTAATCAGGATTCACTCCGAATTGCTGAAGCTCAGTGAGAACGTGACAGCTTTCTCCTATAGGTGACTCACTAGCTAAAATAAACATTATCCATGTTTAGCGATGCCACGTTTCGAGTTTTTCCTTCCAGAATGTCCTTCTTTAATTAATGAGCGTGAAACATTATTTGTATCTTCCAAATTCGTATTGCATGAGTACTTTTAGTTTTGCTGTTTGCAACTATATACTGAGCATTATTCTGAGGCCATGCAAATGAAACAATCTATTTAGGTCTTGATTATATTGATTGATTGAATGAATGATAAAATTAATATTGTTGCTATGGCCTGACGTTACAGTCCGAATGTTTCCCCGCTGGGAAGATGCCAGTGTCTTGAGATCACACTCCCCCCATAAGACTTGATCTTCTCAAACATCTGTGAGTAATGCAAAGTAATTACAGTCTCTGCTATTTCCTGTTTGTTCACTGGAAGCTGCCTTCTCCACAGACCACTTTAGGCTGTTCTTGCTTCAGGAGGTTGTGGGTAAGAAGAACTGGACCCAGTGATGGAACAGGCATCACATCTGGGTTTATGTTCTATGGTTGAAATCAGCGGGAAGATGAAACTGCTGCAAAAAGAGACACCTTCCGTTCCCTTCCTCTTTGTGCTTTGGTTTAAGGCCATGTTTGTATAGGTTACTGTAAATCAATGCTTCTTAATGATGCTGATGCTAATTGAGGTATGATGTGATTAATTAATCTGATTTCAAAAATAAATATAGATTTATGGAAATGGATTCTGAAAATTGTCTTGACTGCAGCAGGTTTGGTTTTATATATCTCATGGCACCACCACCAGATCTAATTTTAAATGTGACTACGCATTTACATAAGAAACTTGTTTTGAAAATGCATTTTGCAATTTTAGTCCTAGGGAAAATAAAACTAATGTAAATATCCTTTAATATTAATCTCAGCCTCAAACAGATATAACACAAGTCTGAATGCAAAATATTCACATAGGTTCGTTTGAGATTACTTGTAAACATTTGTCGTGGTTGGTCGTATTTTACCCGGAGATGTTGTGTTTAATGGATCATCCATTAGGTGGCGCTATTGCCCAATACATTTCAGTTCTAGTGGCTGAAGTGCTGTTGGAAAACTTGTTCTGTGAAAGACTATTTGGTTTTTCTTTTTTTCTCTTAAATCCCTCACTTTCCTAATTAATCTGAAATCTATTGAGATGAACAGATATAAATATATAACAAAATGACTGTGCCAAGGTAAGAAATTATCCCAGTATCTGGGCAAATAAATTAATATAAAATAAAAAGCAAATAATTAAACAAACAAAAATATTATGTAAAAAAATACATAATACCTAATGCCTCAGTGGTGAGGCAGGATGACTTATTAATATAATTTATTATAATTTAATTATTAATATAATTTATATTCTATATAATAAAATGACTGTGCCAAGGTCAAAAATTAACCCAGTTTCTGGGCAAATAAATTACCACAAAATAAAAAGCAAATAAATGAACAAACAAAAATATTATGTAAAAAATACATAATACCTAATGCCTCAATAATATAATTAATAATATACTTATATAATTAAAAATACTTACTATTAATATTTTAATAAAATAATATTCTAACTTGCTTTAAATGCTAAGAAACACACAATCAAGATATATATAATAATTCTTAATTCTTGTTATCCCCCCCTCACAAGTTATTTTTTTATAACTCTTAAAATTTCTAGAATAACATGAATTGTGTTTAATATATTAACACTCAGTTTCTTTTTATATTTTATTTATATAATATTTATTTAACAAAATGTGCTGCAGTTAAAACCAGTGGTCCACTAGAGTCTCTTAAGGTAAATATTACAGGAATATATTTTTTGTGTGCATGTATGTTACAAAAGAGGAACACCAGTAAAAGGAATATTATATAAAAACGGATTCTGTTCCACTGGAAGAGAATAATGGCAAGCAAGGATGAGTGTGCAGCTACATGAACTCAGTGACAAGGTCTTATGTCATTTCGGTGGAAAAGGCAGCGCTCTCGTCTCTCGCCCAGAAGCCTCTTCATCTTTAATCAGGCAATTACAGCATGAACATGGCACTTGTTGTCCAATCTGCACCTTTGTAAAGTCAATTAATGGTGGCTTGCCAAGAGAATCCCTCTGCATGACAGAGGAAATTCCTCTTTGTCTGGTGCTGTAGAAAAAATTGTAATTGCTAAGATGGAGGCTTTAAATTAAGACTTTACCATGTTCCCCACATATGTATCAGTACTCCCATCTGGCTCGAACTTCTAAACGTTTTCTTTTACCGGTGGGGTGGGGGGGTGAGTTTGTACAACACAGGCTATGTTATTAATAACCTTTGCTGCACTCCCTCTAATTTCCAGTTTGGCTCACAGGCATGAAAAGAACAAAGGCTGAATATGCAAATGATGGTTTTTATTTCATCAGCCCTTGTGCTGGCTTGGGGTTTCCTGGCCCTTGTTTTTGAGATCACAACAGGCCTTTCGAACAAAACATACATCTTAGATTAATCACAGCAAATCAATAGACGTGCAGAACTGTGCCATGCGTACATAAAAAGTACTTATTTTTAAAATAACCATGTTGAGAATGTAAATGCATTTGTAGAACATTTCAGAGCATAATATAAATGGGCATTTTCAATAGTGCATCTTCTTGATCTTAGCATTACAAATGATTGCCAGTGACCTTTTGAGAAGTGCTCAGCTTTCACATTTTCTATTTTCCCTCTCTTCACCTTCTGCCTCCTTTGCATAGGAGTTTTAATGTTAAACCATGTAGCATCTGACTAGAGTATGTTTCACAAAATTAAAGTCATAATGTGACATCGGCTCATCTTTGAAACAGTGAGTGGTACTGTGACATACAGTACTTCACTTTAGCGCTGGTTTACATATTTATAATGCATTTAATTGTATCATCCATCCTAAAAGGTAAAGCTGCAGTCAAGACTTTAGTATTTTATCACGATTGACAAACCAAGTGAGTGATTTTTTTTTATCAGAAGTAGCTGATTCATTCTGATGCAGTTGAATGGTGTTCTGTCTACAGATGTTCCTTTCGAAGGCTCAGCATAGCCAATTAGGAAGAGATGAGAGCCACAGCCAAAGGCCTTTGATTCTGCTCTCTTTGAAGCAACTGTCATATTTAACTGCCGAGAAATGGCTGAGAGCAAGGTTAGGCTGAAGCTTTATAGGACGGTTGTCTGTTGAAAAATTACTTTACTTATCCATTTGATAGGGCTTTACCAAAAACGGATAATGATGTTTAGTGTTATCTTAAAAGTATTTCCTTTAAATGCATGATAATTAGGGCTGTAAGTCGATTAAAATATTTAATCGTGATTAATCGCAACTTAATCACACATTTTTATCTGTTCTAAATGTACCTTAAATTAATATTTTTCAAGCTTTTAATACTCTAATCAACATGGGCATGGACAAATATGGATGCTTTATGCAAATGTATGTTTATTATTAGTGAACCATAGTCAACAGAGCATGAAGACTATGTTTCAAACAACTTGTTCATGTCTATTAGACATGAAAAAAGAACGTAGAAATACCAGGTTCCTATTACATCTCTTTCTTTTCACTGAGCAATTTACTTACACATGCCTGTTTACATTCTTTGCAGGACAGGGCAGCTCACTTCTTCTGAACTTGCAAAATGTACATTTATTATTACATTTGTTTGCCTCTCTGTGCCCACATACTGTATTTTGATGCAGTTAAATTCTTAATAAAACTGTTTTCATTGATACATTTTACTGTTTCTGTTGTCAGACAACGGAATGAATATGAAATAGTGACTGAAACGCGGCCCTTAAAGACTATAACCAGCTCTCCCTTCCAAGATGTTAATCTGCACAAAAATCCAGATTTATAATCAGCCGTCGTCTGATGAAATAAAATACACATAAAATAAAGACAATACTTGCATGTAAAATTAGAGAAGCAACATAACATCTGTGTTTAACTGAAAGCTCTGCTGCTCGCTGAACAGAGCAGACGCAGATAATGAGAGACAGAGAGGTGCGCGCGCGGCAGAAGCGGAGAGTCTCAGAAACTAATGTTTGTCCAAGGAGCCGCTAGATTTGTCGCTAGGCGCTTTTTTGAAAAAAGAAAGAAAAAAAAAAAAAAAAATCACAAAATCTAGTAACAAAGTAGGACACAATGCGCATCTCCATTTCTCCAACTATGGCTAGGCCACAGGTCAAACGGAAAATGCGCGCTGCATTAATCGCGCATTAAAGGGGTCATATGGTGCGATTTCAAATTTTCCTTTCTCTTTGGAGCAATTCAAACCAAATATTAGAGTATGTGCAGCGAATTTTACGGAGGACTATTTTCTGAACCTGGAAGAGTAGCCTACAATGCTGGCTTGCACAAAGGCTGTTTCTATGAAGTGGGGCAATTCCAACTTTGCAAGGACAGTCTGGCGCTTCTGACTCACAGCCTGTAAGTAGGTTTTCTTATTTAAAGAATTTGCCACTAACGATTCAAACGCGAGTTTTGAGCAGTGTAGAGTAGCACTTCTTGTTTGTTGTTTCTCCGATCACAAATGCAGACATGGCAATGTTTACGAGGCGCGATGCAACGCCACAAGTAAAAAGAGAGTAATTATGTCCCCACTGGATGCAACACATGCCTCTTTTATGATGGGTTTTATTGTTTTAGTGTTGTTGCGCTGGGACAGGGCATCACAATACGGTAAGGGGCGTAACATTTCCGTCTCACGCTTGAGGTATTCGGCCAATCACAATGCACTGGATAGCTGGCCAATCAGAGCACGCCTCCTTCTCAGAATGATGAGCTTTGTAAAAATCGGCGCTTTCAGAAAGGCGGAGCAAAGAGGAGCAACAATAATGTACAATATGTGGAAAATAATGTTTTTTTTTAACCTTAAACCACATAAAAAAAATTGCATTACACCAAATACACAAAATATTGTTCTTTTTAGCAACGTCATATGACCCCTTTAATAAAATTAGTGCTGTTAAAATGAATTTGCGTTAACGCGTTAATTTTGACAGCCCTAATGATAATACTATGTAGAAATTTTTTGCATCAGTAAAAAAAAAAAAAAAAAGATATTTTTAAATATATATATTCCTATACTTATATTAGCCTAGTGTGAGATATATATATAAGCGCTGTCAAACGATTATTCGCGATTAATCTCATCCAAAATAAGTTTTTGTTTACATGTGTGTACTGTGTGTGTGTGTGTGTGTATGTATATATGTGTATATATGACACACACACAGCATATATTTTGAAAATATTTACCTGTATATTTATATTCATATAAATTATATTATATATATTTAATATATAAATGTAACATTGTTCTTAAATATATACATGGATGTGTGTGTATTTATATATACATAATATACACAGTACACACAAATATATTATGGAAACTTGACAGCTCTAATATATATATATGATTTATATATGTTTACAGCTGCATTTATTTGATCAAATTTACAGTAAAACAGTAATATTGTGAAATATTACCATTAAAATATTACATGCTTTATTGTAATATATTGTAATAATAATAAAAAAAAAACTTTTACAACATTAAAATGTCTTTACTGTCACATTTGATCAAAAGAATACATCCTTGCTGAATTATTATATATTTATTGATGTGATTTTTTTTTTTCAATGGTAGTGTATCTATAAACATAAGGCTTGGGATTTTTATATAACATTTTATTAATTTACTATTTAAATTTTATATTTAAATATAACAAATCTACTCCGAACACAAAAACTGAATCATCCTGAAATGTAAAAAGAAGAAACAATCTTCACAAAACAGACACTTGGAGGGGCTTGAACCTTCTCTCCTCTGACTTCCCCTCTAAGACCTACTGGAGATTAAAGGCCATTAAAGGCTCTTTGCTGCATGTGCAGTTTCTATTGATCCCATCGACTCAGCTTGTTTTAGCCAATGATCCGATTACAACTGTTGTCACCCCTCCCCTGGCCCTCTTCCTCCTGTCCCCTGCTAAAGTTCTCCGTTATGCCACAGAACCATATGCTGACATGTGCATTTCCTAAAGCTCCATACCAGGACTGAGGCAGACCAAAGCTGGACTGCAACTCTGCCACACTGGATTATGACAGGTCTGGGTTAAGAAGCCCGGAAAACAGACAGCCTTGACTGCTAAGAGAATGTGAGAATGGCCAAGACAATGTAAAGTTTGACAGGACCGCTGGATTGAAAGATGCCTGAGGCCGCGGCTGCGTTTTGGTATCGCTGCAGTTATTAACATTGGCAAAGCTTTTTATTAATCTGTTTGGATTTCATTTATAATGCGTCCCACTGTGAATCAGAATTCTCCATGTTTTCTGTCTCTTTCTAAGCCTGAATGATCACAATATAGCCATTTTAACCAGAAATACATGTGCAGCTATGGTTTCAAAACCAGAACAGCAACCTAATTTTGCAGTTATTTGCAATACTATATATCATTCTAATAAAAACTCATTTATAGTGTCAGAAATTAAACCTACAGATACAAAAAAAAAAAAAAAAAAAAAAAAAAATCACAATACAAACAATATATTACAATAATTAAAGGGACAAGTTATGATTAAAAGTATAGTAATTAAAAGTATTTAAAGTATAATTGCCCAGTAATATAATTAATAATGTAACCAGAAGTATATATATTTTGCTCATTTAAAAGCAATGTGGGGTTTTGAATGAATTATCAATCTCAATTAGACAGTATCAAATCTGAATGAGCAAATTAATATGAAATACAACAAAAACATTTTACATAATTGAGTCAAAAACAAATACACAGTACAGGGACTCAAATTGGTGAATCATTTTTGTGTCATTTAAATGAATTATCCGAACAAAGAGATTCACTAGAATGAATTGAGCGAGAGGTTCATTCAGGGTGAACTGATTCACTAGAAATAATTGGAGATTTTAACTAGATATAAGAGAGGAGGACCGCTCAGGATGAACTGATTCTCTAGAATGAATCGGACATTTCAACTAGATATGAGACAGAGGTCCGTTCAGGATGAATTGATTTGCTTGAATGAATCTGACAGTTTAACTAGATATATGAGAAAAGGACTGTTTAGGATGAACCGTACCACAAACAGAATGGGACAAGTTATATGCCAAAGTTTAATACTTAGGGTTAAGTGTTCAAATCCCTGTCCTAAGGTGTGCATGTCTCCTATCCATTCATCAGGGATAGAATTACAGACTGCTCTCTGTCTGGACCTGAAGTTGGATCTCATTCTAGAAGTCTCTATAGTGCTCATATAAGCTTTTCTGAGGAAAAGCGTGACAGAACTGGGTCTTATTCCACAGAGTGGATGGTGCTGGTGATTACCGCACCCTGTCTCTCCCATCCTTTTGGTTTTTATTCTCTAATCTGTCACATAACACATGATTGACAGATCCAGGACATACAAACAACGTGCCAAATAAACCCAAAAGATTGAGAGAGAAAAAACCTCAAAGTTCTCAGAACAGCAGAATTTCTGTTAAGTTCCACATCTCAGCAGTGGCTGCCGATAAAGAATTTACCACAAAGGGTCACTTCCCAAGTTTCACCACAATGGGATTTATCAGAGTAATTTGGGAGAAACTGAGACTCAATGCTTAGAACAGTGTCAAGTTTAAAAACATCTGAATTTCTGCAGAAGCTTTAACGATTCAGATTTCTGACAGATTCCAGAGATATGAGATGCTGACAAATCTCATAACGTGCATCCCTAATAAATGTCATATGAACAACCACTCAGTAACTCACAATTAGCTGTAATTCCGCTGTATGTGTTTGATTTACTAAAATACAGATTTATATCACTTGTCCTGGAATCATGAGCTACTACACTGGTAGCTTTTCATGTTTTTGTTTCACTAAAACGAACAGACTCTGGCTTGAGATCTCTCCCAAACCTGGTAAAGTAACGATCGGCTGTTATTAAATCAGCTACAGGATCTTGCATAACAGGTACACTGTCATAAACAGTATTTTGGGGGAGAAGGGTCAGCACCAGCCACAGTATTGTCATCAGCCACTGGCACAGTAAGATGTCGATTTGGCTCCTGTTGGCAGGGCAACTGAGAATGCACCCATGAAGAGGTGCGGTCATCATCGCATGTAGCTACACTGGAGATGTTGGACATAGAGTCTGCTTGCGAGACTTCCTCAGCCTCATTCCGCTCATCTGCAGGCTCAATCTTAGCAATGTAGGAGCAAGCATCACTGTGGGTCTGGGCAGTTAGACCACCAGAGCGTGTTGGATCAGACTGCGAAGGGACGCTGCAGGTAGGTGTTCCAGCATACTCTGGACCAGAACTATCTGAGTCTGTATAAGGCAAAGGGAGAAAGTTCACTTGCAAAAGAAGATTGCGATGTACTGTTCGCTCATTACCAGCTCTGTCACAGATCCTATACACGTGTATGGAAGGCTTTGAGGCAACGACAGTGTATACAACAGGCTCCTATCTGTCAGAAAGTTTCCGTTTCCCTCTACAACCCTTGTTAGCCACAAGCACCTGGTCACCAATGGCTAGAGGAAGGCCTTTAACTCTTTTGTTGTACTGGTTGGACTGGTGTTTTTGTTCTTTAACAGAATTCTTCTGCGCCACTGACATAGACTGGAGGTCACTGCTGAGCGATTTAACATACTGGTCGTAGTCACAAACTGACTTGTCCCGCAGAACACTCTGGAACATAAGGTCAACTGGCAACCGTGGTACTCTGCCAAACAATAAGTAAAATGGGGCAAAGCCTGTTGTTTCGTGTGCTGTACAGTTGTACACAAATGTCATGGTCTGTACCAACTGCGGCCACTTCTGCTTAGGTCTAGGTGGAAGGGAACTCAGCATGTTACCTAATGTCCTGTTGAATCTTTCGGGAACCACCATTCCCCATTGGGTGGTAGGGAGTGGTTCTAGACTTGTTAATGCCAGCCAATTCGAGAAGCTCAGCGATCACTTCACTCTCAAATGAAGCCCCCTGGTCAGAATGGATGCATTGGGGAAATCCATAGACACAGAAGAAACTGTCCCACAGTTTCTTGGCCACTGTTTTTGCTGTTTGGTCTTGACATGGAAATGCATGTGCCAGCTTTGTGAAGTGATCCGTGATTACTAAAACATCCACAGATTTGTTGTGCCGATCCTCAGCAGACCAGAAGTCGATGCAAACGAGCTCCAGTGGGGTTGTGGTTTTAATACCCTCCAAGGCGGCTCTTGCTGCAGGCTCTGGAGTTTTGCTGAAGACATACCTGGGACACTTCTTCACATAATCATGCACATCACGCTCCATATCAAGCTGGAAAAACCTCTGACGGGCCAACAACAAAGTGCATGGCTGCCCTTGATGACCAGCCAGGTCGTGAATGCCAGAAAGTGCTTGACATTTCAAGGATTCGGGCAAAATGAACTGAAATCTCTTGTGCTTGATTCCACTGAGCACTGAAAGTGTGTCCCACTGCTTCAGAATCCGCAACACATACAGGTTTTCATTGGCACGTTCACATCTTGATGGTCTGCGCTTTCTGTCAACATAACACACTCTGGCAATGACAGGGTCTTTGTGCTGATGTTCTCATAAGTCGGTCAGGGAAAGGGAATGAAACACTTCTTCGTCACCGCTGATCGAAGAGTTAAGATGTTCTGTGAATGATGATGCTCTACATTCAGTTCCTGTTTCCCATTCATCACAGGAGGACAGAACTGAGGACACGTCATCGGCGGACAATGATGTATTCAGCCCGGCGTCAAGTGAACCTGATCTTAATGTTTGTGGTTGGCAGGTAAGTCGGAACACTTCTTGCACACTTCCATCCTCAACACTGTGTACTTGCCTCAACAGTTCAGAATAAGGCTCTTACAGAAGCCACTGACTTACTGGCCTGACAAACGGATCCCTACTGAGTGCGTCCGCCACCACGTTGAGTTTCCCAGGAACATATCTGATCTCAAAAGAATATGGAGCAAGTTTCGAGACCCAGCGCTGCTCGCATGCATCCAATTTCGGCTTGGTCATAATGTATGTAAGCGGATTATTATCCATCCACACTGTAAACTCATGGCCTTTAAGCCAGTGACTGAACTTGTCACACACTGCCCACTTAAGAGCCAAGAATTCTAATCTGCGTGCAGGATATTTTATTTGGCTGCGGTTCAAAGCCTTGCTAGCAAACGCTATTGGTCTCGCCTCGTCTTCACCAGCAGGTATCTGAGAGAGTACAGCACCTAAGCAGTCTAAAGAAGCATCAGTACAGAGCAGGAATGGACGTTCCGCACCACACTATCGACAAGGGCCGTTTTCAGTTCTTCAAAGGCCACGTCACAGTCTGGGGTCCAGTCCTGAGATGTCAACTCCCAAAAAGTGTCTGCTCTCCTACGACCACCAGCACCTTTCATTGAACGTTTCAGGCAAGCCATCAGGTTGAATGAGGGTCTGGCGGTACGAGAACAACTTGGAATAAAGGCTTGATGGTACAGGACCATACCGAGAAACTATCTGATTTTTTTCTGTGAAGGCGTGGTTCCATCTTCCTTCATTAGATCCTCCTTTCAAAAAGCAGAGATGACTTTCACTTTCTCTTCATCAACTGAAACACCAGTACCATCTATCACATGGCCTAGAAACTTTACGGACTTCCTCAGAAAGTGACACTTTTTAGGAGTGAGCTTCAGGTTGCTGGATCTCAATCGAGTAAACACGATCTCTAAGTGCCTCAGTGCCTCAGGTTCAGATGGAGCAAAGACCAACAAGTCATCAAGGTAACAGAGGACTGGAAAAGTTAAGGTCACTGAAAATACTGAGCATAATGTGCATGAAAGACGCGGGGGCATCTTTGATGGTTTTAGCATTGAGCCAGCAGAAATCAGTACAAACCCTCAGATTACCATCTTTTTTTCAGACCATCACTAAAGGTGATGCGTACTCACTGACAGACTTGCTGATTATGCCTTTCTCCTCCATTTCTGACAACACTTCTCTCAGTTTTTGGTAGTGGGCAGGAGGGATGCGGCAATAGGGAAGATGGAATGGGCACTCATCATAAAGATGGATCCTGTGCACAAAATCCTTTGCCTCTCCACAATCCAGCTTATCCTTGGAGAAAACATGGTAAGACATAATAATAGCTGCCAGTTTTCTCTTCCACATCTCGGAAACTTCACAGCCAATGTCAACGTCCTTCAGACCATAGTCTTTCAGCAACTGCACGTGATCAGCAGGCGTGGCAGTTTCGAGGGGATCTGAATTAGGAATGTCACGATGGGTTCTACTCAATCCCTGCATGACAGTGAGGTCTTCGACAACTAGACAGGAAGAAACGTCAGTCAGTTTAGAGTTGCGGCGAAGTGTCACTGATGTTGGATTAGGGTTAAGTATCTTCATTGGCACCCATCGATCACCCCACATTGGTGTTACTACTCGTCCGACAAGAATGTTTTTAAGTGCTGAACGTACAGTGGTTGGCTCAACAATTACAGTGCTTCCCGGGGAAACAGGGACATTTGCGGGCAATTTCCCCCAAACAAGATACTCACGTCTGGGAAGTAGAGTGACTGCCTGACGGAGTTTCACAGTACCAATTTTATCAGGCTGCTGAGGGCCAGACCATCGGGAGATGCAGCTCAGAAGTTTTAGGAATTGCTCACACTCAGGATTACCGTTACTGCAGGAAACAAGTTCCCAGTACTTGTCATGAGATTTCATCTTCTGTAGAATGCATTTGATCACGTTGCTTCCAATTATGAACTCGCCTCTTTGTCCAGGCACTACAAGAGTTGGAACAACAAACTAAATTCCATAGACTTCAATCTCCAAGTCGTATGTACACTTTGGCTGAACTGCAAGGCCACCACAGCCAACTAGAACTACATTACTTGGAATCGCTTGAGGATGTGGAAGAATACCATCAGCTTGCAACTTGGACTCACCCTCTTCACTAAGCGTGCAGGACATACTACCAGAATCCAGTAACCCCTTTAATGTGGACACAAACTGTCACAGGAGCATAAAACAACTCACTTGCCCCATCAACTCTCTGAGACCCTACATATAAAACAGTTTTGTCTTCTTGCAATGACTTGCAGCTGTTCACGAAAACATTTCGCATATCTGCTGCTTCTGTGAGGGAGGTTTCATTAAAATTGCCCATGTTACCCCTCTCATCACATGGGCTATTCAGTTTAACTGAGCAGTATCTGAGGGAGTCGCAGGGAATGCTGCTTTGGGACAGTCGCTCTTAAAGTGGCCTGTGTACACGTGTGACCGGTGTAATCTGCGTTGTGTTTTTTTCTCAGAGTAGTAACTAGACGGACATCAGTTGACGGTTGGACTCTTCATTTACTGAATGAACCATAAAACAGTCTTTACAACGTGAATTCGCCCTTTGTCTTTTCTCTCCCATGCACAGGCAGCGCAGAAAGGGAAGAGGAGGTGCAAAGACAGGAAATTAAGATTAACGCTGCTGTCAGAAATTTAAAGGGGAAGGTGCACACACAGACAGGAATATAAGCAGGGCAGTCGCTAGTGGGGTGAAAGGTGGTGACGATTATAGGGGCCCCACGGCTGAGGGGGGGCCCCCGGCGATCTCAACCGACTAACTAAAGCCAGCCTAAAAAGACGCTTGAGACAGTTGATGGGCCACTGCTACGCGTCGTCACGAAAGCTTATCATTTGCACGTGTTTTTAAGCCTTGCCAATTTAAACATTCAAAAGAGTTTAAAGCATTCAAACACACGACGCGGAAAAGCTCAACTGAGTACTCGCGCGCTGTGTTCGGTGAGCACGCAGAAAGCCACGTCTCACGGACAGCAACACCGAACCGAGATCTCCTTCACGTCCTCCTGCACCTGAACGAACAAATACAAATCGCAGTTTAAACATGCAAACAGAAAATGATGTGGAAGAGCACCCGTGTGCGGTGTTCTGTGCGCACACAGAGAGACGCGTCTCAAAGCGCTTGAACACCGAATTTGCCTCTTCGTGCTCTTGTACTGACAAATACATACAAAATTATGTCAAAATACCCGTCTTGGAGAGTGTCCTCGAAAAAACTGTCGGTTATGACTTAAGTGACAGAATCGGATGTATAGCTATCATTATAATGGATGCATTGTCTCTTAAGGTGACCGCACCTAATTTACTAGCTACTGTCGGTGTCCTTAATGTTAATACAAGAAAATGAAAGAAAGTCATTCACTGCTCTTGACTGAGTTACTTTGTAGTTTTAACAAGAATTAATCCACAGTCAAACCAAAAATTATTCAGACACCAGATATAATTTTTGATAATTACTAGTGGATGCAGGACACTAGTTCATTTATGTAAGTGAGTATAGCAAAATAAATAAACTGTGACATATTATACCAAAAAATTCTTCATACAGTGGACTACCAGTAAAATTGAAAAAAAAAGAAAAAGAAAAAAAAAAAGTATTGGGACCAAAAAATATTCTGACACTTTGACCTGATCATGTTTTGCTAAAGTGTTTTTTCTTTAATTGCTAATGCGACCTTTTTACACCACAGACTGAACAAAATTAAGCATTGCTTGGTAATTGGTTGATAGTGTAAATATTGTCATACTAACAGTTGTCTGAATTTTTGGTTGATTGTAATCCATTACATACCTTTCTATGAAAGTTATCTGACAATATCAAGATAAATTTATTCTGACAGTTCTTGTCATATTTTATTACCATTTTCTAAACTATAGCAAATAAACTGTGATAATGTGAGAAATGTTGAAGGTGTCTGAATAAATTTTGGTTTGACTGTATATTTTTACAGTGAAGACTATGCAGTGCTATTTTACATTTGGTTTCTGTACCTGGACACCTACAAACTTGAAAAAACGTAAAAATTGTGTAAATAGCACAAATAAATAAATAGAACGAACATAAAAATTAAACAATTTCAAACAGGGCCCACTGGTACAACCTGCACAGGGGCCCTGCAAACCCCAGCTACGGCCCTGCATATCAGGTATACATCGTGAACATTTTTGTGTAATTCTACATATGAAATGAACATTACTTTCCATACCTGTTACACTCATAAAATGATTCATTAAAGAATCCAACTACATTAGTTGTGCTGTTTGTTTTGATTCACTAAAAAGAGCCGGTTCATAGGAGTCGTTCATTCTGTAATTAGACTAGTAAGTTGGTTAAACTGCTACAGTTGAACTCATCACTGTGCTGAGGTTGTATTTTGCTGAGATGAATCATAAACAATCAGAAACTCACAGTTAGTTGTAATTAAGCTGCAAAAGTTTTGATTCACTAAAAAGACTCATTCATTCAGGAATCACCTACATGTTGCGCTTTTTATGTTTGATTCACTAACAGAACCAACTCATAGGACTAACTCCTTTGGAAATCCCACTACACTGTTTGCACTATGTTTTTGATTAACTAAAAAGAAACAAATCATTAAAATGATTCATTCAGGAATCCGACTACACTGGTTGTCCTGTATGTTTCACAGCATCATGCATTAAAAAGAACAACCTCACAATAGTCATTCGTTCCGTAAACCATCTACATTGTATTCAACATTTTTGTAGGCTTTAACCTCATCAGTGTAAGAACGCACATATTATGTGCATTTCAGATTTTATGTAAATCACGTAGGCCTAAATGTACTGAAATATTCAACAGGGACAGTGTATGTAGGACTATGTAAATTAATATAACCGCTACAGTTCTCATTACTGTGCAGAGGTTGTATATTGCATAGATGAATGACAGTCTGTCAAATATGAATGGATATAGAGCTCATCAGTTGTGTATATGAATATGTGTCGTGGGCAGATGGTCACAAAGACAAAGAAGGTCATATCAGGTGAAGAAAAGAGGCAGTTGTTCTGTCCTGAATACTAACGTGTGTGTAGAAGCCACAGCCTGAAGTGTTATATAACCATCTTTTCCAAATTGCGGAACATGTGCTAATCTCAGTTTTTTTATTTATTTATTTTTTTTGCACTGAAAAAGTGCTTTTCACTTTCTCTTGTCAAAAACAAGCTATAGAACACAGAGGGTGAGTGGTTGGTCCTTGTGTTTTATTTTGTATTGGATGAACTCTGTGGCATGGAGAGACTCAGCACTGCAATTACATCACAGAGGAGGGCAGCTGGCACAGCACCCATTAATATTCATGCCAGAGCTGGAGGTAGAATGGACACCTTTGTTTCACCGGGATCTGAGCCTTGCGATGCATGACGAGCGGCTGCAGATACAGAGTGCATATAATGGCTTTCTGCTTCAGGACGGGACCCGTGTTTATCCTCCGATCGGGAAGGATCAAAGAGCTACACACACCGCTAGCAGGCAGAAAGTGATGCAAGTGATTGGGGATGAGGAGGGTTGTATGAAAAGAGAGAAAGTGAGGGGATTCACTGGCAGTTAATGAGCAAAGCAGATGCAAGATATGTTGCTTACTAGAGTATTTACTTTCATATTTAATATGATGTGCTGCATGGTTTTATTAGCATGTCTGCTAATAAATTAAATAAGCTAATTGGCTAGCTCACCAATGTGAATGAGTCAAGGCCTTTTTAACCCAGCTAACAAAAATATGTTCTGATGTCTTGCTAACATTCACTGTAGGAAAATGTTATTTATGAATGTTGAATATTGAATGAATGTCATTCAAAACGTCCAGTTTTTTAAATGTTTAAAAAAATTATAATTTTTTTGTTATGCAGACATTAAGGCAACATTACGTTTTATAATTTTCCGAACATTATGGGAATGTTAGTTTTGAATGTTCTCTGAACATCTGAAACAAGCAGAAACATAAAAAAAAAACAGATGAATATGCAACTGAAACATTTCAGAAATAAAACCTTTCCAATGAGTGATGTATAAATACATTTTTTGTGCTAATGTTTTGAGAATTAATTTTGAAAAAAAATAATTTTTGAAAAATTGCCAGAATGTTAACTGAAGTTAATCTGAGAACATTTCTTGTTTGTTGGGAATTCACTAGCTTTGGTGGAATCATACTCATCTTGAAAAGTTGGTTTTAATTTTTCAGATTTTTATAACTTACATAAAGGCATAGTGCACACAAAAATGAAAATTACCCCATGATTTACTCACTCTCAAACCATTAAATATATATGACTTTCTTCTTTCATACGAATACAATTGGAGTTATATTAAAAAATGTCTTGGCTCTTCCAAGCTTCATAATGGCAGTGAATGGTAGTTGAGATTTTGAAGCCCAAAAAAGCGCATCCATCCATCATAAAAAGTACTCTACACAGCTCCGGTGGGTTAATAAATGCCTTCTGAAGCAAAGCAATGCGTTTGTGTAAGAAAAATGTACATATTTAAAACTATCTCTATCTATCTGTATAACTATCTGTTAATCTCTAGTTTCCGCTAACTGTCGTACATACATTCACAAGAGAGTGGCATTCCAGCGGATGACATAGGACGTAGGTGTAGTGTAAGCTCCGGTGAGAATATAGTAGTCTCATGAGAACTAAATTTTGTGTACAGCAAAGGAAAACCAGTCTCCTCTTGGCTTATATCGAAATCCTCCAACATTTTCCTTTACAAATCCTCATTTTGTACTTCTAATTCATGATTGGTGTTCGTCACTTCTCACTAGAGCTTGTACTACGCCTACGTCCAATGCCATCCGTTGGAACACCATTCTCTAATGCGCGTGCAACAGTTAGCAAAAGCTAGAAATTATGGTTTATAAAACTTTAAATATGCCTATTTTTAACTCCGATTGTATTCATCTGAAAGAACAAAGTTATATACACCTAGGATGGCTTGAGGGTGAGTAAATCATGCGGTAATTTTCATTTTTGGGTGAACTATCCCTTTAAAAAGCTAAACACTGACAAATCTGATTTTTTTTATTGCTGTCATGTGATTATTTCCATGGCACTCAGAATTTGCATTTCAAATGAATATTGACACATAAGTGCCAGTTTATTCCTCCCTCTGCATTTGTGGTGTAAGTGCTGGATCTTGACCAATAGAGGTCCTCCTTGCTTTGAAGCCGGTTACTGAGCACTGTGTTTCTGCTCTCGAATAAGCACTCAAGGCCAGCTGTGATGCACTGACTCGATCACTAGAGGTGTACCCTTGATTTCAAGGCAACACTATTGTCTGATATAGTACTGCAACTGGTATATCCTCCTTAATAGAGAGCAGAAGAAATGTAAACATAAAAACCTGCTATTTAATACCAGTAAAGCACATTTCTAGAGGTTAGACATTGTTAAAATTGAACGGAAGCAGAGTGTCATTTTATCCAGACACTGAAATCACAACACATTGCAGTGATCAAATTACATCGTGTGTGAGCAGATGAAGGGATGCTGCAGCACCACACAGTATGTGTGTGTTTCATTAGTGATTCGTCTTGTCCTAATTACTGTAAAATGAACAAGACTCCATCTGGCTCCAATAACACTTAATAGCAAATATTTAATCTAATCAAAATATGCAGTGTGAGAGGGGGACATGTTTTAACAGACTGCTCGTTTCATGTTTTCACACAAGACTTGATGTACTTCAAGACCACATCTGCTTTTTGGCTCATTTATAAGGGTAATTTTATCAGGCAAGGACCCTTTGAGAACCAGCTTAGACAAAATGATCAAATTAAATACAAATCTTTCAAAATAATAAGACTGGAACAGTACTGTTAATATATACAGGTGCATCTCAATAAATTAGAATGTCGTGGAAAAGTTCATTTATTTCAGTAATTCTACTCAAATTGTGAAACTCGTGTATTAAATAAATTCATTGCACACAGACTGAAGTTGTTTAAGTCTTTGGTTCTTTTAATTGTGATGATTTTGGCTCACATTTAACAAAAACCCACCAATTCACTATCTTAACAAATTAGAATACTTCATAAGACCAATAAAAAAAAAAAAACAGTTTTAATGAATTGTTGGCCTTCTGGAAAGTATGTTCATTTACTGTATATGTACTCAATACTCGGTAGGGGCTCCTTTTGCTTTAATTACTGCCTCAATTCGGCGTGGCATGGAGGTGATCAGTTTGTGGCACTGCTGAGGTGGTATGGAAGCCCAGGTTTCTTTGACAGTGGCCTTCAGCTCATCTGCATTTTTTGGTCTCTTGTTTCTCATTTTCCTCTTGACAATACCCCATAGATTCTCTATGGGATTCAGGTCTGGTGAGTTTGCTGGCCAGTCAAGCACACCAACACCATGGTCATTTAACCAACTTTTGGTGCTTTTGGCAGTGTGGGCAGGTGCCAAATCCTGCTGGAAAATGAAATCAGCATCTTTAAAAAGCTGGTCAGCAGAAGGAAGGATGAAGTGCTCCAAAATTTCTTGGTAAACGGGTGCAGTGACTTGGTAAACAGGTGTGGGTGATGGACCAACACCAGCAGATGACATTGCACCCCAAATCATCACAGACTGTGGAAACTTAACACTGGACTTCAAGCAACTTGGGCTGTGAGCTTCTCCACCCTTCCTCCAGACTCTAGGACCTTGGTTTCCAAATGAAATACAAAACTTGCTCTCATCTGAAAAGAGGACTTTGGACCACTGGGCAACAGTCCAGTTCTTCTTCTCCTTAGCCCAGGTAAGACGCCTCTGATGTTGTCTGTGGTTCAGGAGTGGCTTAACAAGAGGAATACGACAACTGTAGCCAAATTCCTTGACACGTCTGTGTGTGGTGGCTCTTGATGCCTTGACCCCAGCCTCAGTCCATTCCTTGTGAAGTTCACCCAAATTCTTGAATCAATTTTGCTTGACAATCCTCTTAAGGCTGCGGTTCTCTTGGTTGGTTGTGCATCTTTTTCTTCCGCACTTTTTCCTTCCACTCAACTTTCTGTTAACATGCTTGGATACAGCACTCTGTGAACAGCCAGCTTCTTTGGCAATGAATGTTTGTGGCTTACCCTCCTTGTGAAGGGTGTCAATGATTGTCTTCTGGACAACTGTCAGATCAGCAGTCTTCCCCATGATTGTGTAGCCTAGTGAACCAAACTGAGAGACCATTTTGAAGGCTCAGGAAACCTTTGCAGGTGTTTTGAGTTGATTAGCTGATTGGCATGTCACCATATTCTAATTTGTTGAGATAGTGAATTGGTGGGTTTTTGTTAAATGTGAGCCAAAATCATCACAATTAAAATAACCAAAGACTTAAACTACTTCAGTCTGTGTGCATTGAATTTATTTAATACACAAGTTTCACAATTTGAGTTGAATTACTGAAATAAATGAACTTTTCCACGACATTCTAATTTATTGAGATGCACCTGTATGTGTGCTATGTTGCTCATGTTTCTTTTCTTTTCTTTTTTTTTTTTTTTAAATCTCTTAAAAAAAGTTACTTCACTGAAGCATAACTGAGAGCTCCATTAATTCTCCTGAGCCATGACAGAGCAACCTCTGAGCAATAAAATTGTCCTCTGAGAATACATTCTTCACTGAATGGGCACTAATGCCCAATATATATTTCGCCCAAAGGCCATTCAAAGGATTTTGGATTACCAATGTGGGAATACAACTATTAATATCCAAGGAGCTACCCTCATATTTAGATTCACACACTCTCAAAGTCTGTTGTGGAAGCACTATACGCTGAGTCCTGATTTATAGCCAAGCAAGAGAGTAAGAGGGTGAGTGTTTACAGAGGCCGTATCGATCCAGTGACAGGAAGATTCTGCACGGTTGTGGTTTCACAGCTTCCTGTGTGCTGGGGTGAGCTGCCCACTGGAACATAGATCATGCTCTGTGGACTGAGCTTCTGCCTAGTCCATTGATTCCAGCCCCTTATTCAATTCATGTTAAGTATTAAAACCACCCGTCTTAAATTACCAACACAGTCCATGCTCTTTATGAAGAGTACTTGATTTGGAAGGCAAAACCTCAAGGGCCTTGCTTTAAATAAAAAGGACTACTGTCACATAAACATAGGAGAGCTTTGGTGGATTGATAAAAAGGCTACTTTAAGTGATGTTTTTACATCTGTGTGATATTTTAGAGGAGCGAATTGAATGCAAATTGTGAGATTATACAGTACATTGATTCAGTTCAAAATGTCATTTACTTACCCTCATGTTGTCTGAAATCTGTATAACTTTATCCACACAAGAAAGAATTTTAGCAGAATGTCCAAGCTTTACTCTTTAGTATAATGAAAGCGACGGGGACTAGAGCCTGCAAGCTCGAAAAAGCACTATACAAATAGTCAATCTGACTTGTGCGCAAAAATCTAAGTATTCTGAAACCATATGAAAGATTTGTGTGAAAAACTAGAAACCTTGCTTTACAGTCACTATTCACTTTCATTGTGAATCAAAAAGTGGATGACATGAGAGTGAGTAAATGATAACCATATTTTTATCTTGGGTGTTCCTATATAATAAAAAAACATCCTATTTCATAACCAGCGATCGTGTTTTACATGCTCAAATATTTAAAAATAAGCATAAGTGTGGTTAGAAAAAATGACTGAAAATTACAACCGGTAATTGCAGCTGTTATCAGTTTATAGTCATTAACTATCAATCAAGAGAAATAAAATCATTGACCAAATCTCCCCCAAATACACACACACTTATGCCCTAACAGCACATGAACACACAAAAACACACACTACCATTTACATATTGTCAGCAGCCATCTGCTGTAAATGATGGGCAATTAACTCAGTGGCTTTGTCTCTCCTCTCACTGTTTGGTTGACATGTATGGTCGTTTTCAGAGAATATATGCGGGTGAGATAACAAGCAAGATGGAATGATGGAAAAACAGAGAGACATGGGAGAAGAAATGATGAAGAGAGACAATGGGGTCAAAAAGTCTGAGGCCACATTGAAAATCTGGCATTCTAATTTAAACCAGGATTTTGACAAGTTGTAAACAAATAAATATTATGACATGAAATGAATAAGACACAGTCTGTTGCACGTGTGTGTGTATTATTCCCAAATATGAGATAAATCTGTAAATGTGATCTTTCTTTTGGGGACATGTGACATCCACAAAAGCAAGTAAGAAGTAAAAAGTCAAATGTAAGTCATTTTTATTAAAAGAAAATGCAAAAATAATTTATCAACAGAGCTGTTTGCCTCACCAATGAAAATGGTTCCAAACACAGCCAAAGTAGAATACATTTTTGTACATCTCCAAACAACACAAAATAGTGGCATTCCTGAACAAATCAGTGTTTCTGAACAAGTCGGTTAAGTAAATAATTCAAAGACTCTCTTATAAAAATAGTAGCTGTACCCAAAAATCTGAGTATGTACTACTTTGGATTAGAACCTTGCAACCATTAAGAAGTATGTTCTATGTAATATAAATGTGTATAGCATGAACGTAATCTCGGCATATAGATACATATGCTACATATATAAATGCATATGCAAATACAGATGCAGCCAGAGTGTTTTGGAGTCATATAAATGATTCAATGACTTTCTCATAAAAACAGTTATTTAATCCCTTAATGATTTAGAATTTGTGAACAAATCGACACGACACTTCAAAAAGACATTTGTTTTGTCCTGAATGAATTAGTGTTTTGAACAAATCAGTTGAGTGAATGGTTAAATTGCTCACATGTAAACGTCACTTATGGTCACATGGTCACTTATTTTGTTTCTGAATGAATCAGTTGAGCAAATAGTTCATTCATCTATAGAGACAGTCACTTTGACTTAATGGTGTAACATGAAGATGGAGTTGATGGAGTAACTGAAACCCCCCACCACTAATGCTGTATAATTAGCTTTATATAGTCTACAGTATATCCCCATTTAGATCACTCATAGATTACAGTAACCACTCTCTGAACCATTTCTCCTCTCATTCACAGTGGGATACAATTAGCAAAGTTAGAGTAAGAGAGAGCAAGAAATAGGTGGTGAGAATGACAGCCTAGACTCTATATTTCTCTAAGCATGCTGGAGGTGTTTCCTGCAAGTTTTATGTGGTAATTATACAGTGTAGATGTCTCACCCCTGGGCAAAGGTGAGAGGAACTCACAAGATTAACCATCTTCATAGAGCTGCCCTCTCTTATTCACCTCACACAGCCAGTTTGCTGTCTAATAACACTCTTTCCGACATGGGTTGGAGAGAGGAGACCTGCCATGTAAAAGGAGGTCACCATCTACAGAAAAAAGGCTGATGGAGGAAATTACCTGCCCAGAGATGCTGAAGAATCATAGATGGCACATTTATCTTTTAGCAATGGGACACAGCTCCAAAAAGACCATTAATATACCATGTATAAACCCAAGGTAATTCAGCCAAGTAGTGCACGGCCGCACACACACACACACACACACACACACACACACACACACACACACACATTTTTTCCCCCATATTTTTCATATTGTGTGTGTATGTGTGTGTGTACTTGTTTATGCTACATTGAGGGAACAAATGTCCCCAAAAGGATAGTGAAACCTAAAGTAAAGCAGGCAGCATGAATGTGTGCCACAGTCTCAGCTCTTGCTGTGAGGGCCACACAGAAGAAACAAACATTGTAATACGACAGCCCAAAACAAACAAACAAACAAACAAACAAACAAACAAACAGCATTTTTGTGGTAATGGCTGTGATTAACAGATAAGGGAAGTAAGAGGGAGATAAAGGCCACCCCCAGCGCTAACCTTCAGAAATGGCACAGCTCTTTCAGTTAGCTGCCGTTCACACACTCCCAGCATGCAGAGTGAGGATCAGAGGCAGGTGAGAGCTGCTCTCATTCTGTCATTATAAAGAAACAAACTGCAAACATCTCAATATATCTAGTTGGTCAGAATTTCTCACAAATTGACTTCTAAATTACAAATAAATGCTGGTGCCTAATTTAAATTTACAATATAATTATTTACAATACAGCTAATGCCACTATTAAAGCCACTAATTATTTATTAATGCCACTATTTGTTCCTTCACATTTCTTGTATAAATATTCTGTGCAAAACAATAGTTACTAACACTTTTAAAATATTTACCTCATTTTTTCCCATCCATTTATCATGTCACAATAATTTCTATTTTTTATTTATTTATTTTATTTATTTATTTATTTATTTATTTATTTTTTTACAATTTTCTGCAGTAATTAAATTCAAACTGCTCAAACACATCCATTGAACTCACTTCTGCAGGTTGTAACTAGCATAGAATACTAAATCCCACAATGCAATGTGGTTGACTTGGCCATCCAACTATGACAAAAGATTCAGAAATAATACTGGATATGGATAATGCTAATCAATTAAACCAGAATCTCTCTCTAAGCCTTGATTGTGAATTTTTGAAGCAGTCATCTATCCTGTGATTATACTCCAGTCAATATGCTTCCCATGCCAGCACTATTGATCTGCCCAGTCATGTGTGCTCACCACATCTGGAGGAAGCAGGCTGGATTGTTTCAGCATTGCAGCAGATATCAGAGATGCACAATGGATTCCACCTCCCTCTGCCAGTGGACAGATTACAGCAGGACTCAGAAACGCCCAAGTGTGTCAGAAACAAATTCCACCTGCCATCGATTTGTGATAGCAGTGCTAAACAAGTCATATTGCAATCATGTAAGATGTGGTGATGGTATGTGTTGAAATTAATATGTAATGTCAGGAGTCTGGCGGTTTGATCGACAGCTCGAGATATGTGGATATGAATGCGAAAGGTGGGTTGCTCTTTCAGCCGAGAACAAAACGTGGAGAAAAAAAACGGATCGATTCATTAGCCAAGAGTCAGAGTTCCTGAGAGACAGCAATCTCAAGTGAGTTCTATTGATTTTCTTTTTCAATTATGTAGTGAAAGGTAAATCACAGTCAGTGGCATTTAAAAATGAGCAGAATAAATACAAACACTGAGAGTGTGTGAACCTAAAATTACACAAGCAACTAGCACATAGCCATATCACATTCTTTGCAGGCCTGTTATCGATTCTGAAATATGGTCGCGCTTGTGTGCATTTGTGTGAATCATATGTGCATTTAAATACAGGACCTTGGAATTCATGTGTAGAAACTGGGGCTGTCATTTAAAGGTGTTAATTCACCCAAAAATGAAAAATTTGCTTAAAATTTACTTCTCTCCCTTAGGCCATCAAAGACGACTTTGTTTCATCATTGAAACAGATATGGAGAAATCTAGCATTACATCACTTGCTAACCAATATATCCTCTGCAGTGAATGGGTGCCTTCAGAGAGATAGAGTCCAAACAGCTGATAAAAACATCACAATAATCCACAAGTAACTCCAGTCCATCAATTAACATCTTGTGAAGTGAAATGTTGCTTGTTTGTAAGAAACAAATCCATCAAGACATATTTAACATCAAACTGTTGCTTTTTTCATAATATTGCTTTCTCTAGTGAAAAAGTCATCTAATCTGAATCAGGAGAGAAATATGCACAGATCAAGCACTGTTTACAAATGGAAACTGTCCAAAACAGATGACAACATGAAATGGACTTTTTCCACTTGTGTAAGCCTTAGTATGGATTATGGACTGACATTTTTGGCCAGAAGTTAAAACGCTTTAATGATGGATTTGTTTCTGCAGAGGATCCATTGGTGAGCAAGTGATGTAATGCTAAATTTCTCCAAATCTGTTCTGATGTAGAAGCAAACTAATCTACAACTTGGATGGCCTGAGGGTGTTAAAAAAAACAAAACAAAAAAAACAAAAAAAACAAGGCTTTACTTTATTTAACTTTCATTTAACTATTCGTTTGAGTTAGGCTTCACCAAGGAGAAATCTACATAACATGTCTACAAAAACTAGCCCTAAATTACCAAACAATATCAAGGTTCTCTTCTGGGTCACATTGTTCCTCAAAAGTATTTGGTAAGGTCTTACTAATGTGTTTATTTTATATAACTTGAGCAAGGTAATAATGAAAATAGCCTGCCACAAATATCACTGAAGCATCAGCATTGTTGTGGCAACATTAGAGTGAAAAGAATTGCTCTAAAATGAAGCACTTCATTATGAATTAAACTGCTTTTAATGCTTTTAATGCCAGCATTCTAATAGGTTCATTTGTGTGTCAGAATGTGTGGGTGAATTCAATAAACAGGTACAGAAAAATGAAAAGAAAATAGGTTGAGTGTTTGTGAAATGCTAATAAGAATTAAATGAGGACTTCTAGTAATTTTGATAATGATAATAGGTAACGCTCAACCTTTCATTTTTTCCCTTTGTGAGTCAAATAAACACACCATTAGAAGAATCATTGACTGTTGTCAGTCTGAATACGAAATTATGCGTATTTGGAGACTGGGATAATTTTTGGGGTCAGAATTTGGAGGTTTGCTGGATGCATGTCTTTCTGGTCCAGGTGATGGCGCTGTTTTCTCTAACCTTGCTAGACTAGGTTTTCCCACACACTGCTTTAGTAAAGGAACAGACACACTAATTACATCACAACGTGTATATTTATAAATATAACATATATATATATATATATATATATATATATATATATATATATATATATATATATATAATTTATATTATATTAATTATAGTATTTAGGGTAGGATATTTATTATTTACATAGGGTCTATTTTTTTTTATACATATACTATAATAACAAATACACTAAATAACTCTGAAATTACAATCAAATTTACAATCATTCCTAAATAAGATGTTCATATATATATATATATATATATATATATATATATATTACATTTTTTGGCAGTAAACATGTATGTTTATATAGCTATCCCATAAATATAGAAAGAGAGATAGAATTATAGTAAAATTAGATTTTTATGTTTTATATATACCACATATATAAAAATAATACAATTATATTAAATTTAACAATACATCTGTAAATCTTTTTTTTAATTAAGAACTTTTTTCTTCTCAGATTAACTCACTTCTAGAGACAAATATGTTTTTAAACTCTTAAGTTAACCTACTCACACACACTAACCTGAAGATAAAAATGAACAAAAAGGTGGAAAATTTAACACATGCAACCAACGCACATTTACTTCTAAACAATTTGAGAACACTATTGATATTCAGAAATCATCAATATGTTCCTCGATCCACCTTGACAAAAAACCTTGTACCTCATCCCATTTGTGTGTGAGATGAACTGTCTTGTGGTTCAGACTGTTGCTCCCACCCTCATTTTTTCCCCAAAGACCGAGCCTAGCCTTCCACGTGATCATGCCACGCTCAGTTAATTCCTGCAACCGACACTGTAGCCTTCATGCTGGATGGATCCCCGCAGAGGCCTTGGCCCCAATGAGCCACAGGAGCCTTGTGCCGAACACAGCGCGTGCCTCTTTTCCAAGGTCACGGGGAGGACAGTGCAGAACGGACGGATGACACAAGACCACCATTTCCCTGACTCAAGATAGAAATGGATAAAAAGAAGTGAAAAAATAAAGAAGAGAAGAGAAGAGAAGAGAAGAGAAAGTGAGAGAGGAAAATGCTTTGCAAACATGTAACCAGAAAGGAAAGAGCACTACTGGGGAAGCCCAGAAATAGACTGGCTAATGTTTCAGTGCAGTGGCCTGACCCCTGCATTGCAAGTGAAATTCATGAAAGCAGCAGGAGGAGAATATCAGTTTCTCTGTTTCTGTCTCACATCAGTACGCTCATGTCTGGGGAAGAGGAAAGAGGAGGCAGGGTTTCTAAAATGCACCTAGATGTGATTTCCTGTCATTTCCATTACAGCATGATATTTAGTAAACATTTATGAGAATGATATCTGAAATGTGCCTCTAAATCATAAGTGAGGAATGTATGGCTGTGTTTCGGATGCAGACAGGAATACTGTATCTGTATGTGCATCTGTGGATTTCAGCACCTGCTGTTGGACAGCTCCCTCCCCCTTACTAGGGTTATTATAGGCATCTCACTCACTCATACACACACACACACACACACACACACACACACTCAAACATAGTAAAACTCTATCAGCGTAACAGATGCAAATTTGTTAATATACTGAAAATGGCATGTGTGTGTGTGTGTGTGTGTTCGCTTGTTGCTTTGATGGATAACAGTGCGTTTTTCTCCCAGGTTCGGACATCTGTCCACACAGCTGCTGTAGCTGTTCTACTGTACTCCATTTTCAAAGTTTAATAGTGTTTGTCAAATCTCTCTCGGTCTCATTTTCAAAGCCAGCACACTGGAAGGCACTCCATCAATCTTTAAATGACAATAAAATGCCTCAGATTTACAGAGTGTTATGCCTTATTACACGGCTCTCTGAAATACTCAATTCTAATTGGTCAATCGCAGCATTCAGCAGGCTGATATTTCGTGGTCGTTCAAGCTGTATCCACCGAATTTTTAATGTTGGAGCGGATGTGTCAATTTGTAACTTGTATGTGTGAGACTTCCGGTGTCATTCGCTTCCAGCTATTTTCAACTGTACAAAGCAGCTCCTCATGCTGCTTGATATCGTAAACTGGTATTTCTCATCATATTATTTTAACATTTTTAATAATTACAAACACACTGGTTTGTACTGGAAATAGCTTCACTATTTATTGCATCGTTTAGGCTACTGTTATTCTTCTAGTTATTTACCTAGAGTGGCTGCAAAATAAGATGGATATCAACATGCTCATCCGGGTAACTGAAAACTGCACTACTTTTATGACTCATTCTCTCTCCTTTCATACAAACACATTTAGGCCAAGGGCCATCTTGTGTCTATTTTATCGATTGTAGTGAAAATAACCTAAAAATAATTTTATTGCAATATTGCTGCAGTGTTTGTCTTGTTGGACTATTTTTTTTTTCTTAGCGGATGCCTTAAGATAATATAAAGGCAAAAATGTAAATTAATTCCAGATCAAATCAATACTTGATATTTATGTATTTATCTATTTGCTTTGAAATAATTAGGAAATTGACTTACATGTTACAGAGGACAACTTGAAAAGAGCTTTGTAATAAAAAAATTGACAAAATCATCAAAAGCGGACAGAACTCCTAGATATATGATTAGAACTACCCTGAATAAGAAACAGGCCTTCGCTGCTCCTTTTATAAGTGCATGATCCTGAATGGATGCTATCTAATCCATTTAGAGCTATCTGGGTGTCTTGCTGAAATTAAGTGATCACATACTGCTGCAGTAGAGATATATCCAGGCATAAAAGATGGTTATCCTGGTTTATGACTGGCATCTTATGGTGGGCATTTGGAGACCACTTCAACAAATAACATACATATACAATAATTTATGATTGGAATGATAAAGCACTAAAAAAATAAATACATTAAAATGTATTTATTTATATAGTGTGTGTGTGTGTGTGTGTGTGTGTGTATATATATATATATAAACACATATATATATAGATAGATGGGATATATATATATATATATCCCATCTATCTATCTATCTATCTATCTATCTATCTATCTATCTATCTATCTATCTATCTATCTATCTATCTATCTATCTATCTATCTGTCTATCTATCTATCTATCTCTCTCTCGCTCTCTCTCTCTCTATCCCAATTATGCCCGTACAGAACCTGCAAACTTGTACTTAATGATCATTTATGTTTAAACTAAAATCAAGTCTTTTTAAACTGAGATCTTTTTTTCTATAAAAAGTATAGCAAGCAGTACATCTTCCCCAGTTGAGCAATTAATTGGCACCAAACAGTTCTTCTAGTGTTCTTGTTTGTAAAGGAAATGCAAAAACGTCCTTTGCGGTGTTGGTAATTTCAAAGATAGACAGGACAAGTAAAATCTAAAGTAATGTCATCTGGGTACATTTATGAAAGATGTGTCCATGTTAATGAAAGACATCAGCTTTGTTCATCCAACAGTATAAACTGATATTCAAATGCTGCTCATATACATTCAAAAGCTCTCTTCACCCTGAAACTGAAATATGCTTAAAGGACACACTTTAAAGTCTGCTGAAATTCCACTCTAATCTAGCCTTTTTAAAACACCATTTTAACATTCTCTTGTACATCAAAACATAATAATTAAAATCTGCCGGAAGGTAAAACTTAATGAATCAAAAATAAAGGACAAGTAGGTTTCCATAGAAACATGTATAATTATGATAATTAGGCCGCCATGAATGTTGAATTCATCTGAATTAGGTAAATATGCAGACAAAAGCAGATAAAGAAGAACAATCCTCTTTGACATTTTTTCAGTGTACACTTGAAGCTTTACCTGTTTATGGAATCTATCTGATAGACACAAGCTCTTCTGCTTTCAGACATTGTAAGGACAAAGGACCCTAGAATTATCATAGCCTACTCTAATTTTTCTCTCATGAATATTCATGCCACCATGTCATTATGCTGCCATAAATCTTTTTTTTTTTTTTTCAGTATAAGTCTACAGTTCTGACCTCTCCAAATCACCAGCGCTCCCAATCATGAGTAATACATTATTCAGGACCTACACTGATTGTCTAAACAACATCATCTAAGCAAAAAAAGCCATTTAATGAAAAAGTTTTTTGTACCAACATGATGAATGAGTACATAGCACAACTTGTAGACTTTGTTTCTTAATTCAAGCATGACGAATGATGAACAATTAGTTAAATTGGGCTATTTAAACCAGACGGAAATGAAAATGAGTTTTTGTTGTCATTGCATAAAATGCCATTTAGGATCTTACTTTTGTGATTGACACCAAGTCTGTGAACTGCACAATCTGTATGTTGTTGAAGGCTAATACAAAAATGTAGTATTCATAAAACTGATAAATTGGCACGGTACGGAGCTAAAAATGCTGGAACTCAAATTCATGAAATTCAATTATTTGAATGATTGCAAGTTTATTCTGCTGATTCAACGTTTTTTTTATTTATTTATTTTTTTTGAGTTCTTTGTTTGTACTGAACAGTTAGACTGCCCACTGTTCTTCAGAAAAATCATCCAGGTTCTGCAAATTATTTGGTTTTCCAGCATCTTTTGCATACTTCACCCTTGCTGGGGATGAAAACTTTTGAAACAGGATGAAGATGTGTAAATTTTCCTTATATTGTTTAAATATCATATTTAATTTAGTACTGCCCTTCAGAAGCTATAGAATATACTTACATGTTTCCCAGAAGACAAAATTAGCACAATTTCCCCTGATCTTCAAATTCAAATTCAAATTCAAAAAAAAAAAAAAAAAAAAAAAAAAAATAGACATGGATCATCTACAGTAGGTATACATTAGGAATGGAAGGAAGTGTATGTAAACTTTTGAACGGGGTCATTTTTATGAATTCAGCTATTATTTTGTCTTGTGGACTATATGCAAACATCTTTTATGTGAAATACCTTATTCAGGACAGTACTACAAATAAATACAGTATATATGTTTCTACCATAGCTAGTATTTCAGGTGAAGGCACACTGCAAAATGTCTGGGTTTAATTTTTTCTGTGGTTATTTCTGGCACTTATCAAAGGTTATTTTAAGCCATTACTCTGAAGTACGGATCAATACTCTATTCACATAAAACGAGAAAAGATACCCTCAAAAGGACCAATTTCACCAGCTGATGGGGAAAACTAAATGGTTTGGTGACTATTGGAAAATCGACTCGCACAATTGACAGCCACCAAGCAATTTTAAAATCAGGAGGGCTTGAAAAACTAGACAATCCATTAACATTAATGCCAAGAGATTCAAATACAAATACAAGGATATAATGAAATTGCAAATCATCATATCATGCTGTTATGAGAACCAGCATTTCCTATTGTGCAAAGCGTTGTTAGCAGGCTAATATTCCACTCCAGCTTCTTTAAGGAGTATGTAGATATCTGTGCTTAATTGAAAGCTATTATCATAATGCACCACACCTTGTGTTATTCATATTCAAATAGCCTCATTTGAACAAAGTACGATGTACACCCCCCTGAGTGATTGCAAAATGAGGCAGGAACAGGGGATCACTGCTTTAAATTACAGCGGTGATGACACAGGGGTCTCTCTCACATATAAGTTCCCATTGTTCGATTTGCAAATGAATGTGTCGAGTATTTAAGATTTAAATTTAGATTAAGTGATTGGTAGTTTCAGTCCAAACAAATGGGCACTGCATTTGTGGAGTTTTCCAGAGAACATTTGAAAAATTAGAAGTGAATGATAAAACTATTGTGGGGAAATAAATTAGAAATTAAAACACAGGTTCCACGTCATGGAATATGATATCCTCAATTCGCAGAAGTAATCAAATTGGCAGATGTGTCATCTACTGATGGGACCACAGGTGGCTGTTTTGACCAGATTCTACTTACTTTTCAAATTATATGAATTAAACAAGAAGATCTACTTCTAAGAACAAGCTCATGGATCTCCAGGAAATCCCACACTTTCTGCTGTGCAGTTGTGGTAAAGTGACACCTGGCTGTAGCTGCGTCTGATTAGCTCAGTTCTCCAGGCTAATTTCTACCAGAGAGTTGTCTTTTTTTTACCTTATGAAGCGCTCCACCACATCTTCAAGTGATTTCACCTGTTCCTCAAATGTTCCTGAAATCCAAACTACTGCTTCTGTGTTTTCTTTAACTAAGATGGGTTTTGATATTGTTGTGCATATAATTTCTGGGGAATAAGAGTCAAGTCTCTATATATATATATATTGGTCCATAAATGCAAATCTATTGCTTGTTTGTGATTGATTGATTGATTGATTGATTCATTTATTCATTCATTCATATTTTAAAAAACTGTAAAAACCAGGTATTGACTGACTGACTGATTGATTGATTGATCGATTAATTGAATAGTATATCTCTCCTCAACAAGCCTCACAATTTGACATCATTCATGTTGCAGAGCAAGTTCTGCATTGCTATTTATTACTTATATGAAGAGAAATAGTAAGGCACCATTAATGCAGGTGGATCTCAAAATATTAGAATATCACGAAAAAGTAATTTTTTTTAGTAACTTATTTAAAAAAAGTTAAATTTTCATATATTCTAGATTCATTACATGTAAAGAAAAATTTTATTATTATTATTTTTTTTTCATTTTGATGATTAGAGCTTACAGCTCATGAAAGTCAAAAATCCAGTATCTCAAAATATTAGAATATTTCCTAAGATCAATCAAAAAAAAAATAAATAAATTTTCAAAACAGAAAAGTTCAAGTTCTTTATATGTTCATTTATGCACTAAATTATGCAAATACTTGGTCGGGGCTCCTTTAGCACAAATGACAGCATCAGTGAGGTGTGGCATGGAAGCGATCAGCCTGCACTGCGGAGGCACTATTGAGCCTTCAGCTCGTCTATGTGTTGTTGGATCCACTGTTTCTCATCTTTCTCTTGAAAATATCCCATAGATCCCATATGGGGTTCAGGTCAGGCATGTTGGCTGGCCAATCAAGCACAGTAATATCATGGTCAGCAAACCACTAGGAAGTGGTTTTGGCACTGTGGGCAGGTGCTAATGTCCTGATGGAAAAGGAAATCAGCATCTCCATAAAGCTTGTCAGCAGATGGAAGCATAAAGTGCTCCAAAATCTCCCGGTAGACAGCTGCATTGACTTTGGACTTGATAAAACACAATCGACCAACACCAGCAGACACCACGGCACCCCAAATCATCGCTGACCTGGGAAACTTCACACTGGACTTCAAGCAGCTTGGATTCTGTGCCTCTCCAGTCTTCCTCCAGACTCCAGACCTTGATTTCCAAATGAAATGCAAAACCACTGAGCAACAGTCCAGTTCTTTTTCTTCTTAGCCCAGGTAAGATGCTTCTGACGTTGTTTCTGTTTCAGAAGCGACTTGGTAGCCCTTTTCCTGAAGATGTCTGAGCGTGGTGACTCTTGATGCACTGACTCGGCTTCAGTCCACTCCTTGTGAAGCTCTCCCAAGTGTTTGAATCGGCTTTGCTTGACAGTATTCTCAAGCTTGCGGTCATCCCTGTTGCTTGTGCACCTTTTCCTACCCAATTTCGTCCTTCCAGTCAACTTTGCATTTAATTTGCTTTGATACGGCAGTCTGTGAACAGCCACCCCTTTCAGTAATGACCTTCTGTGACTTACCCTCTTTGTGGAGGGTGTCAATGATTGTCCTCTGGACCATCGCCAAGTCAGCAGTCTTCCCCATTATTGTGGTTTCAAAGAACAAGAGATACCTGGAATATATACTGTAGGGATGGTCATTTAATGAAACTCAAATGCAAATATTCTAATATTCTAAGATACTGGATTTTTGACTTTCATGTGCTGTAAGCTCTAATCATCAAAATTAAAACAAAAAAACTTTTTAAATGTTTTACTTTACATGTAATGAATCTAGAATATATGAAAGTTTCACTTTTTGAAATAACTTACCAAAAAAATTAACTTTTTCACGATATTCAAATTTTTTGAGATGTAATTCACAACTTAAATGGATGTCACTAAATAAATCTGAAATCAGTCTTTTTGATTATCCTATTTGATTTTATATTATTCAAATAATCAAAAAGCATATTTCACCCTGAAATCCTAAACAGATTTAATTTATATTAGCTAAACATAAAGAGGGAATATATTTATATGAAGATGCTGCATGATATTTATAATTATAATGTTTTGTATCATACAGCTGCACCATCTATTCAAAAACTTGACATACCATAAAAATGTACCTTTGATATGAAACATGATGTAAAAATGGTAAATGTGAAAACTACAAAATTATTTTCTTAATCGTTTTTTTTTCATCCAGTAAAATATTATATAACATCCCAAAATTTGACATCTGCTTGGGAGAGTTATTCAGATTTGTTTTCAGAGAATATGAAAAAAAGTTATTTTTCTCATTCATTTAGCAAACTGTTCCTCCCTCCTCCCCGTTTTTATCATAAATTAAGACAATTTAGTGAGGTTTATGCTTTAAACAAGAATTTTAACAACCAATTTGCCAATGCAATGTAAGAAAAATTAAATTAATTTGGGATACATTATCCAAAAACAAATCTTAATCTTTAACTATTGTGCTTCTCAAGTAAATGCATCTTGGTTTAACAACGTTCAGATATTTTACTGAAAAATACATGAATTTTCTAGGTGTCATAAATGGTTCAGGATAAGTATAAATAAAATAAACTATCTAAATACTGTATATAAACACATACTATTAACTGCAATGTAAGAAAAGAAGTAGAGGAAGACAAGAAATAGATCTTGCTTAATTCACATCATAAAATAAGCCTAACACAAATGCATGTACTGTAGTAGTCATACTGAGCTCCTAGTAGGGCACATGTGTCAAAGATTGATAGCGACAACAGCTGAATATGTAGAAGAAGCTGTTTTATGCCCTGCAATTGTACAAAGGCAGGACGAAGGATCTTGTCTTTGCTTGAAAGAGAGCGAGCAGCAAGGCAGAGAACTTCAAACAGTAAACGTGAGAACATCAAATGTCAAGGGATTATGGCTCTGCAAAACCAAGAGCCTAACAGAGAGAGAGAGAGACATGAAGAGAGGGAGTGACATGACGAGCAGAACAACAGAGGAAATATCAGCCTCCACATGATGCCAAACCATCGATTGAAATTCAGGTGCTGCTTTCTACTGCTTCTTGGGATTTTACCCTCATTCCCTCAAATCTAAAACAAAAGTGATCAGAATTATATATTTTAATGAACGAGGCCTGTATCTGCTAAAACCAACGACTGTTTGAATTTCTGCAAGGTTTATTAAAGATATACAAGCTATATCCTATATGATAAGAGTGGGGCTAGTTGTCACAGTGGTCTCTCTTAAATATACACAGTTTGTGCCTGCTTTGACCTGGTTTATAGTTACCTGTGGTTATTTTAATCAAACTGCTGCTACACAGCTCTCTTCTGCCCTCTCCAGATGTGAATCCAGGATGGAGCGAGGCTAAATTTATCCACCTGATCTCTGACTGGCCCCCTACTACCTTGCCAGAGGACATGTACTGCTCTGCCCAGAGATATTATCACAAATTCACTCCGCAAACACAGACGAAGAGCACATACACTCACTTACTCACAAACGGTATGTGTATCAACCGTCGTCTCAGTTAAAGAGGCTAACTAACATGTAAGAAATCGTTGTGGGTGTTTGTTTTCTGAACCTGTAAGCTCATGTTGAAGTCAGAAAAATAATTTGGGTTTGAAAGACAGGATGTTTGTCTCTAGACAGTTTGAAGATGGAGTGATCCCCACCGATCAATATGATAAACTGTGTTTACTGAGGAATGATCTTGTATTTGCAGACATAAGCTCTGTTTCAAAATCTAGTGAGCTTTCTAGCTCCTTAGACAGCTGTCTTCTTTTAACATCAACAAGTGACCAATTTAAAATGCTGTTGATCGGTAGAAAGCAACACCACACAAAAAGGAGATTTGACTTTGAACTGATTTCAATAGTTTGATGTTAGCATGTTGCTAAGCCCAAACTAGCATAACAAATAAAAATATAGGGTAAAATAATCGATTTTAAATCAGATTAATTCAAATGTATTATTACTTTTCAGAAGTGAATGAAATAAATTTTATACATTTAGCCTATAGGGACTTTTTAACATTCCTGTTTTCAAAGGTGAATGCAAACTAGAGCAAGGCAAACTTTCCATGGGAGACCATAGCAAATATTTTTCCATTTCCTTTTGCTCCCACAGCACAATAGTAGTATAGTGTTAATTGTATGCAAAATTGTTTAAAAATGAAAATATAAAAATGGCGCTAGATTTATGGTTACAATGCATTACCATAGTCTTACAAAAATTAAACATGGTTTTATTGTAGTAAAAGTGTAGTAAACATGTATTTTTTTTTTGGCATATTGATTACCATTTGTATAACCACAGTTATACTACAAACACCATTGTTAAAGTATGGATAGTGTAGCAAAACCATTGTTAATTTGTGGTTAACTATAGTAACCATGGTTTTCTGGTTTTATTTGTAGTAAAACCATGGTTAATTTTTGTAAGGGTGTGACAAGAGTCCATATTTCTTTCACCTTATCCTCCATCATAGATTAATTTTTTTCTTGTCACAATGCATTCTGGGATTGCTTTCTACGGAAAGGATCGCCTACTGTGCTGCTTTGTAATTTGTCTAAAATGAGGTATCAAAATAAAGATGCCTACCACCAAATCAGCATATTAGATTGATTTCTGAAGGATAATGTGACACTGAAGACTGAAATAATGAAAATTCAGCTTTGCCATCACAGGATTACATTTTGAAATATATTAACAAAGGAGACAGTTAATTTGTAATAATGTTTCACAATATTACTGCTCTAACTGTATTTCTGATCAAATAAATGCAGACTTGGAGAGCATAATCCAATTTTACTGAAAAAAAATCTTGGTAGTGTACAATTTTTAAACCTGCCAATTTTTGTTGCATGCATTAGATTTGCTGCATTGCCGTCCATGCATCTCGCCTCCACTCGTTCTCTCCCCTCACCAAGCTCAGCTCCCTCCATTACAAATTCTCAGCGCTGTGCGGGAAAATGGCCGCCCTGCCTTTGCTGATGTCACGGGGAATGGAGGCGATCGGGGGTCAGGGCTGAGAGCCGGAGCTCTGGGCTCATAATGCGAACGCTTACAGATTAAGATTAAATCTGCGTGGCAGAGTGGCTCTTCGTTATTAATAGTGTGTTTTAATCAGGCACTGTCCCAGGGCTCTGGATCCTGCAGGACCTCCAGCATCTGTCGGCTCCATAGAGATGTGCAGTGGAAATGAGAACACCGTCCTGAGGGGGGGGGGGCGACTGTGGCCTGACACCCTGTGCTGTATCTAATCTCCCAGCACTTGAAACTACACCGTTTACTTTGCTTTGTTCGGTACATGTTATTGTTGTTTGAATTTTAACGCATGGGTTACGGTTTATCAGAGCCAGACGGAAGTATCACAACTCTCGCTTTCAATCTGTGACAGGCTGGAGAAGGAGGTGAATGAATTATTAAACTAACTATGAAGTGCTGAGACATTTTCACATTCGCTGTAATGCATGTTGTCCCATTGAGCCCTAGAGATAAACAGTCACCCGGGCTGGCTTGACAAAAATCGACTGTGACTTCCACCTCCCCAGTCAAAACCGGTTTTAGCCTGATTGCAGACACTGCTGCAGCTGGCAATTTCTAGAATAATCTGCAGCTAAGGCTCAGCCCCACCCCCACCAATCCAGAGGCCCCACCCCCACCACCCCTTCTGCATCCTTTACTCCTCCACATCTCCCCCTCTTTCCCCTCTTTCTCTTTTGGCATCAATATTATAGACCGGAGCATGCCTCTTTCTGCTGAATCAAAGCTCTTCTGACTACTGCTGACAGAACATGCAAATGAATGGTGACACCAGGGGAGAGAGCGCTACACGCTGAATTTTTGCATCGATTTTGCAATTTCGAAAAGATTTCATATATTCGTCTAGAATTCGATGTGGACAGGAGAAGTAATGCATCACTTAAAAAGCAATGATTATTTTAAAAGGAGTGCAGTTTTTGTGTTTGCCTCAAAATAACAGCATATTTTCACTTTTATTTTTAAAATATAAATTTATTAATTTTTATTTCTATTTTTGTTTTAGTTATTTTAACACATCAAGTCAAAGTAAATTCAATGATAAAATCAAACAGAGGATTTTTATATTTTATTTCAGTTAACATTTATTTTATTTCAAGTAGCAACATTTTTTTTATGGTTTTAATTAATTATACTAAATGTGCAAGTCACATAAAAACATTCCAATACACACGTGCATAGTATATCTGCAATTTGCATTAGTGTTATTTTATCACTGAAATACTATTATAGATTTTATTAATATTTAGATTTTTTATATATATTTTCTGTTTTCATAGTCATTTCAATGTTTTAGTAATTTAGTTGTGTTTTTGCCATTTTTATTATTTTTATTTTCAATTTTTTATCTGTATAGTTTTTTTTATTAATTTTTTATTTCAGTTTTCGTTTTCGTTATTTCAGTACATCAAGTTAAATTAAATTAAATTATAAAACAAACTGATGCTTTTTATATGTTATTTTAGTTAACATTTATTTTATTTCAAGTAACGAAAAATAAAATAAATTTATTTCAAGTAAAATAAATTTACTTGAAATAAATTTATTTTATTTCAAGTAACTAAAACTATAGTTTTAGTTTTAGTTAATTATAGTAAACATGATTTGCAAGTCACATAAAAACAAACATCGATAGATAGATAGATAGATAGATAGATAGATAGATAGATAGATAGATAGATAGATAGATAGATAGATAGATTTATTTTTAGGTATGAAAGTCACCTGACTGAAATGTTACTGCTGGTTTTCTTGCAAGGCATTTTTCAGGTTTTAATCATTAAAAAAATACAGCAAAAAATATGGATCTTACAGAGTCAAACTCATCTTGCATTAGAATGAGCAAACTCAAAACAGCATATCCATATAGCGTGAAGCCGACTGCACTTTCCTTCGGTTTCCATGCAGTTTTGTAGGCTTAGCATGGCGACAGATCAATATTCAGTGCTGATAAAATCCTGACCTTTTTAATAGATTCTCTTGTGTCAGTCACCACTGACCATGTGTGTGAGGATGGCCAACACGTGAGCTGAGAGTGATGAGGAACCTTCATTACACTTTATATTATAGCCAAGTCAGTCTTGTTATCTTATGGCTTTGTGTTTTGTTTATTTCCTTTCAGGGTTAGTGGATTGTAGGAATTCAATTTCAAGGAACAATAGACTTCTGCGAGATGCTGTTTACGCCTGCGTAAAAAAGTAAAATAGTTATTTTGCTGTAAATAAAGAAGAAAGGCTATTGCCGGTGTGCATGGATGAATTTGACACATACATTATGCAGTTTACATTTTGGCTCACATTATAACAGATGCAATTTTCGTTTAGCACAAAGAGAAAGATAGCAGCAGAAAAACTAACAATACGCTGTCTAATTAAAAGAAACCTCTTTAGGGAAATGAGGGAACGTAGTGTTAACAACCTTATGCCTGCGCTAATCACCGTAGGTTATGCATGCGACTAATTATGAACTTGTTATAAGGGCCTCTGCTCATGCCACACGAGAGGGAGCATAACGAGAAGATTCTGAATCCTACTGATGTCTTCATATTATTTTTATCCCACTATTTATCAAACCGAGGTGCTTGTTGAGGATTAAACAGCTTTGTTTGTCATCAGCGTTCAGCGAGGAAAGGCATATCACACAAATGAATGCGTAATGCGCAAACTAATGCATTAAGCTTATGTGGGCCCTGCTGCAGTGTCGCATTCATGATGGGGATGCGCAGCAATGTCAAACCTTACACAAAGAAAATATATTGCCTTATACATTAACAATCAATAAATTAAATAATTTAACACATATTGTAATTATTCAGAATAATATATGGAGTTAATATATTATAATATTTAGAAAAATGAATTGCCGCTTGTCATATACTGAAAATTTTAAGAGAATATATATTTACTCATCGTAATGTAATTTTATGTTCAGTAATACACTGCATAATACATTATGTGATACATGTGATATCACTATGGTACATGTGCTAACATCATGGCAAAAAAAAGATGTATGTATATAGACACACACACACACACACACACACACACACACACACACACATATATATACAGTATATATACACATATATGTTATGAATTAAGAATAACTTTTTAAATCAAAAATAATAAAGAAAATGTAACTGTTTCGTTAAAGCTATTACATGTAAAACTGTAGTACAGTTTCTCTCTCTCTCTCTCTCTCTGTGTGTATATATATATATATATATATATATATATATATATATATTTGTATGTATCAATATCCATACATGTTCCATGCATACTGTATATTACAGTATATTGAAAAAATGTAAGGACTAGAAATGCATTATGTAATATATCTAATTATATTTTCCGATATGTCCATATATTTTTATTTCGTAAGGGAAAAATATCCATGGAGGAAAAGAAATTAAAGATTATTCACAGCATTAATGCAGCATTCCAGCTTACTATTGCATCGTTTATGCAAAAATAAATAAATAATTAAATAAATAAAATAAAAAATCACATGCAAAATGTACAGTATACAGTTTAGAATAACTGCATTGCAGTAAAGACACCAATTCCCTAAAACAGTGTCTAACACATACGTGCTATGCTGCAAAAATAGAAGACATGAAAAGACCTAAATGAAAATGTCCTAAAGTCGTAAAGCTGCTTCTTTAATACATTAACATCTTGGGGTTCCTCGGTTGTTAGAGGGAAAAGTGCCAAATCCTTTCCTCACATATTTTCTCTTAAAGGCTGGAAAGTAGATTTATCATTCCACTGAGGTGATCATATTTTTATGAGTCAGACTCAATAAGATGAAAACGTAATAATACCTAGCAGCAAGCAGCATCTCTGCAGCACAGTGTACAGTAGTTACGCTGCACGAGAGAGTGTGTAGACAGTAATCAGAAGACAGTAATCAATAGTGAGTTGTTTAAAGCTGACCCTATTTACTATTTCACTTGCACATTCCTAGTTTTATTGTGAATGGATGATGTTAACCAATAGTTGTTTAAACATTGTTTTAGCAAACTGTAATGTAACGCCCACTTTTTAAGACCCAATCAAATCCCACCCTTCACTTTTGCTTGTTGAATATCCTGTTTCACGTTCACACCGTGGAAGTAAAATAAAAAATGTGCAAACAGGAAATCACGTTGATCTCAAATATAACAAAGAACAATAAATGTTATATTAAATACAGCAAAACCAGGATGAATGCAGAGGAGAAGAATGTGGCTAAAGGAGAGTAAGAAACAGTGCTGGAACATTTTCTCAGTAGTAAAATTATGAGCACAAATATTAATTATAAGAGGCAAAGGACCTTATTTAAACATAGCTGCTCTAAATTTGGTTGACTTATCAGTGGACTTTTGTCAGTTTTACTAAACCAATGTTGATTAAGCATTATTTTACTTCTTTTCATTTGGTTGTGTAATTATGGGAATTATGGGAATTCTGTTCATTTGCAGATAGTAGACAGGAATAAAAATGGTCTGATTCATATTTATTTAACACTTTTTTTAAAAAGTGTTAAAAAGCAGTCGTGTTGACTGTTTTCATCCTCTCTGTTCATACTTCGCTTTGTTCTTATATTTCTTAGATCTTATCCACCTATCCATTTAAGCTTTTATGTTTCTAATTATTGATGTTGTCTTTAAAGATATACCGCTATTCAAATCTTTTCTCTTTGCTTTACTGAACTGTACAGGACCATGTTCAAATCATGTTAAAGGGGAATAGATCTCCAAAAATCTTCTACAGAGCACAGAAGATGAAGTTTTGAAGAAAGTTTCAACTGCTTTTGTACATACAATGAAAGTCAGAGGTGCCCAAAACAACAATGGACACAGTGACTTTCATTGTACAGAAAATAAAATAATAAAATAAAAGTAAATAAAAAAATAATATAATACAAAATAAATAAAAGTAAATAATAAAATAAAATAAATTCATTGACATATGGTAACATTCATGTGTACTGGCAGTAACTGTGTTGATTAACTAAACTGGATTCATTCTTTGTTAAATACAACTAATTACAAAAACAATGCATTGTCTTGATCCCTAAAGACCTTCTGTTCAGTTTAAGGCCAAGATAAGCACAAAAAATCATCTCTGTTCCACAATCTGCATGAATCATGCATAATGGGAGTATGTGGGTTTGTGGCCTTTGGCTTTAATTAAGGTTGCACTGTTGGCCTAATGCACACGTGCCAGACACGTTCCCTCCACTTAATCGGGCAAAATCTCACAATTCTGAGGCTTAAGATGTTAGTGGCCTGTGGGTGTCAATGTTAATGCCCGTGATGTTTACAAATTGGCTGGAGAATTAATGGAGACTTGGTTAGTCAATTGGTTCTTTGTAGGGTCTGCTGGAAGCCGGACAAGCGTGTTTGGTTTACTTTTAGGCACTTGTCCCAGTAATTGGTGACAGCCTGACAGGACCATTCTTGCGGCGTGGGGCCGAGTATAATACTGGGGTCTGCCTTCTGCCTTTCAGTGGGGTTGCAGCAGTGGATGCCATGACTCAAAGAGCAAATTCACTCATTCCAGAGTCAAAGCACACAGTTGGATCATTTGTTGGATCTCCACTGATTGAATTCATCAGCAGAATTCCTAAACGCTGTTGTACTTGTGTGCAGCTTAAAGTTACAGGCGTCAGCTTGGAAGCAAAGACATGTTCTAAAATCACTGATTTAATTTTGCTTAAGTCCACAACAAATTCAAAACTACAATGACTTTCATTGTATAGAAATAAAATAAAATAAAATAACAAAAAAATAATAAAATGAAATCAAACAAAATAAAATCAAATTTCATTGACCTATAAATAATTAAATATTAAATAAAATATTTTTGAATAAAAATTTTAGATAAACTACATTATTTTATGAGAAATGTTTATGGGTAACACTCATAAGATCATAAGATCATGTTGATAAGAAGAAAAAAATAATACTAAAATGTAATATATATCATATTATATACACACACTAGTCAACAGTTTGGAATTAATAAGATTTTTTGCTGGTTAATATTTTGTGGAAACTATGATACAGTATTGTTCAAAAGTTTGGGGCAAGCAATTTTTCATTCAATTTAATAAAAGTGACTTTAAAGACTTAAAAAATTTTTTTCAGTGCTGTTCTTTCAAATTTTCTATTCATCAAAGAATCCTGAAAAGAAGTATAACATTTCCACAAAAATATTAAACAGTAAAAACTCTTTTCAATATTGATATTAATAGGAACCATTATTGATAATTGAGCACCAATAACAATTGATAAAATTAAGCACCAAATCAGCATATTAGAATGATTTCTGAAGGATCATGTGACACTGAACACTGGAGTAATGACTGCTGAAAATTCAACCTTGCAGCACATGAATAAATTACATTTTAAGATATATTAAAATAGAGACAGTTATTTTAAATTGTAATAATATTTCACAATATCACTGTTTATTACTGATTATTTGAGTGAGAGATTATGTGAGTGAGATTTAAAAAATTATGAAAGAGATTTCTTTCAAAAATATTGTAAACATGGTAATTATTCCAAATTTTTGACCGGTACACTCTTAAAAATAAAGGTGCTTCACAATGCCACAGAAGAACCTTTTTGTCTAAATGGTTCCATAAAGAACCTTTAACATCTCAAGAACCTTTCTGTTTCACAAAAGAAGGCAAAAGAAGGTTCTTCAGACTATAAAAAGGCAAGAAAGAGATGGTTCTTTAAAAGAACCTTTGACTGAATGGTTCTTTGTGGAACCAAAAATGGTTCTTCTATGGCATCGCTGTGAAGAACCTTTTGAAGCACCTTTATTTTTAAGAGTGTAGTGTATGTATGACTATGTATATGCGCAGTGAGACTGGTTGAAAAATGGAAATGACAAATGCTTTAACAAAAATATAATCCACATGTACACAGTAGCTCTAAATCAACTCCATTAGCAGGCTGCACACATAGCCGAATATCACATCCCACAGGAAGAAGGCAGAAAGATGGCACACAGAGAGAGATTGGCCCATTTCAGATTTCACGGATGGCCTCACAGGACACATATCATGTTCTATGTGAGTCACACCTTATCAAAATTACATCTAAATGGTAGTATTACCTTGATACATCCTTTACATGCGAATACTCAAAGATCAGTGATACAAAAGCGTACATTTTTAGAGCTATATTGATGGGGGAAAAACTGTTTTCCAAAATCTAAAAAAGCTGTACACAGGATCCAAAAAGTCTGTAATTACTTCCCGTCTTAATCACCGAACCAACCTCCCTGCCAAGGTCTCCATCCTTCAGTTTCCAATCACCCTGCTGTATGAGTGAAGGTAAAGATCATGTCCTTGGCTAGACGTATTTGTGCAGGCACATCTTTCTGCCATAGAGGACAAAATCTTCAGCGGAAAAATCCCAAAACAGACCAGACAGTCGGCCTACAGGGCATATGCTATGCTATTGTGTGCATTAAGGTGGATGGATGGATTGCAGCTAATCTGACTGAGTGCTGGCACATGCTAAAACACCACCTGCTGCTCCACAGCAGATGCATGCATGTGTCTGCCTCCAAACGCTTGAGCCTAATGCAATTAAATCCCCAGCACTCAATGAGCTAAAATTGCATTATGGCATTTCTTACATTTAATCTAGCGAGCATAGAATAAAAAATGGAGTCAACTCCAAGGAAATAATGAGTCCTGGCTCGTTTTGAAACAGGCTGTATCGGAATCCAATCAAGGTAAGTGTGGCAGCAGCTGACACAGACAAACCCAACCAAAGTATTGTAATTAATGAAAGACATCGGTCTGTGTCATTAAAATCTGGTTGGATGGTGTGCATGATCTTGAGTGTGATGATGTTCATCTTTTCCTTGTTAGATATTTACGCTTGAGTGAAAAGGGGAATGAACGAGAGGCAGCAAGAGAAATTAACCACTGCAGTGACTTCTCTGAGGCCTTTGATAAATAATTTAAAACCCTGCTGCTCGTACCATGGCCCTTAGACCCTCTGCAAAACCACACCAGCTGATCTCTCTCTGAAACACACACACACTTCACATGACCAAGGAAATCACTTCATTATTACGATAAAGACAGTCCTCACTGTCTGAAAGCATATGGACTTAAATAGCACCGTTATTTATAAAAGCATTTGCTACTTCTAAAGCTCTGCATAATGCGTGCAAAATAAACTGAATTTGAAATTATGATTTAATAAGGTTATAATATCAGAAAATGTTCCATAAACTATTATGATCATTGTCTTAAAATAGCAGATGTACACCAGTGTTAGTAATGTTTTTGAAAGAAGTCACTTATGCTCAATAAGGCTGCATTTACATTTAAAAATATATATAGTAAAAACAGGAATATTGTGAAATATTACTGCAATTTAAAACAAATGTTTTAATATAATTTAAAAATGTAATTGATTCCTGTGAAAATAAAATGGAATTTTAAGCAGCCATTTCAGTGTCACATGATCCTTCAGAAATCAATATGCTTTGGTGCTCATAAACATTTCGTATGATAATCAGTGTTAAAAACAGTTGTGCTCCCTAAAATTTTTTATGGATTTTTTTTTTTTTTTTTGGCATTTTTTCAGGATTCCTTGATGAATAGAAAATTAAAAAGAGCAACATGCATTTGAAGTGTTTTTTTAATTAACAATGTAGAAAACTTTTACTGTTATTTTTGATCAATTTAAGGCATCCTTGCTGAATAAAAATATGTTTCTTTAAAAAAGAATAAATAAATAAATAAATAATAAATAAATGAGGCCTATTTGCATTTTTTTTTTTTTTTTTTTTGCCTGTGCAACTGCTAGGATTCTGATGCATGTACCAAAATCCATAACTTACTGCAGAAAAAAATATATATGACAATATACAATATTAGAATCAGTCAATATATCACATTTGTGAGAATGATGACTCCTCATTGTGGAATATTGTCCAAGCTCTTTGACTTCCAAGGGGGCTGCAGGATAACTACAATTACTTAAAATAAGTACCATTAAAATGTTTAAATGTACAATATTTTAAACTGTACAATATTTAGTTTGTTCTCAGAACAACTGTTGTTTTTATTGAAGAAAATCTACTTATGGATTCATGGATTTAATCAGTGTTGTTTATTTTAATCTATTAACAGTACAAAAGTCTTTCTATGACAAAAGAAAAATAACTAAAAATAAAATTCAAAAATAATGCAAAAAAAAAAAAGGTTTACTTTAAATAGATTTAAACTATAGTTTGAAAACTACAGCAGCTTTGTCATCATTACAGCAGAAGTACCAGAGGAAATATCTTTCCTACATGGAGGACTTAGAATATTGTCTTGGACAATTGGGACTCTTGCAGTCAAGGTTGCTATATTATTATATAGAGGCAGGATGTACATTATGAGTGTGTGTTATGATTGTGCCTTTAAGTATATTTAGTTTCAGAGAAAACAGGCAGGTGGGCGGCAGGCCGTGACTTCTGTTCTATGAAGAAAAGTTCAGCGCATGCGTCCCATTTCTCCCAACTGGACCACAAACACACCAAAACGCATGCAAAATCTCAGCAGCGCACTACATAAAATATTTAATCACTCTCTAATGACACTGACTTATGTCCTTACTGTAGCTGATTTGTTTCCTGCTTTTTAAAAGCAGATTATTTCCATGGATGAGATTTAGGATAAGCCATGCACAAAACACAAGTACTGCACTTCATTTTGGGACTGTAGCCAAACTTAATCTGATTAAAACAGTGTTTCTCTGTCTCTCTCTTTCTCCAACATGCCACACAGTGCAGTGTTTTCACAGTCATGCAGTGCCTAGTCCAGGATGAAAAATGTTTGGACTAGATTTAATTCTGTTTTGCAGGAGTTATTCCAGTATTTCAACTCTTCTACTGCCACTTTAAGAGAATGTGTTTTTTTTTAGCCAGGATACTGGGACAGAGGTGAGTTCACTTTGGCCAAGACATGACTTCCTGCCAAAATTTAGTAATATGTAAGGAAATAACAATCAAAATACAATTTAATACTAATTATTTCAAAAGAATGATTTCATATTTCAAGGAATATTTCACCCCAAAAATGAAAATTTACTTACCCTCTGACCATCCAAGATGTTAATGAGTTTGCTTTTTCATCAGAACAGAATGAGAGAAATTTAACATTACATCACTTGCTCACCAATGGATCCTCTGCAGTGAATGGGTGCCGTCAGAATGAGCGTCCAAACTGCTAATAAAAAACAGTTGCTTCCAGCTAAAACATGAGTCCTCTATAAATAACATTGCTCTCTCCAGTGAAAAAGTGGTTTAGTCTGAATCGTGAGAGAAATATGCACAGATCCAGTCCAGTTAGCAAACAAAAATATTCCAAAATTTGTTTTGAAGACATTTTTGAAGATTTGAAGACATTTTTTGAAGACAAGTGGATTTTCACTTCACAAGATATTAACTGATGAACTGGAGTCATGTGGATTACTTCTGGAGTATTGTGACACTTTTATAAGCTATTTGGACTCTCATTCTGACGGCACCCATTCACTGCAAAGGTGAGCAAGTGATGTAATGCTAAATTTCTCCAAATCTGTTCCAATGAAGAAACAAACTCATCTACGTCTTGGATGACCTGAAGGTTGGTAAATCTTTAGCAAATTTTAATTTTTGGGTGAAATATTCGTTTAAGCGTCATTTGTTTAAAAGGCAAAGGAAGTAAATAAAACAAAAAGGAAATGAAGTTTGCTGCAGAAGATCGCAGAAGATTGATGAGCCATATGAATTGCATTTAATCTGGTGATTTCTTAAACTGTTTTTCCACAGAAATCAATATCCAGGCCGCAGCTTCTCAGAATTCAATATTTTTATTCCTACAATCCCGGATTTGAAGTCAAGGTCAGGAACAGACCCGTCAGGCCGTCTCACTGGGGTGACCTGGATCCATCAGTATGAATTAGGTGCACAATGCTCTTACGGAGAGTTTCGTGGATTCACTTGCCTCAGTGTCCCTGTCTTATGAAACCTTCTTTGAAAAGGGTCTGCCACGGTTGTACAAAATATATCAGTCTCTTTCAGCCTGGGGGAACTAGATCGAAAAAAAAAGAAAGAATAATCCTAATGAAAAATACAATCCCTATTGCATTGAAAAGTCAAATAAAAAGAGTAGAATAAGAAAGCATGCTGGGCTGACCAGAACTAGGTCTGAGTTCTGCACGCACTCATGCTGCAAATTCCATCAGTGGTTCGGTTATTGATTTGGAGCCTCTGAGACACGGGACATAATTCTTAGAGAAATGGGAATTTGCTGCTGCATACAGGTATGGAGAACTCCACCTCTTTGGCTAGCAAATATATTATAGTGACCAAGTATGCCCAAAAATTGTAAAAATATTTTTACAAATAATTTCATTGTATGCTATGCAGTGGTATGCAATATAGATTCAGTAAGATTTAAAAATATATATATTATATTTATTAAGCAAAAATGCATTAAACCGTGATATTAAAGACATTGATAATGCTACAAACAATTTATTTCAAATAAAATAAATAGAAATAGAAATTTAAATTTAGAAATAGAAATTAGAATAGATACAGAAATTTACCAAAGAATCCTGAACAATATATATTACGGTTTCCATAAATAAAGCAGAATAACTGTTTTCCTTATGATAATAAGAAATGTTTTTTGAGCACCAACTCAGCATATTAGAATGATTTTTGAAGGATCATGTGACACTGAAGACTGGAGTAATGATGCTGAAATTTCAGCTTTACCATCAAAGGAATAAATTACATTTTAAAATATATAAATTTAATAAGAATTTAAAAACTATTAAAATAGAAAACATTTATTTTAAATTGCAATAATATTTAACAATATTACTATTTTAATATATTTTTATTTATTATTTTTTAAATAATTAGGAATTTAACTATTAATTAAAAATATTTAAAAATCACACACACACACACACACACACACACACTAATAAAATGATATAATTTAATAGATTTTATAACATAGATATAAATATGTTAAGGAAAATATATCCCACTAGATTCTGAATGACAAATAGCTAATAAAAATTGTGATTTACCATTTAGCATCACTTAGCAAAATTTTTTATAACAGCTGTGCTACTGTGACTGTCGCACTATACTGAAAAATATAGTTTAGTTAGTTAATGTTTCATATTGTCAACCAATCAGGCCGTTTCAGAAGATATCAGAGGGAAATCCACAACAAACTGCCTATCAGGCAAAAGCAGCTTATAGAGAATGTGAGGAAAAACGGCTGGTGACAGGCTTGAGCGAACAAAGAGCTCTCAAGATATTATGGGACAGCAGCCAGGCATTCACAGCTAACAATAGGATGCCCACAGATTCAAACCTCCGAGGCCTGTGTTTTGTTGAGTCCATCTCTCTGTTAATGGTAAGCATGTCTATTACAGTCTATCCAGAACTGTTTGGTTACTTCAGCCACAGAGAAACATGAAGGTCCTATATATCTGACATCACGGTTAGCTTCAGGCTACACAAATCTCTCTGAAAAGGGTTTGCAAGCAAAGAGCAAAGCGAACACTTTCTCAGCCAGCACCTCTAAAGCATAAATCACCACACTGAAAGTTACAATGACAAAATATAAAAAGAACTGAACCTGACAATACGCCTCCTACCTTTTATGTTAATGACAAATTACATTTACAAAAAGAATAGATAACTATATGAATGATATTGTGTACAGGCAGCAGAGAGGAAGATAATTAAAAGTCTCATTTTATTTGGTTGTTGATTGTGGTGTTACACACTCTCAGCAAAGTCAGCAAAGCACTTCGGAGAAAGAAGTTAACAACTTCATGTTGAATCACTTCACACCATGACAAAAACACAAAAACTGTGTTTGACAAAAACACAGTGTTAACATAGCATGCAACTTAAAATAAGACATATATCTTTTGAAAGACATGAGGAAGACTAAATGATGATATAATTTCTATTTTGGGTTAACTGACAATTTAAATCTGAACTCTGTTTTAAGCTTTGAAATGACAAGATCGTTCATGTTTATCTCATATGATGTTTTATTTGTTTAATGTATAGTTTGTGAACATCACTGATAAAAAAAAAAAACTAAAATAAAGAAGGTAATTGTGATTTTTTTTAAATCTCACAATTCTGAATTTTTTCCTCACAATTGTTAGTTTATATGTCGCAATTCTGATTCACACCTGATATCTTGAAAAAGTCAGAATCGTGAGGAAAAAAGTATGAGTTGTGGGATATAAAGTCACAATGAACAGTAAAAAAACAGAACAGCAGGATGTAAACTGAGAATTCAGAGAAAAAAATGAGAATTGTTCAAAAAATTATGAGAAAAAGTCAGAACTGTGAGATATAAACTCAGAATTTTGAGACGTAAACTTAAAATTCAAGGAAAAAACGGAAAAAATTATGAAATGCAAACTCAGAATTTTGAGAAAAAAAAGTCCTAATTTTGAGATATAAAACCAGCAATTACCTTCTCATCGCAGTAATAGGCTTCTATAGAATTGTGACCATTGTGCATTAAAAATTATTTAAACTTACTATAATGAATATGAATAGAATACAATGTATCTGAATAGAAGAATCAAGGAAAAGAGGGTAAATGGACAATCATTACTGAAAATTATGCCAAAATGAGCTGTTTCCAATTTAAAAAGGAGCATGTAATTAAATGAGAGGGCATGGAATCGGATCTATGATGGTTGCTGACCCGGGTCAGAGAGTACAGGCTCCAGCTGGTCAATCTGCTATTGTATTGAGTTATCCTAAATCTATTCTATTGTAAGGCCATGTGTCTGTTCTCCTAGAGGTCCCATTAAAATGCATGGCCCTCAGTTTAGCCTTTGATTATTAGATAACCCCCATTTGTGTGCATATGCAAAGCTACAGTTTATCTATATGAGACCATGATGCTCTGTTAAGAATCAGACATGGTGGTGAGATTTAGAAAAAAAATAATTATGCCACTATACATACAATACATATCATATAAAACGCAGTGATTCATTACATTCATACTGAAAACTGAAAACAAATGTGCACATGTACAAACAAGTTTGTGTGTTTCTTTGAGTGTTTCTTTAACTATTGGCACTTTTTTTTTTTGCTGTTATTTTCAGGTTTTTAAACATGAGATATTTATGGATAAATTGTAATGTTTCTATTGTCTGACCCTTGTCTCAATAAAAAATAAATGTTCAATTTTTAAATAAACATTGATTTAAGAGGGACTAAATGTATTAAAAATATTATATATTTTTTTTACACATAGCACAAATTTCACCCAAAATTCAAATATTAGTTTGCTTGTTTACAGTGTCAGAAAAAGAGACATGAAAAAGAGACAAAAAAATCAGTATATACTGTATATCAACATAATATTCTTGTGCATCATTTGCAAATAACAATTTTACATTTTTTTTTTGCATAATATGACAAAATTACAGCTTTTTACATGCAAAATGTGTAAAAATGTAATTTAACTGTATTTACGGTACATAAAGTTCTAGCTGAAATTAGCTTTGGTAAGACAAAGGAGGCAGGCATTTTATTCCAAAAATGTAATTTACACCACATAATTCTGTTAAACACAATACTTAATCTGAAATGGAATGTAAATGGCATTTGTTGGTTTGAAAAATAACAGAATTCTCCTATCATACACATATACTGAAAAACAATTGCTAGTAAATTTCACAAACAACGGCAAAGAAACTGCAAGTAACACAGTGAACATGAAATTTTGAAGTGGAAAAACTGAAATAGTATCTTCTTGTAAAACCTACTCCAAAAATCTTTCTTATTTACATGTATGGAAAATCTTTTTTTTTACAGTGTATAACCTATATCCAGTGTCAGAAATAGTTAGCACTAATTAGTGTGTGAAAGGTCCACAAGTCCACAGGAAACACCCATATACACATATGCACACATAAAATACATGCAGTTAAACCACATACATACATCCTGACACACCACTGGGACACATGCATGTGCACAGGTGTGTGTATTTGTGTGTGACAGAGAGAGAGAAAGCAGTGATGCTTGGTAATTGAAGAACAGGCCTGTCATTGCTGACCTGTAGTAGGCCAGGGATGAAATGTATTCCAGTCTCTCAGCTTTGTGTTGGCATTGACAGGCTGCTGAGCTGCAGGTCTGACAGGCCTGACTGAAAAACAGCCCATCCTGATCGTTACGCTTCCCCCCGACATCACCTTTCTCACCTGCTCCCTGACTGCACAGCAGCACACAAACCAACCCAATACATACACACTCATCTGTGTACAAACACTCACATATTCACCCGCTGACAGTGTCAAAGGTGCTTTGTCATTGGTCATTATAACGATGTCACGGATCACGTTCAGACATCTGCGTCATAAATAAGTAAACTGTTCTTATTTCACACACACATGCCTTAAATGGCATGGTCTCCATTTTGATCCAATGATGTCGCTGATATCTTAAATTGTGTGTTCATTATTTTATTCAATTTCAGCTCCGTATTATGTCACCTTCCATTTAGGCTAGTTTTATGACTAGCGCCGTAGAATGGGAGTAATAAGGCATTGGACGTGTACAATCTGAAAATGTTTCAATATTCATTCTGGCAGCTCTCCGGAATAATCTTGTGTGTGTGTGTTAAAACACATCCAGCACTAGAGCCCATTACCTCTCTCTCCTGCAACCAACCAGAATAATGCTGAGAGAAAATAATATACTCAAAGCCTGCGGCTTGTGCACTCTGTGTCATCCTGCTGATTTGTTCTGATGTGAATATCTAATCTGGGTTTGGAAAGCAGATTACGGTGCATTAAATTCTTTTGAATGGGACTAGATTAATACTACATTCGTGTTGGAAAGGGACGGCCAGATTACGGCTAAATGCCGCAAACATCTAAAGTGAAATGCAGAGCAATTTTTCCTTTCATATCAGACATGCACATCAAAATTTAATCAAAATACATACAAATAAAACACAGAGTATTGGCACAACAAGTGAAAACACATTAATTGGCCATTGTTTGTTTAGCTACTAGATTAATTATTTACTGTATCTTAGACATATGGCATTTATTTGCAAATTGTTATATAAATACAATAAAAGTGCCAGCTCATGATTAAATAATTTAGTTATTTACACATTAAAAACAATGTTAATTAAAAATGCAGTGCTGTTTTTTTTTTAGCAGCTGAATATTTATTGAAAATTACTCACTTTCAGAGTATTAATAAATAAAAGCAATCTAAACTCAATATAATGTGATGCTTTTGTTGATTCCTGATCTGTGCTTTGAGTTTCGACTTATAAGAGCAATTGTTATATCAACATGTTTGCAATCCAAATATCATATATTCACATACATTACATACCCATATATTAAATTTCCATAGTTGATTGTTATTTTCCTGTTTAGCACTGCTTTGACACAATCTGTATTGTATAAAGTGCTATAGAAATTAAGTTGTTGTGATGATATTACATTCCTAATACTCTACTACAGTTCTGTAAATCAATGATCCCATAATTTTTAGCACCACAAAACTCTCCTTGCACACAAACGTGTACTAAACCATCCACAAACTGCACCAGTAGTGACTTGTGATCATATACGTTCAGAATCTACACTTGTAAATAAACATGACAGCAGTAAAGAAACTGGCCAAAGAGCCGAGAGGCTTATATCAGGCTGGAACTTGCACTCTCACAGCACATGAAGTCCCTGGAGCAAAACCTGAGCAAATTAAGAGCTGTGGGAACAGTCCTACACACAGACAGTCAGCGTTCAATCTCATTTATGCTGTGCCTACAGGCGAGAGCTACCCCTGCTCTGCATTAACCTCGGAGTCCGTCTGAGAACAACTTATTAAAACAAACACTGCCGGAAATGTAATCCAAGATGCTAAAAAAACAGGAAAAAGCAAAAGGAAATAGATAATGCAGCCAGCAGTGCTTGAAATGAGAGTTATGCAACCACTGATGAATGCTGTAGACAGACGATGCTGCATTAATAACAATAATATACATGGAATTGCATTCATTGATGTAATTAAATTAAAATATAAATAAATAAATAAATAAATAAATTTAGAGCACAGGCTTTTCTTCTGCTTTTGTTTCATGTTACCAGTGGTGTTAAAATGTTCCAATTTGTAAACTAAATTTTTATTGAAGCTTAAAATGGAAAGGGTAAAATCCATTGGAAATGGATGGTAGTTTATGCACACCCATGAGTATATCTGCTCCAATCCAGACCTGCTGGACAGTAGGCTGAACCCAGGTCAGACAATGAGACAGCCAGCACTCATCTGTCCTTTAAGCTGCTGAGACTGGATGGGCTGCCATTCCAGCTTGACCCTTGACCTCTGGATTAACAACATTACTGTTTGAAACATAATATCACCTCAGATACTGTACAACACAGTTTATTGTCTCTGAATGTCTAAACTGACAAATAGATATTTCTTTGTCAACAACCTATTAAATTAATCACAAAACAGTTACTCTAGAATGTAAATGCAATTCCTTTTAACATAGAAGCAAGAAACTTAGTGTTATAAAACCAGGCCTATTATCCAGTACTTTGGATATGTAAATGTTTTGTTTGTTTTGTTCAGATGTTATATACATGAACACACAGTATATGAATTAAATATTTTCAAATATATAAATTGATTATACAGTATATCAGCAATTGATATAGCAAGAACATTTCAAAGAATTTCCTAGAACTGACTCGTTTATTACTCAGGTCTGAACATCCTGGAGGTTTTTTTGTCAAAAACGTGCCTCTTGAGCTCTGTCATGTATAATCATTTATAGCCTATCTCAGCTGTTTCTTAGATCCGGCAACACAGAGGCTTACTCCAAAAACCAACCAATCACAATCCACTCAACTGATTCATGCTCCTCCCACACTCCAACATCCCAACGACAGCTCTGGTGCCATGCACGTGTGTATATATACTTATACATGCACGGGTGCATTTCAACAGATACACAAAAAAATGACACACACACACACACACACACACACACACACACATACTTGTATGCAAAAGCATGTGCAAGTTGCATCAATATCACACATGAACCAAAACTGATCTGTGTCTGCATGAGGCATAATCCCAGATTATGCCCTTTGAGATTAAGACATGCTGATGCACCGGTTTTGATTCATCTCTCGCACTAGCAGCCTATCAGGGATGTCAGCAGCTATGCATTGATAAATAACCGGTTTACAGATCAGATCGGATGGAATAGTGAAATAAAATAGAGACTGGTGTAAATGCATGTGTAATTTGTCATGTTACTCAGGTTGGAAAAGAAGTTTCTACTTCTCTTCAGTTCCAGTGTGTAGAGGTAATATGGAAGCGTGTTTCCGCCACAAGATTGAGAGGGGGAAAAAAAAAAATTGCAATTTGAAATTTTTTTCCTGAATTGTGGGTTTATTTCTCAAAATTCCATTTTTTTCCATATTACTTTTTCTAAATATGAATTGGGAATAAATTGTGCAGAATTGTGAGATATAAATACAGAATTGCAAGATATAAATGTAGAATTTTGAGGGGAAAAATGTGAGATATAAAGTCATAGTCACCTTTTTTGTTATAGAAAAAAAAAAACGGAACTGCAAGATGTACACAATTTGGACGAAAAAGTCAGAGTTACGCAAGATAAATGCAGAATTGTGTGACATAAACATTCTGAGAGGTAAAGTTTGGATTGTGAGATATGAACTCTTAATTGCAAGAAAAATGTCAGAATTTTAAGATAAAAAGTGTCAATTACAAAATAAAAGTCAGAATTGTGAGGCATAAACTCAAAACTGCAAGACAAACTCACAATTCTAATAAGAAAAGTCTGAATTGTGAGATATAAACTCAAAATTGTAAGAAAAATGTCTGAATTGTGAGGTAAAAAGTGGCAAATATTATAGAAAGTCAGAACTGCAAAATATAAACTCAGAATTGTGAGCTATAAATACAGAATGATGAGATATAAACACAGAATTCTGAAAAGAAAATTGCAAATTGAGATATAAAATTCGCAATTATCTTTTTAAAAAAAATTTCAATTCCATTGTAGAAAGAGGCTTCCATAGGTAACAGAGGCAGAGAAGCAGAAACAAGACTATTTGTCTAATACCAACCCTGCAATGACAAATGACTCCACAGACACCCTTCAGAACAAGAAGTGTTAACAATGACAAAACACACACTGGTTTTATCTCGAACACAACCCACCAAAGCCCACAGGCTATCTGGGTCATCCTACTACATTGAGTGTTTGCCCACATACAGAATTAGCTCATTCAGAGTTTAAACTTGTAGTTCTATCTACATTTTCAGTGGCACTTCATATAGAACTGCTGATGACCTTTGGGTCAGAGTGTTTGAGACGGTAACGGACTGATTAGACTGTATTGATAAATGCCTGAGTGTTTAGTATGTATGAATCCTCGGTGCATGAACGCACTTGCACACACACGTTTGTGCACAACACACAAACTATTAAAACCAAAATGACGTTCATTATTATAATTCATATATCACATAGTGACGTGTCAATTAGGGCTACAAAGTCAACATGCGTGCCGAGCCGGCAGAATAATTAAATTGGAATATTAATGAGTGAAATGTCCGTGTGGGCCTACAGCCTGTGATCAATCTACAGCTAATGAGTCATTCATCTTGGTCCATTCAGTACCCCACCCTCACTCCGAGGGCAGGCACAGCTCATGGGTGCTGATGAACTCTGCACAAATCAACAAAAGCAATTTGTCCTCAATAGCGTTTCTGCATTGGGAGGTGAGAGGTGCTGGAACCAGTGTGAATGAAACGCTTGCAGAGGGGTAAATCATTTATGACTTTTCAGTAGATTAGTGTGATATCTTTGAGTTCAAATTTGACCTTACAAAAATTCACACTTTATATGTGGCTTTCTTCAGGATGACAACAGTCCCTTCAACGTTAGCTGAAGTCAAGCAGAAAAATAGGGGGAAAAAATCTATTTCATGCAGCCCTCAAATATAAATACTACTAAAAAAAAACAAATATTACTACCGCTACTACTTCTACAAATAAACAAATAATACATTTATAATTGTAATGGGGTAGTAGCTAAGGAATTATTATTTATTATTAAACAATCAATAAACAGAAAAATATATATTCATTTTTATTTGTAACAATTAGGAAGAGTAGCTGGTGAATAATTATTTATTATTATTATTATTAAAAACAAACAAATATTATTTTTGATTGAAATAATTAGGTATAGTAGCTGGCGAATTATCTAATTATTATTATTATTATTATTATTATCTATTAGAATGATCTATTATTATTATTATTATTAATAAACTATAATAATTTATAACTGTAATAATTAGGGATAGAAGCTAGTGAAGTATTATTATTATTATTAAACAAACAAACAAATAAAATTTTTATTGTAATAATTAGAAATAGTAGCTTGTAAATTATTATAATTAATTAAAGAACAACAATAATTATTTATTAGTATTATTAATTTGTAATGATTAGGGATAGAAGCTAGTGATTTCTTATTAAACAAATTATTGTTATTAAATTAAATAGCTAAATAGAAATATTGACGCTAAATGTATTTATTTTCAAACAAACAAACAAACAAACAAACAAACAAACATCTAAATAAATAAATAAATAAATAAATAAATAAATAAGCAAGCAAGCACAAGTGAAGCATCTACTTCTATCTAATACATTCTTTGCAATCTACATAATTGCTATATATATAATTAGGTCAGAATACATGACTACTGTTTTTCAGTGGTGTCAATGAAAAAAGGGTGTTTTTTTTTTTTGGGTCCAGATGGTGTAGTTACAACAGCTACCAGCAGGGGCTAACAGCGTTATGTTAACCAGACAAAACTTGAACCCTTGATTTAGGTCCTGATGTCTCCATCAATTTCTGGCATCAGTGTGGCCTGCAGGTGTAACATACCCACTCTCTTGAGAAGTGTTATGGAATGGTTTACTGGAAAGGACATTGCTATTGTCCAGAATACAAAGTGCAGTTAGACTGAATGTGTTTGTTTGGTACAGTCCATGTTTGAATCCAATTGGCTATTCTGAGGCTTATTAATCTTGACCTGGGCAGCACAGGTCTGCTGCATCCTATCAGAGCTGATTCTGTCCTGTCAGGTAATAGGATTTCCAGCGCTGCTGTGACTTAGCACTTAAAGAGCTAGCTGGGTTCCTTCTGTGAAATAAGTAATCCGAGTTTAAACTATTTACCCAAAAGCAAAGTTGACATGATGTCCTTGTAAAGTTGTTAAGAGGGACAGACAGAGTCACTCGACCCCCTCTGAAGAGAACTATCTGCACTTATTCCGTCATTTACTCACACAAACTGTGGACAGACAAGTTGGCAAACAGGGACTTGAGCACGCCTTTGTTTGAATATGCATTATCTCCCAAAGGGCAAACAAATTAATGAATATTCACACTGAATCTATAGCCCAAGGCTTCCTATACATTATTCATGCATGAAGCTCGAGACGCAGGCACATCAACTTTGTCATGGCTAATATTATTTTCATTTTTTAAAATAAACAAACTTGAACTTAGAGCATTTTGCAAATTTATTTACTTTTAATTATTTTCACAATTACACAAAAAAGCAACTATTTATATGATACAGCACTGTGTGGGTTACTAAGTATGGAAAAAAAAAAAAATCAAATGAATGGCTTCACTTGTATATTTTCCAGTGATTCTCCAGTGAGATCAAGAAACAAGAAGTGGAAATAAACAAATTGATAAAAGGAGCCACTCTGAATCATGGCTGACATCTCATCTCCTTCAGGCTTAAAGGAATCATTCACCCAAAATGAAAACTCTTTCATCATTTACTCACTTTTTCTGTTTCTTTCTTCTGTGAAACACAAAAAGAGAAGTTCTGATGAATATCTTGAACAGTCTTTTCCATGCAATTAAAATAAATGAAGACTGAAGAATAAAAAAGGACACCAAAGCAATCCTTTTGACTCATGACTCATGAAAAAAAAAAAAAAAATCATATGTGTATCATAAAAGCAGTTTATTTAAATCATTATTTACTGATGGTCTGCTTACAGGGTCAGTGAGGTGAACTCAAGAACTGTTACTAAACTGGTCTAATTCATGATTGAATCAGACAGATCTGTGTACTGGTTCAACTGATTCGCTGAAAATGAAATTGACTCCATAGAATGATTCATTCACACAGTACACATTAATAGTGTTACATAAATCTGGATATTCACAAATCTGGAGACTGAAGCTTGAAAAATGATGCAAAAGCCCCATAAAAGCATCATACACGTATCATAAAAACAGTATATATTGCTTAAATTCAAGTCATTGAATCAATCTAATTCATGAATGAATCAATCAGAATCATGTTGATTCATTGAAAACAACTCCAAAGAATGATTCATTGGGAAATTACACATCACTAGTCTCAAACAAAGCGATTCTAAGTCTTGAATTATATTGTGCAAGTCATATAGACCACTTTCATGATGCCTTTACTGTGATTTTGCATTCTTTTTGAAGCTTGAAAGCTTTGAACAGCTCCCTGTTCATAGTAATCGCTCAGAAAAAGAGCATGGAAAAGAGTCATAACAAATGAGGAAAAAAGGAAATGCATGTTTGGAATGACATCAAGGAGAGTAAATGACATTTTCTTGTTTTTCGAATATACTATCCCTATAAGACTCTCAGAACGAGCTGATATACAGAAACTGACCACATTTTTACCATCCCTTACTTCCAGTCTAGTATCTTTCCTTAAGAGAACGAGACAAATGCTTATTAAACCAAAGACCATCACCCTATTATGGGGGGGAAGGCATTGTTTTTGCACCATAAGAGAACTTAGGCCAACAAGAGGACATTCCCCGTTGAAAGGTTTCCTCTCTGGAGGGAAGACAGTTGAGGTGACAGTTTAAAAGCTTCTCCCCTCCCATGAAAACGCGTTACCTTCTTCCACACAATTGCACGGGCTAGTCAAATTGCATTAGTGATGCACTTGGTCTTTATATTGTGACACAATAGGCTTTAAATGTGTTGTGAGTCTATTTGGAAAGCTCTTTGCCACCACCAACAAAGATTATAGCACTGTGACATTCTCTGTCACAACACAATCAAATACGTCGTCATCAGGGAGATCAATACAGACCGATTAACTGGAATCGTAGGTGAAGCTCTTGTGAGATGGAGCTAGTGTAATGAGCCTTAAATATAGCATTGCTCCATTTCTCTATCCTCCAAATGAAAGTAAACAAATAACCATAAATGAAGCCATTGGAGGGTGTCGACATATTAATATGGATGAAAACTGAACACCATCAATATTTCATATCTTGTCAAAATGATCCGTTACCTCCACCTGGGCTTTGGAGGTCATACATCTCCTTGTGGTGAACAGGATGACTAGTCTTGCCTAAATCTTATGGGAGGAAAGAATAGATGAGGGATGCATTTATTATTTTATAGAAACTTCTAAAAGAGCTTCATCTTCAATGACCCATTACAATTTATATAACTGTTTGCATATGCAAATTGTTAATACTTGCAGCAGTCTCAGACCAATTATGAATATGCAAGAAGTCTTTATTGTCACAAATAATTGGGGGTTATTAGCATTTGTTTGTTTGTATGTATGAAAGCTGATCTTATTTTTCGCATATCCAAATCTAGGGAGGGTAATTTTGCAATGGTCTTTAAATGATCCAAATATCTGTAGAAATGTAAATATCCATTACCATTTAAAAGGTTTGGGGGTCTGGAAAGATTGTTTAAAAAGACATTTGTAAAAACATTTTTTTTTTTTTATCAAAAATACAGTAAAAACTTTATATTTGAAATATTATTTAAAATAACTGTTTTTTTATTTTAATAATTTTTAAAATCTAATTTATTTCTGTGATGGCAAAGTTGAATTTTCAGCAGTCTTCAGTGTCACATGATCCTTCAAAATTATTCTAATATTCTGAAATATTATTACTGATGCTGAAAACAGCTGTGCTACTTAATATTTTTGTGAAAAATGTAATACTTCTATTTTAAGGATTTTTTGATAATTAGAAAGTTCAAAAGAACGCCATTTATTTGAAATAGAAATCTTCTGTAACATAATAAATGATTTTACTGTCACTTTTGATCAATTTAATTCATCCTTGCTGAAAAAAAGTATTAATTTCTTTAAAAAAAATTTGAACGGTAGTGTATCATCTGTACAGAGAAAGTTGAGATGACATTTCAGTGTCAGCCTGTTTATAATAAACAATTTCTTACCAAATTAATCATTTGATTTTTAGAGTTTCTTCTTAGAATTAAGACAATGAAAATAACCTAGCTGAAAATAACTATGATAATTAAGAGTGATTAAGGCTAGAGAGATGGAACGCTCCTTTTTTCCCCATTTATGTCGTATCAGGGTCAATCTGAGAGTCACACACTAATTTGAACACCAATAGATATCAAAGATAATTGCTGTTAGAAACATTCACAAATAAATCAGTCATTATTGGCATCAAATAATGTAAGCCCTTGAAATCCTCTGTGCTTTCAACAAGGGAGCGGGTGAAACTGCAACCTGGATTCTATTTCTACGCTGAGCTTCAGGGTAACAGTGAGGATATTTTGCTTTCCATCTATTATAACTATACAAAATTTCACCCCAACCTGCCAACAGTAAATTTCAGTGATACTATTTTGTATGAGAACAAATGCATTGTGGATGAACAGTGACTGTAATAACAAAAGCATCTTTTCTGCATTTAAATATTTAAGTGGTTGTGTAATTCATGATTTTGACATATGAATTGAATATGACGTCTTTTTGAGAAGATGCAGAGGTGTGTGCAATAGAGAAGAGAGGACACAGACACACACACGCACACACACACACACATAAATGATGAATGCCACACTCATGCACTGTATACATGTCAGACTACCATTGCACACTTATTATTTGTGACTGGCACAGAGCATACAGGCCAACCATTTTTTTTTTTTTTTTTTTTACAATATTTCAACAGATTCTAAAATAATAATGCCCTTTTTAGATAAATCTAGATCAATATTTCTCAATTTTTATAAACAAAGGGTGTGACATTAATGACACATTCTCTCTCTCTCTCGCTTTCATTCTCTTTGACAACAACAACTGCATGCCTTAATTGTTAAATCGGACAAGCTCTAAAAATAAAACTAATTGTCAAATGCCTTGGCTGGAGAATGTTCTCATTTGCATGAGTGCAGAAGGGAGCGTTTTAGGGGGTGGAAGGGGGTCTCTGCCTGCTGTAGGGCTGAAGTAGTGACTGCACTGCTGGGGAAACCTTCAGATTGACCCATAAATCATTCATGCTTTTCCTTCTGTATCGACACAAAGAATTCTCTCTTCCACCGCTTTAGAGCAGAGCTCAACCAAACAGTACAAGGTACAAAAAAAAAAAAAAAAAATCACTTACCTCATTCGAGAAAAGAAAACCTTGTTTGATACTGTTATAAAATAACATATAATAAATAATATAGACATATATTTTAGAAATATACACTTTATTATTCAGTATTATTTATTATTACATAAAATATTGAATTATATATATATATATATTTCCATTTTGCCAATTTCATGTACAATTCCAACAATATACACCAATTACAAATCACGATTAACTACAAACTTTTACATTTCTTTTAATAATGATTAACTGGTCAGTGATCTATTATAAAGTAATGAATTCCCGCTGTAAGAGAGGAGTACAACGCAACTGAAGTCTGTTCTCCAGAGATGGATGTTATTATTGAGTGATGCAGTGCTGATCTCAGTGTAGCTTTAGACCCAACGCAGCATTAATAAATAGGTCATAGAGCTTTTTTACCCTCTAAATTTTTCAGGCTCGGCTTGGCAAATTGAACATAATTAAAGCCCAAGGCAAAGGTTGCACTTTCCTTGAAATAACAGGCTGTGTTGCAGCACAGAGAGGGACAGACAGATAGGAAAGATGCTCCAAGGATCTGTGCAGCTAGGCAAGGCTGCGTCCTTTAAGGACAAAAGTGGATGAGAAGAAAACAGGCAGCCATTACGCCAAAGCCGACAGCTACAAAGCGCTGATCATCCCTGCTCGCCTTCACGGCGAATGTGCATTTTAATATGGTGTATATTTTTTAAAATATTTTTTCACAGAAGTAGTGTTATTGGAAAGTGCATGCATAAGCTTTGGAGATTTTTTTCCGCAGCTTATCTGTGTGTGTACCTTTAACAGGAAGGGCATGGGGGGTGTGTGTGTCAGAAAACATTAGTGTCAGTACCCTTTCTGAAGACAGTACCTGGGCCAGCCTGGGTCATGCCAGCATCACGCCTGCTTTTAGCCAATAAAGATGAAAGCAGATTATACTCAAGCAGGATAAAAGCTTCCTCATTTGCACCAATCAACCGGCTCCACTAATCAGCTGAGAGGAAGCAAGAAGACTTTTCTCTGCACCTGCTCATGCTTAACCTGGACCTGGACCTGGACCTGGATGATATAAGAACACAAAAAGAAACAAGAGCTTAATGAATGTTTAGCGATTTAAAACGGCATGTTTTTGGTAACTAAATAATGCACAAATATTAATATGATATGGTTAACACAAATTTAGATGCTTAAAAATTAGCTGCACCTTAAGAAAACCACATTTAAAAAGGAATTTTAAAAGGCATTTTTTTATTATTATTATTTTGGCAGAGCTTCACCAAATAGTATATGGCACAACAAACAAACCAAAAATCTCTTGCCTCGTTTAAGTCAGTAAGTAAATAAGTAAATGAATGAATGAATGAATGAATTAAATAATATAAAAAAGAAATTTAAAGGCATTTTTAAATTATTTTGGCAGAGCTCTACAAAACAGTACAAGATACAAAAAACAGACCAAAAATCACTTGTCTAAAAAAAAATAAAATAAAATAAAAAAATCAATCAATCAATAAATAAATAAATAAATACATACATACATGAGAAGACTTGTGCATTTGGGTGATATGGAATACTTTAATGATGCTTTTATGAAGCTATTTTTTCCTTTATGCACCTGTTCCCCATTTACTTTCATTGTATGGAGCAGCTCAGACATTCTGCTAAACACCTCATTTTGTGTTCCACAAAGGAAGGTCATACTGGTTTGGAAGGACAAGGATAATTATTATTAATATTTTTTTTTTTTTTGGGGGAGAACTATCCCTTTAAGCCGCATTTATGGTTTTTAGTAGAATGTAATGGGAAGGACATTGAATGATTTGCTCTCTATTTGGCAGCCCCAGCTGGGTTAAATGCCTCTTCCACATCCTCAGAAAATTAATGGCAGAAAATCTCAACCTGAAGGCTTTGATCCGCCATAGGGTGCCTGGGCCCTGATTAATATGCAACATTATTAAGTGTCTGTGAGAGCCAGTGAGCACACAAACACACACACACACACACACACACACACACACACACACACACACACTCATGAAAGCATGCAGGCGCACATGCACAAGCACTGCGTATTTTTACATACCTTTACAAAGGTATGTAACAATATTTGTACACACTATTGCTCACCTTAAATATTTTATTTAATTACTTTAGATCTCTTCTTTTTCAAATCATCTTCTACTCTAGGTGAGCATATAAACACACAGTCAAGGAGAGATTAATTGAAGATTCGGTGCAGTTTAGGCTGAACGCATTTTGCCAAACAGAGATATTATTTGCCTTTCATTATCCATTGTGTGTCAGTGGGTATGGAACGAACAGGAGATGAATGACAAAGAGAGCACGAAAGATGGAAAATTGGAGGGAAACTGACCGAAAAAATGGAATAAGAAGAAAAGAGGGAGTGACAAGGACAGAGAAAGGCAAAGAAAGAAAGACACCATCATGTTCCACCCCTCCTCCCCTCCGTCTCTCCAGCTCACATGCCGCATGTGTGCAGGGGTCATGATAGCAGCACAAAATAATGACTGTGTGTTTAAGCACACAGGAACATGTGAGTGAGGGACTGAAAAAATAAATGGAGAAATATATTTTATTTTATTTTCATGGTATCACTTTAGAATAGGGAACACATATTCACAATTAACTATGACTTTTCCCTCAATAAACTCCTAATTTGCTGCTTATTAATAAGGTGTGTTTGTGTGTGTGTGTGTGTATGTGTATATACAATTATATATATATATATATATATATATAGAGAGAGAGAGAGAGAGAGAGAGAGAGAGAAAGAGAGAGAATTAAAATATTTAAAAATGAAGAAAAAATTACACTTATTTTAATTTTTTTTTTTATTTCAGCCAATATTTCTCATTTTCCTATAGTTTAAAACTAAAGCTGAAATAAAAGTAACGAAAACTATATAGACATATTTCAACAAAGAAAAGTAATAAAAATGACAAAACACAACAAAATTACAAAAATATATATATGTATACATAAGATCAAATAAAATCTAAATATATGGCAATAAAATTATACATATTTTGCAATAGCTCAGCAACTGTGGCATAGTCATTAGGTGTGATCTGTCTTGCACCCACTAGTAAAAAAAAATATAAAAAATTATATCTGGTGTCTGAACAATTTTTGGTTTGACTGTATATAAATAGAACTGCTCAAACTCTTCAAATGCAAATGATTTTAATTAGTTACCTTCATCTGTAATTAAAATTATCTGCATTTAGGCATGACTTGCGCAGCCTTTTTTTGTTCTTTATCATAATACTCTCAATATAAACATTACCTGCAAATGCATCTATAATGTTTGTGATTAATCTGTATTAAAATATAGAACTTTTGTGAGTTGCAGAAAATGACAGCCGCTCTTTATTTCCAGATAACCGCCATGATTAGAAGAGGAAAAACGAGCCAATCCTGCATAAATTATCTGGCATTATTATGTGGGTGAGCAGCGTTTCGGCTTCAGTTATCTAGGTCATCCCACAACAGCTTAGTGAGTTTTCATACTGCCATGGCTATGTTTCGGTAAACCACACACATGCAGAATCTTGCATAACCATAAAATAATTCAGCACAGATCAAAAACAAGCTGCTGATTTATACCATATTGACACCGTAATTGCATCAAATTAACATATAGCACAAAGACAGATTTCGAGATTTGGGCACAGTGGCAGAGAAGCCAGCCCCTGAGGTTCAGGCTCACAGCGCCATTCTGATGATATTGCTTGGTTCTGTGCCTGCTGAGTTTGACCTCTGTCTGCTGTCACAATGTCATACGCTATCTGCCCTATACTACTTGCTATTGCTCTCCTTCTCACCATCTCTCTTTTTCTCTCTCTGTCCTTCCCTTGGCAGCAGATCCACCACATGCATGCCAAGACTAGGGGCAGACGCCATGATGGACAGATGGAAAGGGGACGTTCAACAAGTGTAAAGTGCAGAGGAAGTTAGCTGGAGCAGCGCTGCAGAGAGAGAGAGAGAGAGAGAGAGAGAGAGAAAGAGAGAGAAAGCGAGAGAGAGAAAGTGAGAGAGAGAGGTCTGGAGGTGGAAGAGTGTGTACCTGTACCTGCAGATGGCTGGCAGGCCCAAAGGGCCCTACTGTCATTACGCTCTCTCTGCATGGAAGAAAAACAGTTTTATCCAGAGCCCTGAAACTAAGGCAGCTGCTCTCTGTGCCATGGGAATCTAGCCAGCCTCGCCACAGACCCAAAGCTGCATCACTAGCCGAGGAGGACAGCAATGCAAAATTAACATCCAACCTTGCTTACCTCAATCAAGACTCACTATTTTATTCAAGACTTGTAAAATTGCAAAAATAATAAAAGAAGATAATAAAAATATAGAAATAAAAAGTAGATTAAAGAAAAAAGTAGAACAAAATTGTGATAGCATAATGTTAGTATGAATTAATAATATGTATAAATGTTAATATATTTATATTTGTATATGTTAATAATATATATATGTGTGCATTTGACAGATGCTTTTATCCAAAGCAACTTACACTGCATTCATTTTTATTAGTTCATGCATTCCCTGGGAATCAAATCCATGACCTGTGTGTTGCAAGCACCATTTCTCTACTTTTCTTGTTTTAAGCATAAATCTCAATAAATAGTGTTAGGAAAAAATATAAAGGCAGCTTGAAAAACAATAAAATAAATTTAATTCAAGATATATTTTAAAAAGGATGTATCATTGCCTGCAATTTATCTCCTTTTAAAGATGTTTAATTTTTTTTTTTTTCTGGAAAACAAGACAGAAAAAAAAAAATACATTTAATACATTGCATAAGTGTCTTTGTCTTACTCTCCAACAAAAGCATCAAAACATCCTTAAAGAAAGATACAGTACATTTACTTTCAAGCAAAATTAAAGACGAAAAAAATGTTTAAAGGGAATAAATTTTGAATAAAAGGGTATTTTGTCGTGATTCATTGGCAGATATTTCACTTGTTATAAGCACAAGCCTCACTAAATTACATGTTATTTATTTATTTATTTATTTATTTAATTATTTTATTATAATCAGTGTATAGTAGCTGTCGAAACTATATCATGGAAGTTATTTCTGTGGTTAGTTAAGGACACCAATCATGTACCCAAACAAAATGTCAATACAAATGTTGTACATATAAGATGTGAATTATTTATATTGTGCATACAATACTGACGAACTGCTGCAGACAAAGAAATGCCAATATTTCTCTGCATACCTGTAAACTTACCCACAAGTGATGACATTACACTATTATTCTGATAAAAATGACCACATGTGAATCAGAAATATAAGAAGAGAAGATTACGAATGAGGTGCTACTTAAAGTAGGTGGTAAAGTTGGCAAATGGTTGATATATATACTCTGTGTCTCTGATTATAAACATGCAGCTGAGAAGCAGCAGCATTTTCCACACCACCTTTGAATTACTCTGAAACAATTAGAGCAAAAGCAAACCGGCTAACAGACTCCTAAAACCGACCGCTTCAACTTAAATCAAATCTCAAAGCATACAAAAGTCCATTACAGGAAATTAGAAAGAGCGAACATCTAGGAGAGGGCATCATTCACTTTTATCGAGTCAAAGCACTTGCCTTTGGTGCATTGTGTACCTGTCAATGAACTGCAATTCAGAGAGGACTGCTGTCCTGACAAATTGCTGCGTGTTAATGCGCTTTCTCCCTCGCTCAGCCAGGGCCCTGGGGCATGCTGGGATGCATGGACAGACTCGATCTCGCCCTCGGGAACAATGCAAAGAAAATGTCACAGGCCTGGTTGGAGTTTAATGCATTGCAGAGCCTGTATAGATGTAATCGAATATAATTCAGATATGTGTTAGAGCTGCGTGGGGCTTTGTTAGCTATGTGCTTTTATGGGCTGATTAAATTTAGAATTTGCCTTCATTTATTACATTAGAAAGAAGAAAGAAAACAATCATTTCAATTCCACACCTCCAAAAATCTATATTCCGCATGCCACAAAGTAAAGACAGACATTATCTTACGCCCAAATAGTTCATAGGCAAAATAAACACAGATAGAGGAAGCTTCAGCATGCTGTCAGCACTTTCCCTCTGAAAAAACGGAGGAAAAATGAGAGAAAAGAACAAAGCACATACGCTACACAATCAGCCATGTGTGAAGTACGCAAGCACAATTCTCTAATTCACCGTTCAGTCTGGCAGCATGGGCAGCGCCAGTGATTTCTCTGAGCCGCCGCTCGGGCTTCCTTGTTATCTGCAGTTTGAATGCAAACAAAGCCGGCAAGCTCCGCCACCCCCCTCTATCCCCCCAGGCTTTCCTCGGCAGATAAATGGGGACGGGTACATCCTTAGGCCTAGATCACGTCCACAGACCTCACCCTGACAAATCCTTCACAGGGAGCCGGACCCGCAACCTCCATATGCACCTCGAAAGATAATTTGTGCGGCAAGCGAATCAATAATGCAACAGTAAATTCATTTAAACACACATTACTGATCCCGTTTAATTAATGGCGCCTCAACTGCAATTTGTCAGTGTCGCACACAGTCATCCCTTTGATATTTATACCAATGTTCAGTTTTTTTCTCTGCAGGACGACCCTGACTAATGCTAATCCTTAGCATGAGCTCCCACATCCCAGAATTATATAGCACAGCCTGAAAAAGACAGCATGTTTCTGTGTAGCCAAAGCAGTGGAAAATAATTTACAATGTAAATCATATCAAAAATCATAAAAGGAAGAGAAATATATATATAGGTAAATGGTGAATATATAATTAATGCAAACACATATGAGCCACCTGATCAAATGCTTCAGAGATGATAAAAACAGCAGTTGGTTGCACCGCATGCTTTAAAACAGCACAACCCTGCGAATGGCTCTTTACTGTATGTATCTATAGCCTTAAAGGGGCAGTTCACCCAAAAATGAAAATTCTGTCATCATTTATTCATCTTCATATTATGGGAGTCTATTTCCAGCGCATAAGAAAAAAAAAAAAAAAAAAAAAAAAAAACCTTTGGTTATTAACACATAAAAAGACAATCATGAGATTTAAAAAAAAATCCAAATGATTACATAGTCATAATTATAAAATAAAAAGTTGAAATTAACATATAAAAGGTCATTATAACATGAAAAGTGAAATTTTTGTCATTAATATCTAAATTTCAGCCTTTTTTGTTGATTTTAACTTTATCTTATGAAGACAACTTAGTATGCATCAACTTATCACATATTATGACTTAGTAATTCATAATAACAACTTTTTATAACTTCTACTTTATATCTCATAAATCGGAACAATGACACACCAAGTGGTAATTATGAGATAAAGTCGAAATTGACAAAAAGTCAAAATTGAGATAAAAAGTCATAATTACAAAAATTCAACTTGTCATGTCGTTACTTTTTATCTCATAATTATGACTCAGTACGTCATCATTTTGTCTTTTTATCTCACAAGTTTTGCATAAAAAGTTATAATTATGAGATATAAGTCATAATATGATGTAAAAAGTAAAAATTATTCAATTTCAACTTTGTCTCATAATGCTGACTTAGTATATATAAATTTGACTTTTCTCTCATAATTATGACTTGGTATATATATTTTGACTTTTTATCTCAAATTATGATCTAAAATGCACAGACGAATATAGTTCATTGTACAGATGAACATAGTTAAAAAAAATTATATTCTTTAAAATACTGCATTTCACAGAACAAAGTAGGTCGTACAGGTTTAGAAAGACATGAGGTGAGTAAATGATGATAGAATTAAAATTTTGGGGTGAACTAACCATATAAATACTCAAAATATGGCACCAATATGCAGAAGAATAGTAAAAATAATGGGAAGTAAAAATAATGGGAAAAACTGAAACCACAGGCTTTAATATAAGCATATTGTTAAGAACAGAGAAAACTGAGGTAAACTCTCATTAAAAAAAACCACACATTTCTAGGTTTACGCCAAAAGTCCACTTTAGCAAAACTATCACCACTTTGTTCTTAGAGCGGAGAATGTGCCAACAATAAGCACAACAGCAGAACTAACTTGACTGTGCTCAAAAAGTACTACTTATAGTATGTCAATCACTATTGGTAATACTGAACAAATGATATGTTGTGCCAGAGTTATTTTTAGCGAGGCAGAAATGTGACACTAAGAAAAACACCCAAAGCTATACTCTCACACGTGCTGTTCCATCAGTTCTGTGGCTACAAAGCTTGCAAGAGAGTTCGAACAGCCTTAAGTATGCTATCATGGCATCTCTTGTGTGGGGCTTTTTATTTGCCGTCGTCAGGTTAATGAGCCCACCAGCCCACTTGATGTCGAGAGGGCTGCCACAAAGACGCGTCTCATTAGAGGCTGTCTGGCACTGTGCGCAGAGACAAAAAGCACATTCACCCATTCTGAATACCGTCATGCTCCCCATTGCTGCCAGCCTGTAGCGCTGCACCCATGGCATCCATCCCGCAAGCACACGTCCTGGCTCTCGGCCAGTACCACCTCAGCCCTCTTCTGCATGAGAGAGTGCCCGGAGGGGCTTGGCCGAGCAGTGGCTGCAGGGGAACGTAGCGGGCACATGGCAGAGCTGGCACTGCGCCAGCGGCTGCAGCCCAGCCCGGTTTGCTGCGGCGACAGCTTAAGCTGCACGTGCATTAACTCCCCCTTCAGTGCCAAAGAGAGGGTTCGCTATTGTGTTCTCAAACACACACTGGGCAGTGTGTGTGTGAGAGAGAGAGAGGGAAGGAATCAAGTGACTATAATCAGTCAGCTACTCAGGTCTGAGAGCCATTATCTCCTGAGAGGGGATCAATAGTGAAAGATAGGAAAGTTAGTCTATCCACTGTACTGCTGCAGCATTATCAGCCTGCAAGCAGGTGCGCCCCTTCACCAAGCCCCACAGTGGCATGCTGGGAAAATAGTGGATATTCTGAATCTGGCCTGACGGGTTCTGTGGTTGAGATTTTAGATGAAAAAATATGATTAAACTGAAAAATAAATCAAATTACTGTTTTGAAAATCATATAAAAATTGCATTGATAATATTTGAATCAATTTCTACTTCAACCATATAATTTATTTACCTGTATATATATATATATATATATATATATATATATATATATATATATTAGTGCTCTCAAACTATTAATTTATAGACTATTCTTAGTCTTTGTTTATCAGTTGCATGATTATCCTATTTAAATCAATGTGATAAATGACTTAGGTCAAAAGTAATCTAAAAGTAATCAAAAAAGTAGTCTGATTCCATTACCTAAAATGTGTAATGTAGTGGATTATGTTACTAACTACAACTTTTTGGCATGTAATTTTGGAATCAGTAACGGACTACAATTTCTAATAATCTACCCAGCTCTGTAAACTATGTGCATAAGTGCTGTCAAATGTTTAATCACATCCAAAATAAAAGTTTTTGTTTACGTAATATATGTGTGTGTACTGTGTATATTTATTATGTATATATAAATACACACACATGCATGTATATATTTCAGAAAAATATGCTATGTTTATATATTAAATTTATTTATAATACAATTTTTATTAATATAAATATATACATGTAAATACATGTAATATTTTCAAAATATATAGTGTGTGTGTGTATTTATATATACATAATAAATATACACCGTACACACACATATGTAAACAAAAACTTTTATTTTGGATGTGATTAATCATTTGACAGCACTTATGCACATAGTTTACAGAGCTGGGTACATTATTAGAAATTGTAGTCCGTTACTGATTCCAAAATTACATGCCAAAAAGTTGTAGTTGTAACATAATCCACTACATTACACATTTTAGGTAATGGAATCAGACTACTTTTTGATTACTTTTAGATTACTTTTAACCTAAGTCATTTATCACATTGATTTAAATAGGATAATCATGCAATTGATAAACAAAGACTAAGAAAATATATTCCATTTATTGTTATTAACAACACAAAGTAAATTAAACATTACATTACGTCAAGGTTTCCCAAACTGGGGTTCGTACAGGAACTGCAGAATGGTTTGTAAGTTAAATGAAAAGCTAATAATTAATAATTAATAATTAATTAAATCGTAAAAATGTAAAATAAAAAAATAAATAAAAATAAAAAATAACATCAATCAAACACTTCCTAAAAATTAAAATATTTAATTTTTTTTATCTGCATGTCATGTGACCATTAGCCAACAGAGAACCGTGAATATGCAAATGTGATACTTCATTATTAAAATATTTATTTTAAAATCTCAGGGTATACTTCAAGTAAATATATTAGGTGAAAAAGGTTAAGATGACAAAAAAGCCTGCATTACAAATTTAAAAAATAATAAGATTTCATGCATTTTAATGTGTTTGAAAGATAAAAGCTTTCGAAAGCTAAAGTAATACCTACCTACTAATACACACACACACACACACACACACACATTTATACATACATTATACATAAACACAGTATACACACGCATAGTATGTATATATATGAAAATTTAATGCAATTTTCTATGCAATCTTTTGAAATATTTTAAATAACAGCACAATATATGCTGCAATTTCAAACTTGAAAATTATGGGTCAAAAAAAATATGATTGCGTCTTTTTTTATGATTGAGGGCTAACTTATTATGGTACAGTATGTGCAAAGCGAGAGAAAAATACAGTCATTCAATATGTCAAATCCATCAAACTGCCTCATCAAACCATCGACCAGCTTCAGAAACTGAACCTTCTAAAAATACAGACAAGTCGTACTTAAGAACTGCACATAAAATAATATACTTCATATATCTACTGGTATCTTTCAAAATATGGGCCTGGAAGAGCTTCTGCACCTTACTCTCTTCCACAATTTATAGAATGTGGGCCGAAACAGCTGAGCTGACTGCAGTGATGCCACTTGCACTGATGGAATGCTTTGTTCCTCAGCGTGTGCGCATGCCGCCTGGGTCTGAGCAAGAGCTGCGAGATGCACGCTGCGTGTGCTGCAAGATGGCTGATGCTCCGTTCAATTACACCAGCCACCGAAGGCTCATGCATCAAATCCAAATGCTGTTCTAAAATACAGGCACATCTTATAATATATCTGCCGTCTAGTGTTAGCCACAGTGGATGCTTGATTATTTTAAATCTGACTTAAAAATTAGCTTTATGTATATGAAATTGCAATCCAATTTCAAAGCGCTTCCATTTCAACCTCAGTGAGTTGGTATATGTTTCTTTTGGTAAATGCAGTAGGAACAGCAGTAAAGGTAGCTGAAGCATTAATGGGGAATTATACTCATATATTTTTAGTAAGCCTTTGGGCACTTCCAGTGTCCCTAAAAGAACATGGTTGCTAGGCAACCATTATTGTTGCCATGGAGATTCACGTGTTGGCAGCTGCTGCAATCAGCATTAACTCAAGGCACATATTCTCATTCCAGCAGTCAGACGATAGCAGGCAACTAGGACAGCAAGTCACTAGGATAGTAATCGCATGGAAACATATGTTCGCCCATCATTCGCTGCATTAATAGCATCATAAATGGCCAAAATTATCACCGTAGTTTGGTGCAAATAACGGCTGGTAGAATCAAATATTCACTTTAATGTCTGATGCCCCCATATTAATTTGGTTTATGGTTTGCACCCTTTTTGGCTATAAAGACAACCTGTGCTTAATGAAAAATGCTGCATATGATGAGAAGAAATAAAAACAAAATGTGCTAAAATGTGCTTCACATCTAAATCAACCAGTTCTATTGAAGTCAAAAATATTATATAAAAAGACTAACTCAGCCTGACTACATTAATTACGCCAATGAATATGATTTTATTTATACTACATTAATTACAAAAACTGGAAGCATCTGGTCAGATTTTACCGTGTAAATCACAGCAATTCTCTTTGCTTATGTATATTTTATAATTTTAAGAATTAAAAACAATGCATCAATTAGATTTCAATTAAAAACAGACACATAGTTCTCAATCAAATGTCTTGTTTTACAGAATGTATGCAAAATTCTTTACAACCACATACAGCATAAATCTGTCATCAGTTCATTTGAGTTTAGCTTAAGCCTTTAGATCCTTTAGCGGACCCACCAAAGCACATGAAGATTCGGTAGCGCATGTGGGCGGATGTGCAATGCGAAGCCTGAGCTGCAATTGAGATTTCCAGCCCTTTTGGTTCTATTTGTCTATTTGTTTATGCTGACAAATTGACTATTTCCAGCTGAACTGCGTTAGCCAGTTGTACAGCATTTCAAAGGCTGTGGGGGATAAGTGATATTTTCAAAAGATTAAATTGTTTGTTGCAAAGCTGTATGCAAATCTATTGAAACAATTGTGACATTGGAAGAATTACAACAATGCAGAACACACACACACACACACACACACATGTTTGTTTTTGTGAAAAGTGGGGACATCCCATAGGCGTAATGGTTTTTATACTGTACAAACTGTATGTGCTATTGCCCTACACCAACCCTACACCTAACCCTACCCCTTACAGGAAACTTTGTGCTATTTCAGATTTTCAATACACTCCATTCTGTGTGATTTATAAGCGTTTTGAAAAGTGGGGACATGGGGTAATGTCCTGAAAAATCACCTTCTCCTTGTAATACCTATGTCATACCCTTGTCATTATACAAATTTATGTCCTCATTTGTCACAAAAATGCGCACACACACACACACACACACACACACACACACAGAGAAAGCATAATAACTGTTATTTGGGGTGCTGATGTATCTGTCACTTTTCAGGTGACATCACAGAGATGCATTGTAATAAAATGACAGATATTTAGTTGAGAGATATTCCATGCAGCCAGTATCTTTGATTATAAGCCTACTGTCGCTGCTGGATATCTTGATATTTACCGGTGATGTAGTTTAATGCTAAGGGGGTTTAGATGAGATTGTCAGTATGATAAGTGCTTAAAATTTTCCTTTCACAGGAAAAAAAATGTATGAAAAAGAAACCTTAAAGGGATAGTTCACCCAAAAATTCATATTCTGTCATCATTTACTCACCCTTGTGTAGTTCCAAACTTATAGGGCTTTCTTTCTTCTGCAGAACACAAAAGATGATGCTTGAATATCTTTTAAAGTTATTAATAACAACATTAGAACTCATCGACTTTCATTATATGAAAAAACACAGACACATGATGACAGAATTCTCATTTTCAGGTGTACTATGCCTTTAAGAGGAAACAGTATATTAACACTTCCATTCCATATTGTTATGTAAATATTACAGCATCATACAGTTTGATGTTTCAGCAGACTTTTTACATAAACATCAGTATTCCTGCAAGATTTAATATGTGTACTGTATATGTATACAATATTTAATACGTATACGGTACATAGTTTTTAACATCCTTTTTAAATTTTATTTACTGCACTGCAAAAACTTAAGATCATCAAATTAGAAATGCGAAATAACTGTTTTTATTTCCAAGATGATTATAGGATGACATTTACCAGCAAAACGATTGGGTCATGTGACCATAATCCCAACAATCATAATGCAATATATATATATATATATATATATGTATATATATATATATATATATATATATATATATATATATATATATATATATATATATATATATATATATCACTTTCTAATAAAAAATACAGTTCATAATGCACAGTAAACACTAAACTAGTATCCTTTTCTGAACATGGGCTAATTCTAAAGAGCCTCATCTGATAATTTTCATGCACAAATTTGTTAAAATGCAATAGATCTTAAAAATCTCCATTTACACAAAACTAATTCTCTGTTATAACAAAAATGAAAATGTCTCCCACCCACTTCAGTCCTTGAATATAAACAATGGGTAATTTTTTTGCCAGGTGAGTTAAGTGTGGATAGGTGACCAACGGGGTGTTCACACAAGTCAGAGCTGGTCACTACTGTACAATTTCTCACTTTCTTTAATTGTCAGTCAAAAAACTGAAGCTGGCAGGGAAATAAAAGCAGAGACTGACTGCTAAGAACAGACTCTAATGGCCTTCATTCTCTGTTCTTTCTTTCTGACATTTAACAGCTCAGTGTGAGAGCGGCTAGTAGATCAGATGCCTCAACATGCATGTTTGACCTCAAGAGATGTAGGACAGGAGAAGCCCAAACACAGTCATGTGCTTTCTTGACCCGTCAGGAAAAAAACAAAGGTGACAATGGTTCATGCATATGAATGGTACACACACATATACTTAGAATGTGAGTGAGTATAAAGCCCAGTGTTTCATGGATCCTTTATATAAAACTACAAAGCTTAATCACAATCAGTGTACACAGATTGAGCTTAGTGCACAGTATATATTACGAGAAGGGCAAAAGCACCTAAAATAATCTTCATCAGAGGCCTGTAGTGCATTCTGATTGGTTCGTACAACCTGACCTGACTCCACTCCTATCCAGGTCCTCTAAAGCAGCACTCACTGGGAGTTTTAAGAGCTTATTAACAACTAAATTAGGTCACAGTGGGAGAGAAGGGGAAACCTTAGTTATGTTCTTTCACATGGATGAGGACTGTATCCTTTACACAGACAATGTGAAAAACGGAAGACTCCCCTCCCAGTCCAGCTGAGAGCAGAATGTGGAGGGTGAGAAGCACAAATCTAAACAGGGACTTCATAAACATCACTCCATCACCGACTTGCTGCTGTTTGCTCCGCACAGAGAGATATACAGTATACAAACACTGAGGTCTGATAATAAAATCCATATTGTAGATTAGCAAGGTTGAATGAGTCTGATGCATAAACACACATATATGCTACTAACTGCATTCTTCTTGAAATAAATCAAGATGATTCCGTTTTGCTTATGATGATTAAGACAATATATTGCATATGACACAATTAAACCAAATGTTGCATTAAATTGCAACAAATAGATCATTTATGTTGGGTCTTTTTCTACACATTTCAATTTGAATAAAAGTAGAGATTTGACTGACCATTATAGTATGCACTCTGTCTGTTATTTGAAATTGAGGAATGCAATTCTAAAGGTCAGATCTCCTCAAAAGCATGCATTTACATGCTCACAAATACTCAGCTCACAAAATCAATTACCTAGCAGGATAGTTTATCTGAAGAGCGTTTAAAGATAATTTTCCTTGTGCCAGAGTCAACGTACATGTTAAGTGATTTAAAAGAGAAAAAAGACGCATCAAATATAGAGGGTTTCATTTTTTTTTTTTTAATCGCACAGAATGTGACGATGGCTCGGTCGGTAGCTGGAGGAAGCTGAGCAATACCTCTCATCTAACCACAATGCGTTTGATTTGTGACGGAAGCTCAGCAGTTTCGCAGTCTTTGTAACGGATTGTTATGCAACTTACTTCTTACGTTTTAGAATAATGCATGCTAAATTTGCACAAATATAGACTAGGAAATTTAAATAAAAGCACTTGTTAGTGTCTCGTCTAGTGGTTTCATGTTGTGTGATTTGAACGCAACATGCACCATGCTTTGCATTTTCGTAAACTATAGGGAAAAAACGCACCTGGTCACATTGTATTTTTAATGCACAAACCACATTGCATAATCGTTCGAACAATTATTTAGATGTACCAAAGTGTTTAATATAACTGTTTGAAATGTTGTGACATGCGTGCTTGTGTTAACCAATTTACTGGTTTAGTACAAAGTTATATACTCCACTTAGCTGCAACATAGCATAAGTTCAATACATTATTACTCTGATTATACGGTATTTCGTTAAAAATAATAGTTCTTATTATAAATTGACAATTGAATTATTTTTAAATAAACTGGTAAAGATATTAAAAATGAACCCTGCTTTCCAGTCATTACAACAAAAAATGTTGCATGGTCTGTGCAATAATATCGTCAACACAATGCATCACTGTAAAATATGACGCGACATTAAAAACACAAGCTATCTCTAGCATGACAAGAAAACTAGCATAAACAATAACTAATCCGTCGTGAAGATTTTTAGAATGACTTTAGGCCTGTGGAGAAAATTGTCATTTAACTCTTTCAGGCGTAATTCACATTGTTAAACTAGTTTCCTTTTACTGACTTGTGCGTAAAAGAACATGCACCAACCAAAACATATTAAGTCACGTGTTCATGGTTAAAAACGTGTAATCTTTGATTAAAATACATTAAATCATGCCATATATGTAAGCTAGCCTGCTGCACATTACTGCATGGAAACGTCTACAAATTCTGCCTTACTTGAGAGCGAATATTTGAGGTCCTTTCATCCTGGGAAAGATGATCATTGGCTCCGTTGATTTCTAACATATAGGCTACGTCTTATTCATATAGCCTACAACATCAGAAGTCCTACTGGTCTATAGCACTCGTAGTACAACTTTACCAGATTTTCCCTGAGAAACAGGGCCCTCTGGCCAACCTAGATGAAAAAAAATGTTTATCTGTTTTGAAGTGCGGAACAATAGGTGATGCCCTGTGACCCCGCGGAGCCTCGACCTCGCGCAGGGTCATTGTGGTGCACAGGGAAAGGGGGCTTTGGGGCCTGAGACCCAATGCACTGACCCGGAGCCTCGCCATTCATGCCGCCTCACTGTGGTTGCCTGCAGCCTCTATTGTTTCAGTACGAACAATGGCGTTTTCCCAGGGAAAATAAGCTCTTTAAAATTCCCTTTAAAGTTGCAGCACGACAGTAGCACGAATTGAGTGACTGCTTTGGAGGGTTTGATGGAAAAAAAAAATTAATTGCATATTAATCAATAAATTAATCAGTATGTCTTAGTTTTATTTGTTTCATTTGAGCAAGTTATTAAATCTACCTGCCAGTTTGTTCTCCATCGCAGACAGAAACGTTATAATCACAAAAAAGTGTTATCAAAATGAAGACTACACTCTAAAAAATAAAGGTGCTTAAAAAGGTTCTTCACAGCGATGCCATAGAGGAACCATTTTTTGTTCCACAAAGAACCATTCAGTCAAAGTTCTTTAAAGAACCATCTCTTTCTTACCTTTTTATAATCTGAAGAAACTTCTTTTGCCACAAAGATCCTTTTGTGAAAGAGAAAGGTTCTTCAGATGTCAAAGGTTCTTTATGCAACCATTTAGACAAAAGGTTCTGGCATCGTGAAGCACCTTTATTTTTAAGAGTGTAACCTCTGTAGCTTCTCCTAAAAGTAAATTTCATTACATTAAACAGTTAGCTACTGCACCAAAGGACAAACACAAACGACAGTAAAACGTTACTCTCATTTTTGTTCCTTACGAACATTAGCTTCAAGAGTCGATGGCTAAAAATAAAAGAAATACAACCACTGACATGGCAGACAACTACGGTACCTACTTCGATTAATTATTAATGCTGCATCACTTCTCACTGGCTTTTCTTGAAGAACCAAAAGCATTTCTATCAAAAAAAAAGAAAAGAAAAAAAAAAGAGCTTTAGAGAAATGAGAGGAAATAATCCACAATCCTTCAACATGTTTTTCTGTAATATTCAAACAGAAATATAGCCTACATTTCATTCTTGTTGTAAATGCTTTTTAATTTAAAAAATACGTTCTTCGATTTTTCTGATAAGTTCTGATTTGGTTTTCTGTGTGGAATATTAACAACCGCACGTGCGGAAATTATATAATTATCATTTGGGTTTATAGGTTACTGCAGGGCTAAAGCACTACAACCTGATTGGCTGTGAATTTAACCTTCTTAATAGGCTATCCTATATTTCTAAAAAAAAAAAAAAAAAAAAAAAAAAATGAGTTACCGTTTCTCAACTGATTCCAGTACGGTGAAATAAAATGTCATTTGTCTTTCCAAATGATTCATGAGAAGCAAGGAATGTACTCTAACAAATACAGTGAGTCTGAGCAATGATTCCTCCATGTAACTTAGACCACAGTGGCGTCGTAACGGACGAACGTACTGAACGTGACAAATTGCGTTCAAAACACTAACGCACAATGTGCACCAGTTTTCTAAAATGAGATTGTCGCTCAGGCAACACATCTGAGTTTTATTTAATGCACTGATAAATGTAATATCAGTGATGTATACATTAGACACCACGGGTCGGCTCTTCAACGATACAAAAGCTTGATGTTTTTGTTGAGAGGTCTATTGCAATTCCAAATTTGCAACTGTGTATGTGTGTGTGTGTGTGTGTGTGCGAGGGGGAGAGCAAGAGAGAGGGAGAGATTTAACTCATTATAATGCATAGCGACCTGCCCTCTTTTGAAAAAAAAAAAAAGAGAAAAACGCAGCCATGCTTTGCACGGGCTCCAGCCCCTGACTCACTGCAAGATAGGGCAAGTCGCTTAGCGGAGGCATCCAACTACACATCGACAGAGAAACCCGGGAATACAATTAAGTTTCTTTAAATCGCGAAAAGCGCGTTATAATAAGAAGACAGCCTCGTGAAAATGGATGGATATGAATACAAGGAAAACCAAAGACCGTCTGCTGAGGAAGTGGACGAGTGAACGCGTAAGTGTGGAATATTGTGGGATACATATATGGGATTACGTATAGCCTATACAACATAATACAACAAATGCAAAAACAGAACGCTTAAATGGGAACGCGTCTAGTATTAGACAAAACGTAATTGTTAGCGTTTGCTCGCGATCGGCATAATCTGTAGCCTACCTAACGGGGATGAAGCTTTTCCCACGTTGCACTTGCTATTGTTTTGCGTGGAAAAAAATGCATGCAAAATCAAAGCACACCAATGCTTCAAACGGCTTACCCACCGTTTATCTCAAACGCAAACTGGTTTTCACGCAAAACGCACGAGGGCTCGTTACGTGTTGGTTTCGCTTTGTTTGTACCCGCTTGATTCCCACAGACAATAGATTAATGGACGCTGGGTCAACTAGGTCATATTTTACTGCTCGTTATGAGAGCGCAAACACTGATAAATCAGAAGCACGTGGGTTAAATACCAGAAACGAGGAACCGGTACGAATTATAATGCAATGCACAGACATTTTTGGTCAAAAATGGCGTTTCCCTTTGTTTCTCGATTCAATTCAATCGACCATCATACGCAAAAATCTGCTTTTAACTGTGAGCTGCTAATGATTCAAAGAAAGCTGCATGACTTGGAGCATAAAAACACGAAATAGGTTTTAACGCCGTAGACCCATGTACCAAAGGTGTTTTGACGGCTGTAGGGGTCTCTTGTTATGGATGGCGATGGTGTATTTGAATTGTCAGTGTTTTTCTATTTTCAGTTAAATACTGAATGTTTTTTTGATCCCACGATTACCTATTTGTATGAACATAAACCACTGGCATACAGTATCCGTGCTAATTAAAAACAGCATGCAGTAGCAGGTTTTTGTTGAGAGGTCTTTTGACACTGATGTAAACAGTACGTCTGATAGATGCGGATTACTGCGCAAACAAACTCGACTTTCAGATTTTTCCCAGGCTGTTTGTTGCACCAGGTTTAAGAAGTATGATCTGAGAAATTCTCTGTAACACTCACTAATGACAGTTTTTTTTTAATGTATGCATACGCTACACTGATTGGATATGGTGCAGCAAACTGTACCTTCGTGTGTGTATCTGAGAGAGTAACGCAAGCTTCTAATCCATAAGCAGCATTTATCTGTGCCAAGCAAAACTATCCGGCTATCCGTTATAAAAACGTCCCATCACAGTCTACATACACAAGACAGCGTTCAGAAATCCTAAGGGAAATTCTGCACAGGAAATGCTGATGATGGCAAACTTAAATTTCAATAGCTAATTCTCTTTCCTCTTAGTTCTAGGCCTATTACGCTGATCGATTGACAATGATGACAGGCGTCTTGTAAGCAGCGGATGCTATTAAAGAAGGAGTAATTATTAAAAGGAAACAAATAGCGCGGTTACGTCAGAGCAAACGTGCGCTGCTTTTACTCTCAAGGACATAAGGAGACGGTCAGGACGTTGGTCGCAAACATCTGTTTGCCCAGTGACGTCACCACCCCCATGCAATCCTCTTCTGTTAAAAGCAGATGCTTTATTTGTTTGGCTGGAGAGCCATTAATCTTAAAGTCTGTCAGCGTGGGGAAAAGACTGGACAGAGAGAGAGACCGGTACCGTTTAACAGCACGGATATTGGGAATATCCAGCCCATCTTCAGTCCAAGAAGAAGCTGGGGGAAGTACGTTGGTTTTGTCGGCTGTTTCTTGCGAATGGAATACAGAACGCATTTGGATGCTTCTTTTCTCGAACATGCGTATTAGCTTAACGCGCCGTTTGCCTGGAATTTATCTGAATTCTTTTTGACGCATTCGAGGGTTGAGTATTTGGTTGCACATTTAACTGGAAGCCTATCACGTTTCTAATATGCAATTTTTGTGTTTTCTTCTTGTAGGTGTTTGAGTACGTACGGACGTGGTCGAAGCCCCTGACGCTTTTTGACAGAGCAGAGGTCCTTTCAAGCAGTTGAAATGGTCAACCCCCCCCCCCCCCCTCTTTGTCCCAGACTGGCTGTGATTTTGAAACCAGTTCCAAAATATAACGAAGGCCTTATCCCTTTGCTGTCAACGTTTCATGGCCATATTTCATCATTCGGTGGTTAAGTAATCCTTTTGAGCATTCGCTTCGCTTTATTGCAGATCAGTGCTGTGTTTAAACACTTAACGGAATGGTTTCAATAGCACAGGACATCGCCGAGATGGGGTTTGAAAACCATTCGTTTAATAGGAAATACGCCGTAGTAGAGTCATACGCGCCGGGACACTAAAACCAGAGGCTGGGGAATGACTGGATAAACGAAGGATTTCATGATAATACTTTGGGTTGCTTACAAGGATGGAGAGGGTTTGTGGTATGTTTTAGACGGGCTCTGCGTGATTTGAGACTCTGGCTCTCCGTGTTCACAGCGGACCTTGATTTAATGTCTTACAATTAAGGCACGCGGTGAATGCCAAGAGCGGAGCCTTCCACCGTCAGCAGGCCATAAAATACTGCAGGGTTGAAAAATGCTTCCTGATAATTTGATTATTTAATCAAATAATAATTAAATAATCCCCCCCCAATAAAGCTAGTTCTGATAGTTCTGGTCTGTGTGTTTTGGATATTGTGCTAAGCAATTGTGAATGTATATGTGTACTGCAATCTGGAAAACCATAAAAGGAAACAATGCGATACGCTGCAGAGGTCTTGAAGGTGAGGCGCTGTCCACCACATGTGGTGCTGAATTTCTCTGTGCAAATTTCTTATTGCATCACGAGGAATAGATAAAGTAAATAACCAACACAAATAGCGAGTGTGTTTGAGCGGCAAAAGATAGCTGGAATTAATATATATATATATATATATATAAACCACAGCATGATGGAAATACATTGTATTTTAGCAACAATTAGAGATCACATTGTTGTTTTCTGTATCTGAAATGATATAAACAAACTTATAAGTCAGCCAAAAATGCACTCACCCAATTGTTTACGTTTTTTTTTTTTTTTTTTTTTGTATTTTACACAACAAATAATCTAGGAAACACTAGATATCTAGGAATCTAGGAAGCCTGAGAATGATAGAGAGACTGACATTAATGGCAAAATTTCCACAAATGTATCTGCTCTGTTGAAAGAAAATATGGGAATGGCCTGCTTAGAGTTGATTTTCTTCTACAGTAATCTTCAATCCAATTGAACGATCCCTAAGGAGATGTCGACCCCTAACGGCTAAAAACGTATATGTTAGTCTCCAAATCAAGAAAAAAAGAGGGAAAATTTAAAGAGACAGTACACCCAAAAGAAAATTCTGTCATTATTTACTCACGTCGTTCCAAATTTGTACCACTTTATTTCTGTTGCAAAACACAAAAGAAGATATTTTGAATATTTTTGGAGGTCAATGGTAGCCAAAACATTTTGGTTACCACTGACTTCCAATATATGCACAAAAAAAAAAAAAAATCATTACAGAATACATAAATTCTTACATTTCAGAATAGATAAATGACAAATATTTCACCACCCCCCCCCCTTTTTTTTTAAATACAAGCATACAAATTACAATTCCACCCAAATGATGCTGCGTTGAGACATTAAGATCAAACATCAAACAAAGAAGACAAATTAAGGTAGGCTATACAAAAACATACATTTAATATGTTAAATACAGATACAGTTTAGTTTAAATGGAAAAAGGAAAACGTCCACGCAGTTACACATGGGTCAACATGACAGTGAAGCTAATCATCTGTCAGAATTGGTCGTGAAAGAGGGTAAGCGAGACACTAAAAAATGGCAACAAGAAATGGAGCATGACTCAAATAAATAAATAAATAAATAAATAAATAACCTCCCCAGGATTCAAGAGAAGCTAAATGAGCCTTACTAAAGACACTTTTAGGAACAAGGCACCATGATACTGCTGCCCCAGCAGAGTTACGTAACACACGGCGTCAGAACATTTCAAGATGTTGGCGGAATGATATTTATATATTTATATCCACGTCACATCCCTTTTTGCTTAAAAAAAACACCTTAAACCTAATAAAACATGGCAAAAATGGAAGATGTACGATATAGCCTGGCTAACTGAGAAAATCACGCATGTCTATACACTAAATCCGCTATCACATTCCGCATAACCATTATTAAAATAAGCTAGGCGCTCAATGCAGAGCAGTCATGCATCACATAAACTCTGCCATCATTATTCAGATCACGCGCGAGCCTTGACAGATCAGCACGCGCGGGCACGATTGCGCGAGGCGAGCTGCTCTCATATCAGAAGTATGCAGTAATTGGTATAAAGTGACCACTTTGAAATGATAAAATTGCTACTCACTAAAAAAAATAACATGTCTCGGCTCATCGTGTTGCTATGCAACCAGTGTTTGTTAAAAGAACGAAAAGAATAGAACGTGGCGCAAGATTATAAATAAAAAACGGACATAGAGCAACTCCGCCACCTGCAGGAGCAGCAGAATTAAACTGCTTATTTAAAAGATTAATGTAAACAGCACATTCATTCGTCAAGCATCTATGCCGTTACTAAGCGATGAATAAAAATATTTCTTAAACGAGTACACATCAGTGTACGAGGGAACAGAAACAGCGAATCAAAAAAAAAAAAAAAAAAAAAAAAAGTGGACTGAATGAAATACTAGCTTTATACTTTCGGAATATTGCGTCTATTGGGCTATTATGCTAAGTGAACGGTAGGAATTATTCCAATGATTTGGAATTTAAGTGTATTTAAGTGTACGTCGCTGGCACATGAAATCACGTTACATGTTTAACAACAATAATAATAATGTTAATTTAATAATAATATTATCATAGTCCTACCAAATAAGCAGTCAAACAGAAATGAAAAACACTTCCGGTTCATCCATCACACTGGAAACTGCTCGTTGTGGCAGTAGTAGGTCTGTCCTGTTTTTATGCATTTGGCTACAGAAAAATCGCATGCTGTACAATTATCTACACAACAATGATTACAATTTTCCTTATGTAGCCAAAATAACGTAACAAAATTAATAATATCATAATAACATCTTAGTTGATAATTCAGTATACGTTATTTTTGACAAAAACATCCAATGTTTCGGTAGTGACTGCACATTTTCGGTAGTGACAGTAATGTTTTGGTAGCGACCACATCACATCACAGAATTTTAACTTGTATACTCAAACACTATTAAAACATACTAAAATACACAATTTATTTATTGTGTATTTAATATTTATAAAATAGCACAATTCTGGGCTGTGTTTCCCAAAAGCATCGAAAAAATTGGTAAAATTGGTGACAATGGTTCTACGATAAACTTAGGCTTATGATGCTTTTGGGAAACGCAGCCCTGAACAGTGGTACACATTTAAAAACTAAATAATATGGAATAAAAGTGTGCTTAATTGTAGAAAAAATGTGTTCGGTAGTGAAGTTCCTTAAAGTTACAGACAGATTGTTCAGATTTTGAACACATTTACCTCAAAATGATGGGGCCTATCTACTCACCATAGCTATGAGAGAGAGTGACACATAAATATTTCCTGATGGTTAAAATCAGTCTCAGCCAATGGACTAAAACATGCACTGATTCGGTATAGTGACATGAAAATATGTGACACATTTTCTTACATAAAGTTTCATAATTTACAAAGAAAAAAAAAAAAAAAAAAAAAAAAATATATATATATATATATATATATATATATATATATATACAGGTGCATCTCAATAAATTAGAATGTCGTGGAAAAGTTCATTTATTTCAGTAATTCAACTCAAGCTGTGAAACTTGTGTATTAAATAAATTCAATGCACACAGACTGAAGTAGTTTAAGTCTTTGGTTCTTTTAATTGTGATGATTTTGGCTCACATTTAACAAAAACTCACCAATTCACTATCTCAACAAATTAGAATACTTCATAAGACCAATAAAAAAAACAGTTTTAGTGAATTGTTGGCCTTCTGGAAAGTATGTTCATTTACTGTATATATACTCAATACTTGGTAGGGGCTCCTTTTGCTTTAATTACTGCCTCAATTCGGCGTGGCATGGAGGTGATCAGTTTGTGGCACTGCTGAGGTGGTATGGAAGCCCAGGTTTCTTTGACACTGGCCTTCAGCTCATCTGCATTTTTTGGTCTCTTGTTTCTCATTTTCCTCTTGACAATACCCCATAGATTCTCTATGGGGTTCAGGTCTGGTGAGTTTGCTGGCAAGTCAAGCACACCAACACCATCGTCATTTAACCAACCTTTGGTGCTTTTGGCAGTGTGGGCAGGTGCCAAATCCTGCTGGAAAATGAAATCAGCATCTTTAAAAAGCTGGTCAGCAGAAGGAAGCATGAAGTGCTCCAAAATTTCTTGGTAAACGGGTGCAGTGACTTTGGTTTTCAAAAAACACAATGGACCAACACCAGCAGATGACATTGCACCCCAAATCATCACAGACTGTGGAAACTTAACACTGGGCTTCAAGCAACTTGGGCTGTGAGCTTCTCCACCCTTCCTCCAGACTCTAGGACCTTGGTTTCCAAATGAAATACAAAACTTGTTCTCATCTGAAAAGAGGACTTTGGCCCACTGGGCAACAGTCCAGTTCTTCTTCTCCTTAGCCCAGGTAAGACGCCTCTGATGTTGTCTGTGGTTCAGGAGTGGCTTAACAAGAGGAATACGACAACTGTAGCCAAATTCCTTGACACGTCTGTGTGTGGTGGCTCTTGATGCCTTGACCCCAGCCTCAGTCCATTCCTTGTGAAGTTCACCCAAATTCTTGAATCGATTTTGCTTGACAATCCTCATAAGGCTGTGGTTCTCTCGGTTGGTTGTGCATCTTTTTCTTCCACACTTTTTTCTTCCACTCAACTTTCTGTTAACATGCTTGGGTACAGCACTCTGTGAACAGCCAGCTTCTTTGGCAATGAATGTTTGTGGCTTACCCTCCTTGTGAAGGGTGTCAATGATTGTCTTCTGGACAACTGTCAGATCAGCAGTCTTCCCCATGATTGTGTAGCCTAGTGAACCAAACTGAGAGACCATTTTGAAGGCTCAGGAAACCTTTGCAGGTGTTTTGAGTTGATTAGCTGATTGGCATGTCATCATATTCTAATTTGTTGAGATAGTGAATTGGTGGGTTTTTGTTAAATGTGAGCCAAAATCATCACAATTAAAAGAACCAAAGGCTTAAACTACTTCAGTCTGTGTGCATTGAATTAATTTAATACACGAGTTTCACAATTTGAGTTTAATTACTGAAATAAATGAACTTTTCCATCTCAATAAATTAGAATGACATTCTAATTTATTGAGATGCACCTGTATATATATATATATACAGTGGTGTGAAAAATTGTTTGCCCCCTTCTTGATTTTTTTTTTTTTTTGCATGTGTCACACTTTAATGTTTCAGATCATCAAACAAATTTAAATATTAATCAAATATAACACAAGTAAACACAACATGCAGTTTTTAAATGAAGTTTTTATTTATTTATTTATTTATTTTTTTAAAAAGGTTTTTTTTTTTTTTTTTTTTTTTTTTTTTTATGAAGGGAAACAAAATCCAAACCCACATGGCCCTGTGTGAAAAAGTGTTTAAGGGTTAGGGTCCCACTTCCCAATTGAAAGTACCCAATAAATGATGATTTTATATATTAAGCTTACTAATAGTGGGACAGCAGTTTGGACTAATTCCGTAGAATATATATAACTCAAATGCTTTAAATTGGGAGTACATAGTAGTTAAAAACACTTAACATAAAGTGTTTACAAATATTTTATTAATTGTGCCACAGAAAACGTTGAAAAACATTGCTAATTAATATCATAAATACGTAAACATAAACATAAACATTTCAGAGTGCGTTTAATGTGTGCAGTCTGACACCATGTGGCACAGAACAGTCATTGCAAAAAACATGTACTAAAGCACGAGCTACTGTGTAAAAAAAAAAAAAAATAAATACATAAACAAATACATATATATATATATAGATAGATAGATAGATAGATAAATAAACAAGTCCTGTTGAAAAATTTATCTCACAAAAAAACCTGACAATATCAGCATTGAAGACTGAGATCTAAAGATCTGAAGTTTCCTAGTTCATTGGAAAATCTGTCTGTAGGCTATATAAAGTAAAGACTGCAGTGAAGACAGAAGAAAAGAGAGAGCTGAGCTGCTTGGAGTGTAAAGGCATATTTTAGCTTATGACTGCTGTTTGACCTTCCAGCCTCATCTTGTCTCATTTGCCCAGTTTGATAGGGTATGAGGGTGGCCCTTCCTGTTGACAGTAATCTCTCAGGTTGTGTATTTCCCATTACTGGCAAGGTAAAAATAGTCAGACAGAGCCAAGTTTATTGCCAAGTATGTTTGCACATACAAATAATTTGTTTTAGTGTCACAAGCTTCCAGTACAGAGACAACACACAGATAATAAAAAATAAGATGTGAATAAACACACACACACACACACACACACACACACGTATATATATATATATATATATATATATATATATATATATATATATATATATATATATATATATATATATATATATATATTGGTTAAGCCAATAGTTGGTCTAGACATATCTATCTTTATTAATTTGCATATATAAAATACAACATTTAAAAGCTATGGTCCTCTGTTTAACATCTTTTTAATAACAAACAGCTGAACATCACTGCTGGCTATATTATATTATAGCATAACGACTAGCAAGTGACACTACTTGAAAACAAAAAAAATCTTGTGAGCGGAAAATTCTTTATGACCACTCGGGGGCGACCCGCGTTCACAAATGTGCCCTCTTTCTTAATGGCATTGTCTCAAAAGTTCGCATATGAAATATATTAAGTACGCATGTCCACTCCACTCACAAATGCAAAATTACAAGAATTTTAGCACAACTGCTCTGCTTTTTAAATCATGCTGCAGATATGAATTTATAGGATCAATCAAAAGTCCTATCACTGATTCCACATCGGTAAGTTTCGAGTTGAATGCTTTGGAGATGATAGAAATGCAGTGCTCTTTTATAGAGACGAAGGTACAACTTAGACAAGCCCACGGATATTAGAAAATGAAGATTTTTATCATGCTAGTTCTGCTTTGAAGATTAAATTTTATCCAAAGAATTTATTTAATATAGTGAATACTCAATATGAGATAAGTCATCTCAGTATTCTTTAAAATAAATAAATAAATAAATAAAAAACAAGAACAAAAAAAACAATGTTTTCTCAACAACACAATGTTGGATCGTGAGCTGAAACGAACATCTAATTTTTGAATATCAGCATGTGAAAATTTGAAGTAACATAGGCCTAATAAATATCTAAGAAAATAAATGTGTTGAATAACAGTGTTTTTCTTTAATTTTTATTATCTTCAATTTTAAAGTTTGTATGTCGCACGAAAATATTACATTTTCAAAAACACAAAGCTTAGTGATCCTATTGCGAATTGTTTTAAAGTAAAAATGGAGTTGATCCCAGAGTTTGTATATCTGGTCACTTGACATGAGTATTTGCCCCCTTTCAATATTCTTCTCTGAATTTATGCCAAACACTCAGTGTCTCTCCCTCAGTTTACGAAAAATGTCTGTAGCATCCACCAGGAAACAACATTAGCACAGAACATAGGCTATATTATAATAGCTAAGTATTTTGTATGTTTCTGCACTACAAAGCTGCTTGAACACAGTTGCTCATTGGGTGTGCAGAGGAATAAAAGAGCCGGGGTGCTTTTGTAAAGCTGTGAGAAACCAGTTTGGATTGTTTGTTACCGTTTTAATCCCATTAATTAAAACGTTAACCTGATTGGGTAGCGCGCGCTCAATCCCGATAGGCGAATCTTCTTCATATTAATAGCCCGACTTGAGATAATGATGTAAAAGACTCCCCCTTCTGCTGCTGATGCTGATCGCTGCCGAGATCTACAAAGTGCGTCTCAACACGATAAACGCAGTGTAGAGCACTTTAGGAGGAGCCTCACTTGACAAGCGGAGCGGCCATCAACATCAACTCCACTTCATAGAGTAGAAACTTAAGGAGAGGACAGCGGCTGAGTGAAGCCCCTTCATCGCATCCGACTTTCGGGAGACTATGGACAGGAGAATAAACTTGGGTGGAGACATTTTTCACAAAACTCTCAGCGCAGTCTCGAGCAAAAAGATGGACTCGTTTCGACCGGCTGCGGGTATTGATCTCGGTTCGCGGGACAGCCAGTCGCCCATCAGCTGTTTTGAGCAGACCGACCCAGACCCGGTGCAGCCCGGCGGGCGAGCGGGCACGCTGGGTCTGCCCACCGGATCTTTGTGTGTGAAATACGGCGAAAGCGCAAACAGGACTTCGGCTGCGGAGAGCAGCGGCGGCGAGCAGAGCCAAGACGATGACAGTGACGGCCGATGCGAGATGATGCTCATGACGGACGGGAGAACGATGGTGCCCGGCGCAAAGTCAGAGGGAGGTAAGAAAAACAAAGAGCAAAAAACGCTGAGACTAAACATCAACGCCCGGGAGAGACGGAGAATGCACGATCTGAACGATGCGCTCGATGAGCTGCGCGCGGTCATCCCTTACGCGCACAGTCCGTCTGTACGGAAACTCTCCAAAATTGCCACCTTGCTCTTAGCCAAAAATTACATCCTCATGCAGGCACAGGCGCTGGAGGAGATGAGACGGCTGGTTGCGTATCTCAACCAAGGCCAGGCTATCTCTGCCGCCTCGCTGCCCGCGACCACAGCTCTCACGCCGGGGCTGAGCGCATACGAGCAGCCGGCTGGGTACCCGTTCCCCGGAGGAGTTCCAGCGTCCTCCTGTCCAGACAAATGTGCCCTTTTCAACAATATCACCTCCAGCCTCTGTAAGCAATGCACTGACAAGCCTTAAACTCTGCAGCCGACTCTGGTAGAAGCACATGCGCAACTTTTGACTCTGAAAAAGAGAGACTGATGTTTGCCAGCAGTTTTACAAGTCGCTATAGAAGAATGCTAAAAACTTTTCTTACAACTTCATTCCAAGAAACACTGATTGTGTACATACGGTATAGCCTATACTTTAAGTGCTGGTGAGAGTGGGATGAAAACCAAACAAAGTCTATGACTGATGATGATGATGATGAAGAATGAACAACGTGGACCCTTCAGAATGACCTGACAACATGCAACCATGCTTTACCTTGTTTATGATGCCAAACGTTTTAAGGTTTTTAACTTGCAATAATGCGTATTCTTGCTACTTTGAATTTATGATATGTAAATGTTTGCTTTCAAGTGACATCTGTGTTTTACAAAGCAGCTGCTGGAAGGAGTGGCGTAATGGACTTTATTCCAAAGTAGCCTACGTGTTATTTCGAAAGCTTAGTTGAGATTGTTCATTTTAAAAATTGTAATATAATATATTGTTAGTTTGGTGGAATCTTAAAAAGTTGTTTTGCCTTTTTCATTTCTCTAAATGGATGAAATCAAGTGGGTCTGCATGCCTGGTCTGATTGTGCATTGTCATCATTGCTGTAAATCTCGCCTATTTGGCTTTTTACAAACACACATGCAGTTTGGCTAGAGACGTGGCGGTTTCAACTTGTTGTCAGGTCGAGGCTGGAAGCAATGTAGATATATTAGTATCAATATGAACACAGAGGGCCAATTGTATGTGTTGATGTATTGGAAAGCTTTATTAAAATATTTTGAGCCAACGTATTATGCCTGGTTGTATGTTGTGATGCCTCTGTAAAGTGATTCATGGCTTCTGCTGGCTCGAGAGATTACGATCAATGAAATCGCAAGGAAAAAATATTTTTACTGATGACACGTAATTTGTGAAATTATAAACTTCGGCATCTGGCAACAATAATTTAGTTACATTTAACGAATTAGAAGCAACCTATTTTTCTCTTCAAATTAGCAGTGGTTTTATGCTCGCTTACGTATAAATGCCCTTGGAAAAAAAAAAAAAAAGGCCAGACTTTATGAACAACAATGCCCTACGGTTAAAGGAGAATGTCTGTTAGTATTATAGGATAAAGCTTAGTCACCCCGATCATGATTATTAAAAAAAATCCGTGACGTTGTCTAATAATGTTAATTTGAAAACAACAGTGTATCAAAACTGTCGACTGTAATACCTATATTCTTTTTAATTAAACACATCGTTAAGGCAATTAAACCTCCTGAATGTGATTAAGGAACATAATTACGACACTGTTCACTGCCGTAATTGGGTGTCTTTAATCACAGGAAACAGTCACGAGCATCAGTGTCATTGTCATTAGTTTGCATTGTTCTAGTTCTGCTGTCCATCACAACGGGACGATTAGATACGGATAGGAAGATGCCCTTTCACATGACGCTGATACCAAGTGCAACTTCGTTTTCACTTTAAAACTTAATTTCTGCAACAACAACAAACACACTTGAAGAACATTTAGCTTAGGATTTTTTTCTTAAATTAAAAAGTCGAACTTTCAAGAATGCTTAAGGCACAAAAAATGCAATATTCAAAGCAGTTTTACAAACAAAATACAACTATATAGGCTATATATTAAACCACTATATCACACACACAAAAAAATCATTATTTAGAAAATTATTTTAGTAAAATAAAAAATAAAACATTTTTTTTCAAAACAGGAAAGGTGAAAAGCTTATGAAAAATACACTTAAATATTAAGAATCAAAACCTAATAACCACAACTACAGGCTACTACTACTACTGCTACTACTACTAATAATAAACGAAAATGTGAGGAGAAAATCTAAGCATTGTTAACATCGAAGACAGCGACAATGTCTTAAAAACCACTGGGTTGATGCAGCGCCTGTGCGTAAAAGATAAAACAATTAGATTGTATGTTACCGCTGTATCAGATAAGTAAACAGTACAGAGAACTTCGCTTCTTTATCGAAAGTAAGTTTTAATTTGTCTTGTCAAGACGCTGGACTTATTTATGAGATCTGAGGGAGATTCACCAAAAAGTGAGAGGTTTTGGGTGTCACGAACAGAACTGTTCCTAACAAACACTTTTAACAATTACAAAATGTTTTCTCGCACTCCATGAGACTCGTGTTTAGTTCAGCACCAGGGACAGCACCAACACTGTACATGACGCTCAGTATCACTGCATGACATCTCAACCTTTGTAAACTACGTCACCGGAAATACCTTTTCAGAAAAGAAGAATAACGAGAGCCGGACTAAAAGGACGAAAGGAGAACTGTCAGGGCCATTTAAGAGTTTTAAACCAAATTTTCGCTCAGTTTTATAAGGGACGACCTGGCAACCCCGCTCAGCCACCGTTTAATGAGACAAAATCATACATAATTAAAAAAGCCAAGCCCCTTCTAAATTTACACATTAGCCAATTACAATAATCACATGAAATCAGATGCGCGGTAGGGAAGAAAAAACGCTTTCTCTACCGATGAAATTTTTAATGGAGCACAAAATATCCAAAAAAAAAACAAACAAACAAAAAAAAAAAACACACACACTCATACACACACAAAAAACACTAGCTTGCATAATAAAAAAAAAAATTACACTTGCCAAACGAAAAAACTACAGTGAAATGAATGAAGATTAAAAAAAAAGAAATACTATAAAACAATCAAAACACAAAAAATACATCAAAAGTTCCCTAATCCACACGACCACAACCACAAGATAGAAAAGGGTTTTTGAAACATCTTAACTCTCTCCAATGTTTTCAACTCTGTGAATTAGCCATTTGGAAAGCACTGGTGTTATGGTATAACTCTGTCCTCTCTAATTCTCTGCACAGCACAGATGTGGAGACACATGCAGGAGTCGTTAATCAGGGCCAGCAGTAATCAGCCATCACAAAGCCTTGCCTGGATAAATACTGTCAGCAATTACTGTGTGGAGTCAACTACTTCCAGGACCCCATTTACATGATTTCCATCATTCGCTCCCATGTTCACTTTCCCAGTGCAACTAGTACTGCCTTTTCACATACCTTAACAGGCAGCGAGATTATAATGACAGTGCATTAATTATAGATTGCATTGGGATGCATTATTTAATACAGCAATTAGTTCACAAAGGGCTTAATTCAAAAGTATTAGGATAGGATCCATCAAAAGCAGTGGGATGCATAAAGGCAGAGTTGTCACACAGATTCTAGAGCTTGTGCTGCTCAAACTCACGTAAACTCCAAACCAATGAGGCAACTAGAAGAGATAACCACCTTAACAGTAACACAGAATCAAAGCAGTGTTTGTATTCATGAACCTAATAAAGCTTAACCTGTCTTTACAATGACTGCATTGTAGCTTCAAAGGTCATGAATAAAAGTGGAAGATAAAAAGGTGGCTTTTCATAAACCATAAAATATCCAATTTACCATATCAAGAGCTACCAGGGCACCTATTTGTAATATAGATGTGATGTATGTTGGGGGTGATAAACAAGGATATTCAAAGTATACATTTGAGGACCCTATTGGACCGTCCTCTTCATATCCACATCAGGCTCAAAGCCTAGGAATTGAATCATCTCTCTGTTCTTATACCAACAAGAAGAAGAAATATGCTGTACATGCGACAGTACCCCAATGTCACACGCTGTAATTCACACTTGGCTGTGGGAGAGCTGTGCATAATGCGGGTATTTAAAAAATAAAAAAGATGGAAAAAAACAGGAACAGAGTGCAAAATGCCCAATGTTAAGGTTAATTGCTCTTCGAATTGATTGTTGATCTGATTTTGTCGATGTTAAGGTGCACTGGCATGATTCATTTGTAGATGAATAAGTTTGAGAAGTCTCAATTTATAAAAATTTAAACACCAGTTTTTCTTTCCAAACAGTAATATGACAGATTTTATATCATGAAAAAAAAAAAAAAAAAAAAAAAAAAAAAAAACTGGAGAAATGATATACCTAAAATTCCAGCATTTCAGTATTTCAGAAATTAATTGGTCAAAATGTTTACAGATATATATATATATATATATATACACACACACACACACACACAAAATAATTCAAAAAATATATGTAATTTTTCTATAATTAATTTAAATTTTTTTTATCAAATTTTTCCTGTAATATTAATAGTAATGCAATTGCAATTTGTATTGAATTTAGGTCGTGATAATAAATGTGCATCTTGCATTCATGTATTTGGTCTTAAAAAAGATTAAAGCCTTCAATCACTTGATCTTTATGAATGTTTATGTGCTGTAATTATGCCAAATTCATCAGTGAAAGTACTGGAACTCTTTTAAGAGTCACGGTCTAGATCTGTCACTTGTGATTATGAGCTATTCTTCAAAAAATACAAATTACTGAATTACATTTGTATTGTCTATTGTCTGGATGAATGAGATTAATGGACAGTTTTATTATCTTAATCCTTTTCCAAAACTGTCCTTTTCTTTAAATAATAATCTGATGTTCTTGGAGTTGTTTTGGGATTACAGCTTTGCTCAGACAGGGTTCTAATTCACAGTGCTGCTAGTGAAAGATTAGTATTACACAAGAGGTCAAAGGTGATGAACCACCTGCATCAGTAACTACGGTCTCGTTAGGCTTTGAGGGAAAATGTTTCAATTTGGAACATACACCGAGTGTTCGGTTCAGTCCAACTGGAGACAGTTTAGGGGTTATGACACAGAAAATGTGTAATTTGTTTTCAATATACTTAATTAAAAGGAGCGAGGATATAAGCAACCACGTATCTGAAAAGTTAAAAAAAGTAAAAATACTTTGGCATTGGAGTTTCATTACATGAAACTGTTGTCACATAATCACCATATGTGTTCCGAACAGAAAAAACTGACAAAGTGTGATCACAGCCTGATTCTTCCCATATCAAATGACTCATTTATAAAATGATTCATTTTTACCACTGTAAATGGCATATGAATATTAATGTGTATATTCTAAGGTATACTTAGGTAGTTATGAGCATCATAGTCCAGCACCTCTTCAGGACGATCACAACGTGCACATTGGAGGGCTACAGTTATGCTCAAAGCTCACTGACCCTCATATACACTACATTGAAATACATTCCAACTTCTGATATTCATTAAATGTGGCTGTGGGGGAAGCGTAAAGTGCCGGTGGGACACCACCATTACCAGGGGAGTCAGTCAGAGCAACATCCTCAGCCCTGCTCCCTCGCTCCATGAGGCAGGCCAGGCATTCAGCATCAGCCATATGAGGCACAGAGCGGACATATGGAGTTAAAGCAAGACCCCTGCTGATTGTGGCCCACGGTTAATGTATACATTCATGTTCTACATTGCGCATGGTGTTTATGTAAGGCTTTGTGATCCTAATGAGAATAAGGGAATTAATTGTTAAGGGTTCTGTAGCCTATAAAACAACATTTTTGTTGTTGTTTTTCCCCCTAATCATTATATTGTCATAGACATTTTAAAATACACAAAAAAAATATTTAAAAAATATATATATTTTGAAGAGATAGATAGATAGATAGATAGATAGATAGATAGATAGATAGATAGATAGATAGATAGATACCGTATTTTCTATCGCCCTACACCAATCCTACACCTAAACCTACCTCTTACAGGAAACTTTGTGCATTTTTACTTTCTCAAAAAACTAATTCTGTATGATTTATAAGCCTTTTGAAATATGGGCACACGGGGTAATGTCCTCATAAGTCACCTTCTCCTTGTAATACCTATGTCATACCCATATCATCATACAAATTTGTGTCCTCATATGTCACAAAAACATGCACAGACAGACACAGACACAGACACACCTGTATATTTATGTAAGTGTATTTGAGTGTAATGCCAAATAAAATAGACACTACAGATACTACACAACAGATTTAAGTTTGCACATTTTGGTGGTATCTTAGTGATAAAAACAGGCTTTTGGACTCTTTTTTGTGTCCACTAGAACATGACAGTTACATTACTATTACTTGAATTTGTCAATGGATAAAACAACGCTGCACTTCAGAATAAAAGTTTTTTAATGCAAATGCTGAAAAACAAACCTGTTAATCAAGACGTCAACTGATCAGTTTGCCACTTAATTTGAAAATTAAGACAATAACCTAGTGGAAGATAACATGAATGAATGCTACAACAGGAACAAACAAGATGGGGTGCAGGACACAATGAATGAGCAGCTGGGGATGTGTTTTAGTGTAACACTCACAGACATTACACTCCTCATCATCTCACGGCCTCATTATCAGACATGTGACTGAAAATCTCATCAGTGCGTTAGTAAAGGAAAATCCTCTAATGAACACTATGCTGTGTATTTGCATCCACGGACAAACCACCAGGTGACCACGCACACGACACACACATGCAGAATAACTACAAGCCCTGTGTCCTTGGCTTCCTAGTGGCCTTCACCTTGCACTCCCGACATAGTGAATTTTATGGCTAATTTCCGGCAATTTCTCCAGGCAGTTTCAGTGGAAATTCCTGCAGGAATAATGTGCATAATTTGCATGAATCATTCTGATAGAATGCATATCAGCATGTAGACCCTCCCCCGTCTGGCAGCACAGCACTTAGTTTGTAATCAAAGCTGACTTCTCTCCACCAGCGCTCACAGAATGTGAAGGTCTGACCACCAAAGCCTTAGCCGCTTTCGTTTAGCCGCGATTATTCATTTAATAATCTGTAGGAGCCACCAATAAATACACAAAAGATATATAATAGAATATGATTGAGAGAGATGCACTGATATGGCTGATATGATAGCTGATAATTATTTATATTTTGAAGATAATAATAAATATAAAATTCTAGATCTGACGTTATGTTGCGTGACAAAGAAAAAAGCTTCTAATTTTAAAACAGTAGCAACTTTGGAATATAATCTTTCTTATCTCACAATCATTTAAAAAATGTAGGACTACTATACTGGGTTATTATTTTTTAACTAAAACTAAACTGTAAAAAACATGTTTGCTAACTAAAATATAATGATGACTGAAACAAAATAAAATACAAAACTATAAAAACAATATAGTAACTTCAAATTAACTAATAGAATTAAAACTGAAATCATACTTTTTAGATATATAAAAAACTAATAAAAATGACAAAAACAAAAAACAAAATTAATAAAATTTTATATAAAATTACAATGAAATCAGATAATATATAAAAATAAAAATATATTCAAAATTTATAATACCTATTCAATGTTACACCTTTAGAAAGTATAATGCATTGAAACAAATGAAAAACAACTTTCAAATATTATAATGCATTTTAACTTACAATCATTTGTGGTTACAATCATTTATGAGAAGTTATAATGTATTACAACATACATTATGAATACCTCTACAATTAATTATAAAGTTCATAAAGGCTTTAAGTGTTACCAAATTAATTATAATCTATTTTAATGCTTTATTTTATTTACAATTTGTTTAATGTATTTATTTATAATCTATTAAATTTAATAAATGAATAATTAAATGTATTAAATGTAAATTAAATATTAATTTATTAAAATATATATTAATATTTCATAAAATAATTGATCTAATCCTGTATTTTACTTGCATACTTACATAAAAAACACACACATTTACCACCCAATAACCAACATGACCACCAACATAGAGCATCTCTATATGTACATGAGGTTTACACGCCATCCTCTCAGTGCAAAAAAACAAGATATTCAGCATCAAGATATTTTATTTGTGGGCTCTATGGCACTTTCTCAGTCTTTTGTCTTTTCATAGTTTTGTCAGAAGCGATGGGACTGTGTTCAGTTTACCGGCAACTGTCATGATCCAATGTGACGTCCTGTAAGCCAAGCCTTTCTTACTATAATCAGCAAAGGTTAGATGTGCATTATGGCTAAAGATGTGAGAAAAACAATAATAACTTCTTTTTTTTTTTTCCTTTCAGTAATGACACAGAAACAGCCATAAAATGACAGCAAAACAACGAGCATTTGTTTGGTGCCGCAAAGAATTGGCACAACACATGTGCCTTTCCAGATCCGGTGCCGTAATGAAGGTGACAATTGGACAGTCGTCTGCTAGGTGGATCTTAATCATAATAATCCAGGCCAGGGAGCACAAACCTCCGTAACAAAGCTCTAAATGACATGTCTGCACAGACCACCTCCTCTCCAGGGGGTGGGGTGGTCCCTCAGTTAACACGGTTTTTCGGAAAGCCAGACGATAATTAGTAAATGATGGCAGTCACATTAGCCTCAGCCAAAGTGGATTAATTCATTTCGAAAGGCTTGCTTCCTAAACCTAGCCATTTTCGCATCTCGTGATTACAAAAACGGTTGCTTTTTTTAGTAGCTGCATTAACAGTATGAACAAACGTGGATGAGAGGACGAGACTAACCATGAAGGTCTTCCTCAAAGCACGAGGAGATGGAGTGAATGACCCAGCGCAGTGAAGCAGCATCTGTTTCTGTGCATGTGCTGAGCAAACAAGGCAATTTAGGGCATGTCAAGGGATCAGCCCATAAACACAGTCCCCCGCCTCATTCCGATCACACGCTTTATTCAGTCAAACACCCTAAAACCAACATCTCTAATGTCATTGAAGTGCTCCGACACTTAATCTGAATACCGTTTTAGGACTATCGACATTCACGCGCATACAATTATTCTGCTGGGAAAGGAATGATGGATGACGGCTGGTGTTCTAGATGCCTGTGTGCTGCCTGATTCACAACATCATGTTATGATAACGCAAAGCTGGAAGGCATCACGCAGTTTATTCAGTATATTATTGATTACTATGAGTGGTCCTAGGTGGTCGTGCTGTACTGGGCTGTTTAAAAAGAGAAAGACACATTTATCAAGGTTCTCAGTCAGAACTGAATATCTGCCAGGGATCTTGCAGTCTAGGGAATTTGCATTGCCCAACACTGATCCTGTCCAGCTGTCCCGCCGTTCACATGATTGCTGAACACTAGAAGCATATCATAATCTATATAGACTCAACTGCTATGGTTTATTTGCAAAATTCAGCATTAGAGCTAATATCAAAACAGATCTCTTTGTTATAATGTGCATGTGAGCAGTTCTCTTGTGCTCACAGCAGACTAAATTTGCTGTAATGAGACTGGGAGCGTGGCCCAGCAACCTAACATTAACACACAGTCAAACTGACACCCTATCAGAAGACCCGTCAGTCCCCGTTATATATGGGACAGCGCTGCATAGACTAAAGCCTGATCTTTAGTTTGAGTAATGCTGGGGATTCATCACTAAATGAGACGTAAATGTGAAATACTGGTCATTTATGCAAAGCAGAAACTGAAAATGTATACAATATAAGGCGTATAGTTTAAGACGCAGTTTTAGAATTTGTATTTGCAGGCATGTAAGCAAAACTTCAGCTGAGATTGATGCATTTTGACTGCTTGCCTTCAGGGCAGAGCCAGCATCACAGTTTTCATGCAGTAGAATACATGATAACAAGACAAAACTTGTCTGATACTCCTGTAAGTTTAATCAGAAATCAAAACAGCCCCATGTACCTTCTTTCACCTTTCTGTTTTCTTAGTTGATGAATTTTAAAAGATTTGAAACTACATTTTCTTAGGTATGTGTACTCTAGGGAATTCATGGGAGTAATACATAAAACAACAATAAAAATAAATAAATAAATAAATACATAAATAAAGAATGAATTCATTTAAAAACAAATAAATAATAATAATTGAATATAAAATGGCAAAATATAATGCTGCATCATCTGCAATTTAAATATTCGAAATTAAAAATTTAAATTCAAATAAAATCACAATTGTAGAAAAAGCAAACAAAAAAGCATTTTTGTATTAAATTGACATTAGTTGACTTATTTTCCTAAATTTAATTTTTTGATATACAGTATATCATCTCAAATATATATACACATACACACAGATACACACACATAATTGCAAATAAATTAAAAATGACCAAATAAACTACATACTAATTAAAATAAAATTATATGTATATAAAATTCTAAAATAAAATTGATAAAATTATATGAATTTCTTAATTCTAATTCTGATTACAAATTCACATTTGAATTCAGAAACTGAATAAGAATTTAAAAAGCATTCTCAATCTTAAATGGTGCATAACCCTGGTCTCTAGAGTTGGCAAACACTGTTCTTTAGTACTTTTTTGAAGACAGGATACAAAAAAGGTCAAATAGATCATGTAATCTAAGGCACCCATTCATATTATGCAATCAACATTGATAACTGATTGGATGTGAGGTGTAGCTAATTAAAATACGTGAGGATGTCCGCCCAGCAAAGGATCAGTCAATGCTAATGAGGACCAATAGGTTTGTGTGCTGTAATTTGCAACTTAATGAGTCTGGTTTAAATGTAAAGTTTGGCAGAGCGATGGCTCCAGAAAGCGAGGACAGTAATCACAGCCATCACTGTAATCTTTTTCATTCTGCCAATTAAGAGTCATGTTTTACAACCTCAGCAAAAATCCAGACCTACCACAAAGTGAGGCAAAATTCAATTATCCTAAAGGCTTTTTTTGCACAATAAAAACATTTTATTATTAGTCAATTAGCAGGAATAGTTAATGCTTCAAGGTCACCCACCCTTGTCCCGTCTTACGAGCCGTCGGTCTCCTGTGGAGTAACCAGAGCTGTATATTTTAATGGATGAGCTCTCTGTCTGCTCGCCTCATGTTAATGTTTATCACTGAAGACGTTTAGCTCACTGTTGAGTCGTTGCTCCGAGGCATAGTGCCATGAATAAAGGCTTATCTGAACACTTAAGCTTGTCAATAGGGTGACAGGGGGATTTCGCGTATTGGATTTCTTTGTGAACAAAAGTCTGAGACTCGCATTGTACTTAGATTTATTCTGAGTTTAACCACGGCACTATATATGGGGCCCAATTCTAATGAACTAAGGTACATAAATACGTACAATTTGAGTAAGGTGATAAGATGACCAGCATAGAAAATAAATGTACTCAAAGCTGTATGCTTGTCTTAAATAGAAACGCAGAGTTCACCCAAAAGTTGATGGTAGCCATTGACATCCATGGTATTTTTTTTTTTCATACTATGAAAGTAAATGGCTACCATCAACTGTTTGGTTACCAAGATTCTTCAAAATATCTTCTTTTCTGTTCAACAGAAGAAAGACTTGAGGGTGAGTAAATGATTCATTTTTGGGTGAACTATCCCTTTAATCAATATCAAATATTAACTATTATATTGCATTTCAAGCCAAAGGATCTATATAAAAAAAGATAGTACTTAGAGGAATACAAAAGAGACATGACTAATGTGTAAAGCAAAATGAGAGGTGTCATCATTTATTCACAGTGTGATAGTTATAGCAAATTAGTCCTCCTGTCAGATACACCTCATTCATTTACGCAGGGTGTTTATCATTATAATTAAGATGTAATTTATCATCAGTAATGAGCCAGATTAAAAATAAAGCATGCTGAATGCTCAACATAAGTGCTCTCTAATGCTGGTTTTAAATGATGATTCAACCACCTATTATCTGAAAATATAAATAAAAGCTGCATATCTCAATCAATGCATTAACCCAAAAACTGCTCAGCTATTAAGGAGTGTAGTCTGACGTGATTAGGGTAAATAAAATATAACAATTCATTAAGAACCTAATGACTGTGGCTGAAGAAATGCATATTTTAGTTTAAATAACTGTCAATATGATGTATGCATATTAAACGTATCTATAGAAGAGAGCCTTATGTTTAGTTCCTGAATGGACATCAGCACCTTGATATAAGACTTTAAATGAATCATTAGTTATAAACATAGTAGTAAAAAGGTATGTATATAGATAGATAGATTATTTTTTAGGTTTTACGGTTTTAGCTTAAATTTACAGTTAAATACCGTAATTTCATTAACTGATATAATGTTAATATACCAACCTATTGAAGTATTGAAATCTGTTTTGTACCTTTGATATACACTGATAACCACCAAATGCAGGTGGTGATGAGAAAGCCACATGATGAGCCAAAGCCCATCACAAGCAGCTTTTAATTAATAACATATATAGAAGGTGCACTGTGTCATGCACACAAACACTAAACACCATCATGGTGAGACTCATTAAACTGAAATATGCAATAAACATTAATTTAACAACATTAGATGTAACATACAACCCTAATAAACATAACTGATAAGAAAAAAACTGAGAAGAAACATTTTCCTTCTACATTTTACATTCTTTTTCACTTCCAAAAATGGTATTTCACTGTACAATTGTCTGAAATGTCTATTACAGTTTTTCACTGTATATATATTAGGTGAACTTACTGTTAACCATTTAACAGTTTTTTCCGTTAAAACCACGGTCATTTTTTACAGTGTAGTAAATCAATAAATAATTATTTACTTGTATATAAATTTAAATTTTTTGCTTATTTACAAATTAATATATATATGTTTTTGCACTATATATTTATATATTTACAGTACATATATAGTATAAAAAGCGTATTTATAAAATGAAAATGAGTATGTCTAAATAAAGCAAATTATAAATTATAGAAAATATTCTACAATTTACTATATAATGTACTTAATGTGACGAAAGTGACGTGACATGTGGCTAAGTATGGTTACCCATACTCGGGTAAAACAGTAAACAGTTGGGGGTTCGGTGCCTTGCTCAAGGGCACCTCACTCGTGGTATTGAGGGTGAAGAGAGCACTGTACATTCACTCCCCCCACCTACAATTCCTGCCGGAGCTGAGACTTGAACTCGCAACCTTTGGGTTACAAGTCTGACTCTCTAACCATTAGGCCATGACTTCCAATGTTCCAATGTACCACGACTTCCAATGTACCAATTGATTATTTTTTTTGCTTATTTACTTATATACATGTAAGTATACATGTAAAAATGAGTATGTAAAACATAAATTATAGGCAATACACATATATGAGTGTAAGTAAACAAGCAGAAGTATATATAAAATATGTTAATTATATGTAAATAAGTAAAAGGGAAGAGGGGTAAATAAGTGAGTAGAAATAGACTACATAAAGTGAACTCCTCTTGTAACAGCTGTTGTAATACATTACAATATGGTATTGTAATCTACGTTGTCTGAAATGCGTCTATCTGAGCTAAAATGTCTAAATACTACAATAGAAAAAAAAAAACATGCAACATTTTTAAATAGAAACAACACAAAATTTTCTTAGAAACAACATGCATGCTTATCAAAAACTATGTTTATGATGAGACCTGTACCTTGATTGCACCTTGTTGTTGAACAACAGCAACAGTAGCAAAAACAGTATATGCCACAAGTACAAAGTATCACGATGTCTGAAAAATAACTGTAGTAGTATTTGTTCATTGTCGCGAGGGTGGCTGATAAATAGAACGGCTCATGACCTCTACAAGCGCATCCAGTAAATTTGCATTTTCTCCCTGATCTTAACCTGAAGAAGGGCAGCGCGTGGCATATTTCACCAGGCCTGTCATCTACCCTCACGCCCCTTTCAAATTGCTCAAGAACTTAATTCTATCTTTCCACGGTCAAGCTGTGATACTGACAAAATTAGCATAGGTAAGGTTTGGATGCATTCCCAGGTTAGCGGTTGTTTTTCCACAATCTTCTCTCATCTGGCCTCGACTTGGATAGAAAACACAACCTCTCCTTGAGAGTCTCACTTAAAGATTCAATAAAAAAGAGTGTTTATGTAACGTGGATCTTGTTAAGGAGATTTTCCAGACCTACTGACAGTGATGTGCATTGGGAGTGTGTGGGGATGACGGTTGGGAGGTAACGGGCACGCTGCACCACCACACAAAACCAATTAGAGAACTATTTTCTCAGACAGGTCAGGGCTTCGCATCCTGGCGGACGGGAGCTAGGTTTAATGTCTTGATTAAGCTGACATATATGTCCCCTACACCATCTTAGAATGACAATCATTGAGGTTTCAGCAATCAGTCGAATCACTCGCCCTCTTCGAGCCCATGCTGAGTTACCCGCGCCATCCGACTGCATTTTCCAAGTGAACTGGTTTGAAAAGGGGTAATTGGTAGATAACGGCAGTAGGAGATGACAGGGCATTTGTCAAAGATGCAGAAAGGGGACTTGCCTCTGTGTATGCATGTTTCTAAGAGGTCAAGCCTTGGAGTGCACCTGAGAAGCTTCTACTTTTAAGTTGAGTGTTCGTTATTACGACATGCCACACATTTTGGAAAAACAATATGGAGGTAGCCTAAACAAAACAATGGATGACTTTAAAAAAAAAAAAAAATGCTTTACATTTCTGAACAGAAAACGATAAAAAACACTCATCTCTACCACTTAATTACGCACAATCTTTAACAATAAGATTTAATTTGTATAAGGCGTATAAACCATATTAACTTCAAAATTCACACTTATAAAAAAGTAAAATAACTCATCAAAAATTCAATGAAAAATCATTCATTACTTCTCACAACAGATTTGTTTCCCAACATTTTTCACTTCGCCCCTTCTGACTTTACAGCTCAGCAACCATCTTGCATTCCAAGGCTGCATCTGGAATTGCATACTTCCATACTATATAATAGACAAAAAACAGTACATAGTGTGTTTAAATTCATAGTATATATAAAACAGTAGGTGAAAAGTTCCCAGATGACTTATTACGTCTAGTGAGGTTCAGAAGTGCAGAATGAGGCCACTGGAGAGAGTCGTGAATGGCAGTGAAGTCATGCAAATGACGCTGGTATAGGTAACATGATGATAACAACATGACAAATGTACTATGACTGGATTACATTCTTTTTACACACATTCATACTATACAATTCATACTTTTTATCAATCGCAAAGTAATTACTTGTTCAACATAAGTACCTACTCAGAGAATATGGAACTTGGGATGTAGCCTAAGTTCCTCATTTTTAAATACAACTACTTTGCTTGGTCATTTATGTATAATATTTCCAACTTCACTTAAAAGGCGACACGTGTTACTTGTTTTTGAGATTTAAAACCAGTGTGGACCAGACAAAAATATAAAAGAATGAACCAGACAAAATGTAAAAGTAACAAAAATCTACTCGGGCTATAACTTTAGCATAAAAATGTGACTTTATTATGATTAGAATTTATAAATTCACCAAAAGTGGCTCCAGTTACACATCTATAATGTCAGGAAGGAAAAAATCCAATGTTTGTGTAACATCCGTTGTGTAACATCGATTACTGAAGGCAGCATCGATGTATCCTTCCCTGATTAAGATATCGCATAATCCTGTTTTCCCCTTACAATTTAATTTCTACCAAAAAATAAGCATTATAGTCATTAAATATTCACTGGGTTATCTGTAATGCCCACTTGAGTTTGTTTAAAGGTGCCATAGAATGGAAAACTGTATTTACCTTGGCATAGTTGAATAATAAGAGTTCTGTACATGGAAATGACATACAGTGAGCCTCAAACACCATTGTTTCCTCCTCCTTATGTAAATCTCGTGAATAAAAAAGACCAGTGAAAAATAGGCGAATCAGAACATAACACCGACTGTGATGTAATAGTCGGGATCACTAATAGTTACACCCCCAACATTTGCATATACCAGCCCATGTTCTATGCTAGCCGAAACATCAGAAGTTCTGCAGGTATTGTGAAGAAACTAGCGAGGACAACAGCGAAAATGGCAGATCATAAATGTTATGTTCCAGGCTGTGCAGGGGATGTGAAGTGCAGGGATGGGTTGGTGTCTGTATTCAGAAAGGCACAGAAAGGGAATAACTTGAGCCACTAAAGGGACATGGTTAGCTCCTTGCTAGCGGTAGCCTGTTACATTACAGTACATAAGATTTCACTTACCACATAAACAGAGTAAGAAGAGATGACTGAGGATGATGGCGAATGATTTACAGATCCTGAGCACCACTGACAAGCATCTGTTCTTGTAAAATGTGTGGTAAGTACTGCCGCTCCATTGTATAAACAGAGTTCGTGAGATAGCGAATCTCGAAAGCGAAAGTGAAAGTAAAAAGTGATCATGCATTTGAAAGCAGTTTCAGTGCCCCACATATTAATAACGGGTCACTGATGCCCGCATTTAACATACAGTATAATTACTCAGTATAATAACTGCGCAAGATGTATTGAAATATATATTTTCCTCCCTGAGATTCCTTCCTGCTGTGTGAGCTACTGAAACGAGCGGCACTGTGAAACAGCCAATCAGAGCAGAGCTCAACATTGAGCCGCACTGTGAAACAGCCAATCAGAGCAGAGCTCAATATTATTATTCATGACCCTTCCAAATAAGCCAATAACAGACCATTTCATTCTAGGGAGAAATCCTAGGGTTGTAAATGCACATGTAAAACCGTTTCTGGAGAATTTTTGCCCTTACCTAAGCCACATACCTTCTATGTAGATATCAGAGAACAATTTAAAATATTGTATCAATGCATTCTATGGCACCTTTAAGCTTTTTAGTTTCTTTAATTTGTACCTTCAAACAAAACTGTTGCCATTCACTGTCTATGTAGCAAGACAGCTACCTACAGTTTAGGACACAGCCAATATACATGCTAACAATTAGCAAACAAACCACAGGTACGTACAATCAAGGCCTGGATTTGAAACAATCAGAGATATAAAACTTCCAAAATAAAAGATATTGGTTTCAAAATAAAAGACTATATACTGTATATTTTAATAGTCTGTGTTGGCTCTCTGAATATTAAAGAATATGTGCTGTGCCTTTTTTTTTTATTGCAGAATGACTTTTCAGACAAGCCAAACAGACACCTATTACACATATAGCCTTACATTTTCCTTTATACATTTACAACCTCTAAATGTGTTTGTGAAAGAAATGCAAAGCAAATGCCCTTTGACAGCACCTCATGGTCGAAGAGGTTGGAGACACAATCAATGTGTGATGTGCATAAATACCATAAAAAGAACAGTGTAAACTACATGTGACGTGGTATAAATTGTGCGTCTCAAGCTACTGGAGAAAACAGAAACACAGAGACAGTAAAGAGCGCAGCAGATTTAAGGTCTATTAAATGAAATAAGCTGCAGGCAGACGGGACTGAAACAAATCCGTGCAAACAAGGCAGAGCTGGTCTCCCAGCTGTGAAGGTGACTGAGGAAGCCTTGTGCAGAACAAGCCCTCTTGATTAATCACATGATATTTACAGGCTCAGACATAATCAGAGATCAGAGGATCACAAGTCTATATCTCATGCTGCCCAGGAATTTACACACCACAGTTAACCTCATAAGACACACTAAAACACACACAGATTTGTGCACTGTTGCTTTCTCACACAGACTCACACTTGTTAAAAATTTCCATGTGGAATGAAACTACAGTTTTATAAAATATTACACAAAATTTTATTTATTTGACTTTTCATTCATTTTTGTGTGTTATATGAAGGTTAAATTAAAATGTAAAATATTTGACAGCTTCTGTGTAAAAGTGATTTACATCAATGTTTCAAAAATGTTGTCTGTCCCACATAATAATAATATGTGTGTGTGTGTGTGTGTGTGTGTGTGTGTGTATAATATCAATGTTACTTTACATTGATATACTTTATAATTTTATGATAACTTACTATATAAAAGTATCAATGTTATTTTAGTATCATTGATATACTATTATCATTTTTGTTAATATTTTGAAGTAAATTTTATTTTTAGTCATAGTTAATCAGTTAAAATTTTAATGTATTAAAGTTTTAGTATTTATTAATTTTTATTAATTAGTTGTAGTTTTAGTTTTAGTTATCTTAGTACTTCAAGTTTAAATGAAAATGAGAAATATTGTAGTGTAGCTGGATAGCTAAACTAGCTGAAAATAAAGTTACATTTTTTTTCTATTTTAATTTTATTTCAGTTAATGTTTATTTTTTTTAAATCTTTTTACTTTTAGCTAACGATAATAATCCTGTTAAATAACCCCTTTGAAAATCTTAAAAATCATCTTAAATATCACTTAAAAATGTAAATATCACTTATAAGCAGAATATTTGATATATATTGTAGGTAATTGTAGGTAATAAAAACTCCCCAATCAATTCTGTCAAACTGCATACATAAAATCTGCCTTAACAAAAAAAAAAAAGAAATTTTATCTTCATCATTTCCATGACAGAACACTATTAAACATAAAACATAATTTGACATGTGGTGCAATGTCAGTTTGATGTGTTGGATATTTTCATGACTCTGAAAAAAAAAGTGGAAAAAAATCCTTGGCTATAGAGAGAATGTGAAGATTGTTTTTTATGAGACTGCCCACTATAGTTAAAGAAACATATATAAATCCTAAACACTTCAGTTTTAAAATTCATTTAATTTCAAGTTATTTTCAAGAGTTATTTTCTCACCCGTTATTGAGACCTGCTCTACCCATCATGTTCAGGTAACACTTAAACAAACCCTTGGCAGAAGCGATTTGTGCTCAGTGAAGTGTCAGCTGAAAGCATGTCGACTGAGTGCTAGAGGTGTGTGGCATTAGATGTGGTGCCTGACCACTGAAGGAGTCAAACAGTCACACGGCTGCCCTGTGTTCGCCTGTGGAAAATGTCACTCCCCAGTGGTCTGTCCACACAGAGACGCAAGTTAGACTCCTCTCCCAGACACTGCCCACATGCAATAACACGCCAAAACACAGACAGCCCCGGACAGACACACATATTCAGAGCTTTGCTCTTTGGTTGCAAACACAAATGGACAGAAATATCATATTTCATCATATTTCCATCTAAAATGTGACTTTTCAGTGTCTCACGGAAAGCGCTTCCCGATTCAAAATTTCAATCACAACAGCGTTGAGATTTTCCGAAAAAGCCCATCTAGAGGAGATGATCACCTCGCCTCTCTGTGATTTCTATCCTAACGATGAAGATGCTTTGGCAAATTGTTAGTCTATTAGCAGCGAACATTTCTGTCATTTGCTCTGTGTGCAAGATACTTCCCCACAGTGACGAGTCCCATTAGAGCCAAAGAGGCAGAGTAATTTATGTGTCATCTCTCTTTAGCCCGAGCTCACTGATGATTGCGGAGACTCTAGCCATCCCAGTAAAATTTAATCACATTTGCTTTTGTCAATGGCGCCCCGCAACCCGCTGCCAAGAATTCACAACACCATTGTTTTCTTCAGTGACTTCCCTTCTTTGCAAAGCAAATGTGATTTCAGGGAGTGTGTCAATTCTTACATCACCCTTCTGGCTCTGACCCTGACTTTGTTGACACTGCTTTACTGATATGGCGGCAGAGTTGACTCGTCGCTTTGGCAAAAGGCCACCAACTCTAAATGTGGTCACCCATTATGTTGGTTCTCAACCTTTTTGAACCAAAGGCCTCCATTTGTCCAACATAATTTTCAATGGCCAGAAACTGGGAATGTTAACCACACATTTAAGCACAATTCATTTTGTGATTCCAAAATTGTCCAAAAAAAGAGAGAGAGAGAGAGAAAAAAAAGAAAAAAATGTTGTTTATGTCTTGGTTGTATGATGTTTAGCAATTGAATGAAGTTATTATTAGTAATTATTTAATCAGTTTTAATAATATTAATATATTAGTGGCCTCTTTGGAAATTTGCTATAAGGGACTCTGATTGTGAATCACTGACACAGCTGTATAGTTCATTAATTGGAAGAGTACCACTGAGAGATCTCTATTTTGGCATACGAAACAATCATGCAATCGTCAGCTTTGCTAAAAGGTTCTGCTACGAGGAAAGCAATTAAAGTTTAATCACTCTGAAACATTAAAAAGCTTCATACTGCCAAATGTATTTTAAGTTTTGGTAATGCTGTCTTCATGTCAACAACACAGGAATATATGTAAATCTGTTAAATAATACTAGTATTGAGTAATTTGCATTGTTATGAAAAAAAAATTTCAAAAAAGGCTTAATCTTTCCTTATTTTTATTTTTATGACTCGCTTTTGTTCTTTGTGTTTCTTTAATTCAAGCACTTAAAGGGACAGTTCACCCAAAAATGAAAATTCTGTCAGCATTAACTCACTCGCATGTTGTTTCAAACCTGACTTTTGAAATGAAAGTCAGTGTGATCCAATGTTCTTTTGACCACCATTAATTTTTATTATATGGACAAAAACAGTTCTTCAAAATATCTTTGTGTTCCACAGAAGAAAGGAACGGGTTTGGAATTCGTTTGGAGTGAAATGAAGGTGAGTATGTGTTGATTTCTTTGGTGAACTAACCCCATTTTTGGGATTCTTAACTCTTGGGAAAAAATAATCTTAGGATTATATAAAGTTATTGTTTGTGTATAAGAATTTTAATAGAAATGTAGGCTTTTATCTGTTTTTATAAAATACTCTGTAATCACCCAGCAGATTTACTGTAAAATATTCACAGATCCCTCAACACGGCCTCTTCAAACATGTTGCAACATAGAGAAATGATTGGCTAACAAATCATTTCCTGGTAAAACCATGTTCTGAGGAGATTCTGTCAGGTTCTTTGCCTTTTTACAAATTTCATCTCTGTGCTCTGCAAAGTAAATGCTTTAAAACCCTTTGACATAACAGGGGCTGTCCAGGGATCCCAGCCATTTGAATAATGAATTTGCAATATGTTGAGAACAGCTGTCTACTCGCCAGAAATGAAATGTTCTTCAAGACTGACACATCAAGAGACAGCCTTAGACATAACTACAGTTATTTCACATAATCCAATGCGTTTATGTTCACTGGATTTCCTTGCATTTGCCACGTGCTACAATCAATCTATGCTCCTGTTGCATCCAAAAAGCCTGTAGAACAGCAATAATCCATGTCTTTTCAGGCCTGTGTTTTCCGTGCCTTAAGGCCTCATATTTAATTCAGGACTTGTGTATTTCTTTATGATTGCAACATCTGCTTGATCCCTGAGCCAGCTCCCTCTGTCACTCAACCTGTGTTCAATAATTTCTGCCATGACCCTTCTGAGGCCGTGACGCTCCCAGCTTACCACAAATGCAAACTTTGCTTTGTGACAAACAAACAGTCATGTGACTCGTGTTTTGGTGATGCGTAAAGGATAAGAACAGATATCCAAACAAAAATGGCTTTGAGAAGAACTGTACTACAGTACATATGAAGGTTTATATTGAAATCTATTATATACTAAATGCAAGTACAGCATACATGGGAGACTCTTTTTACCAATGTGAATATTTCTCAAACTGGGATTATTTATTATGCAAATAAACATACCTTAATGCCTTAGCTATCATTAAAAAAGAAATAGAGTAGTCAGTAAAATTAAATTATGTCATCATTTACTCACCCTCATGTTGTTTCAAACCTGTATGACTTTTTTTTTCTGTCACAAAATAAGATTTTTTTTTCCACACAATGAAAGTCAGCGTGATCCAGTGTTGTTTTCATCAACAATAATTTTCATTATATGAAAAAAAAAAAAAACAGTTCAAAATAACTTTTGTGTTCCACAGAAGAAAAAAAGCTTGTGGAAAAAAGCTTATTAGGAAAAAGTCATTGAATGTGTAAATATGAAGCTTTATATATATATATATATATATAAAAAAAATAATAATATCAACATTGATAATAATTAAAAAATGTTTCCTGAGCACCAAATTTAGATCATGTGACACTGAAGACTGGAGTAATGACTGCTGCAAATTAAGCTTTGCCATCACAGGAATTAATTACATTAAAGCAATTTTCACATATTAGCTAAGAGCAAGTACCGCATTGATTGAAGATCAGGGCTAATTGTCAATTTTTTTTTAAGTGTAAATATTTCTCAGGCTGGGATTATTTTATTTTATTTATTATATCTAAATACTATAGACATACTATCTAAATATTAAATATGATATGCTATCTAAAGGCCCTTTCAGCAAAAATAGCTTTTTAAGAACTTAAAAAAAAAAAACAATTATGAAACACAAAGAAATTCAACAAACAGCAAAATCTGAAAATGTATACAAAAATTTCAAACCATTAGTTTGTCAGCAGAAATTGTAATTTAGCAAATTAATTTTATAATATTAAAAATACTCAGGTCAGCTTGCCCCAACCTGACATGGAAACATATTGATTGTTTGGAAGCTGAATTTAATGAAAAAGATCCAATATTATGAACTACGCTTTTGAAAGCAACATAGTGATTCACCGCTAGGGAAAACCAGCATTTATGCAATAGATATTGATAATGTGACAACTAGCTTAGTCTCTCTTACTTAAATACAAAATAAATATCTTCAAACATTGTTAAAAAAAAAGAGCCTTAATGAACATGTATAATAAATGGTGCTAATATGGAAGCAAATTGTGAGCAGACGCATTTACTTCACGCAGATGTGTTGACACCATGGAGGTGACTGAAGCGGTTCCTGGCCGCAGTCTGAGGTATCGGGCCAGTGTCTATAAACAGATGCTGCCCAGTGACAGTCCTTAAAGGACGAGGCAGAGGGGCCAGATGTTGGGCTGACCCCAGGACCATGGGACCTGCTGACAGGCCAGTGACGCGGATGAGACTTGGCAGCCGGCAGTGATCCAGTGGCACCCAAAGCAGAAGGTGGAGAATTTCCACATTTCCCCTCCTCTTTCCCCTTCAAACATGGCAATAGCATGACTGCTGGTCAGTGGCACTGATGCTTGTCAAAGATGTGGAATTCAGCACAAACCCTGCCAGAATTCATCACGTCAAAGCGTAGTTAGCCGAATGAACGAACAACTCCAGGCTCTGCCACTTTGCATTGTGCTCAAATCCAACAGCTGTTTCTTGAGCGATTGCAGATGCAAAATAATGATAATAGTGGCTACTTACAGTTCACTCCATGAAGTAAACAAAGCTAGGACCACACCCAGAACATACAAGCTCCTCCTATTCGCCGGGAAATCGATACACTGGACAAAATTTGAAAGGCCCAAGAACTCTAAAAAGGCCTGATTGTGAGTTCCTAAACAGTAACAGTATGCTAATTTTGTAAGAGAAAAACAGCAAACTAAATTAAATTATATATACAGATATTTACAATAAATAACATATATACACATTAGTGCTGTCAAATCGATAAATCGCGATTAATTTCCATCCAAAATAAAAGTTTGTTTACATAATATATGTACTGTATATATTTATAAATACACACACATATATGTATATATTTAAGAAATATTTACATTTATATAATATTCATATTTATATATGATTTATATTATAAATAAATGTAAATATATCTTACATATATTTCTTAAATATATACATGTGTATATTCATATATTTTTCATGCGATTATCGCTATTAATCGATTTGACAGCACTAATATATATATACATATATATATATATATATATATATATATATATATATATATATGTGTGTGTGTGTGTACACACACACACAACAGTTTTTTAATGTTTTAATGTTTTGCATTCAGTTGATCAAAAAATAATTAATACTATTATTACAATTAAATATAATATAATTACAATAAATAAAAAAAACAACCGTTTTATATTTTAGATCTTTTAAAATGTAATTAATTCCTGTGATGGCAAAGCTTCATTTGCAGCAGTCATTACTCCAGTCTTCAGTGTCTTCAGAAACATTTTTTTAATTATTATCAATGTTGATATTTTAGTGTAAACAACGATTCTTTGACGAATAAAAAAAGTTAAAAAGAACAGCATTTAATTAAAATAAGACTCTTTTCTAGATGTCTTTACTGTGACTTTTGATCAATTTAATGCATCCTTGCTTAATAAAACTATTAATTTCTTTAAAAAAACAGATAGATAGATAGATAGATAGATAGATAGATAGATAGATAGATAGATAGATAGATAGATAGATAGATAGACTAAATAGGTAAATTTAGTGGTGAACAAGGTATAAAGGTGTACGTTTTTGACAAGTACCGCCCCAGTGACAGATTTTGTACTTTTTCTTCTGACAGTGTACTTAATAAAACTGGATTATGAAAGCCGAAGGCATTTATTAAAATGCTTTAAAATCTAATACTATTAAAATCTAGTGCACATGGGAAAAAAAAGGAGAGCAATGAAAACGTATGAAAAACCATATCTGCGAAAACAATCTGTCTATAAATACGCCTTCTTAAAAAAGAGACGGCAAGAGATTAGATCAGTGAGACGTTTCTCCCAAGTATACACAAGCATGTCTTCTCCTATCGCTTCATCTCATTAAGTGTTCCAAATCAGCATTTGTCCCCTTTTTAATTTGGCATGTAAAATCCCTGGCATTTTGACTGTGTGCATCTTGGCTCTTAGCACTCCAGTCAAAACTGTCTTTGTGAGGGAACTGAAGCCTGTGGCGGTTTCCGTGGTGATGGATGAATTTGGAGACATGTGTGCGTGTGCGTGTGCATGTGTGTGTGTGTGTGTGTGTGTGTGTGTGTGTGTGTGTGTGTGTGTGTGTGTGTGTGTGTGTGTGTGTGTGTGTGTGTGTGTGTGTGTGTGTGTGTGTGTGTGTGTGTGTGTGTGTGTTTGTGGCGAGGCTGGCCTGGAGTGGTGCGTGGTGACAAGATTCCCTCTCTAGCTGTGAAGTGCGGCGTGGGCTCAGTTCTGTGCCCTGGACCGGCATCAGCAGCGGCGACGGAAGCGGCAGCAGTCCTGCAGGTCATATGCCAACAGATCTGAAGCCCATCACACACTCTCCACCTCTATCAATACCATGAGCACACACTCCCTCTGATACCCCACTCAACAACCTCAGCTAACATGCCCCAAAGAAGAGGCAAACCAAAATAAACGCCACACAGAATGGATAATGTCAAAGCATTCTCTGAAAGTGCGCACAGTACACTACAGTAACAGTTATTTTACAGTTATGCACAGTAATTGTTTTCTATTGGAATATATTTGAAATGTAATTTTATTCCTTGGATGGCAAAGCTGAATTTTCAGCAGCCATTACTATGTCTTCAGTGTCACATGACACTTCAGAAATTATTCTAATATGCTGATTTGATGCTTAAGTAACATTTCTTATTATTATGAATGTTGAAAACAGTTGTGCTGTTTCATATTTTTGTGGAAACCTTGATACACTACCATTCAAAAGTTAGGGGTAAATAATTAAAAAAAAAAAAAATAAATGAATACTTTTATTCAGCAAGGATGCATTAAATTAATTAAACATGACACTAAAGACATCTATAATGCTACAAAAGATTTTAAGTCAAATACATTTATTAAACAGAATCTTGAGGAAAGGTGTCACCATTTCCAGACAAATAATAAGCAACACAACTGTTTTCAACACATATTTCTTGAGTGTCAAATCAGCATATTAGAATGATTTCTGAAGGATCATGTGACACTGAAGACTGGATTAATGATGCTGAAAATTCAGCTTTGCATCACAGGAGTAAATTACATTCTAACATATATTAAAACACAAAACAGTTATTTTAGATTGCAATGATATTTCACAATATCACTGTTTTTACTGCATTTTTGATCAAATAAATGCAGAATTTGGAGAGCATAAGAGACTTCTTTCAAAAACATTGCAAAAATCTTAATTATTCCAAACTATTGCATATTCACACTTGGTGGTTTGGAATTGTATATGATTGCAAACATTATTTTAAGGAGTTATTTATTTGTAAAACTTTTATAAAGAGGAAAAATAACTGAATTCACCTCAAAAACAGTTGCAAAGCTCATCAGGCATTTCTGTAGGTCTTCAGGGTCAGGTGCCCATTGCCCAAGGCAGAGTGTATTAGAGCTGTGGCGCCAGCAGCTCACAACAGGCCGTTCGTAGGTGTCTCATCTACACAGAACTGTGAAAATGTGCCTCGAGGCCACTGAAAAAAATGAAAGGATATATTCAGAAAATACTACCTTAAAAACAATAGAGGTCAAGTAGAAGTAGAAGTCCTTCTTTTTAAGAAAGAAACTGTCAAGGAAAATTTGTATCATGTTATTGAAGCTTTTAAGTGTTAAAACAAAAAAAACAACAACAAAAAAAATTAATAATAATAAAACAATCTTAATCCTAAATAATCTTTTAGATAAAATGTCCATGAAACTTTGGCTGGATTTAAAGTATATTTACAAGCTTTCTTCATGCAAAAATGGGAAGTATGTGAATTTATATATCTATGTTTACACGCTGTGTCTTTTCACCTAAAGAAATATTATCAGTTGGCTCGGCGCTGAGGCTGATGTCCAGCACTTGTCATAACCTGTGAGTGTCAAGCGTGTCACAGGGAGTAACAAAATGACAGCTCACAACGTCTGCAAAGATGAAGCCCCAGGAAAAAAAAAACACACACACATCTGATAGAAAAATCCCAGCACCAAAAGTGTATCAAAGTGACTCCTGTCAGCCTCACATCAGAGGGAGGAAAAAGAACTGTTCATTTCTTTAATCTAATCTGTCCACACACAGAAGGCTTTGGAGATAAATTCAAGGCTTGAGACCAGGGTTATTATCGTTATCTAAAACTAAAACCTAAAAAATAAAACATTACTTGAAATAAGGTAAACATTAACTGAAATAACAAAATATATTAAAAAAAAAAAAAACTGAATCTTATTTTATTTCAGCTAGCTGCCAAGGCAACATTTCTCTTTTTTACTGAAGTACTAAATAAAACCAAATAAGCTAAAAACTAAAACTTAAAAAAAAAAAAAAAAACTATACAGATATATTAAAAAAAATATAACAACAATAAAAATGACAAAATACAACTAAAATTAAAATAAAAACAGAATATATAAAACTAAAATTTAATTCAAAATATTAACAAAAATAATAATAGTATATCAATGATACTAAAATGATACACTGCTTGAAACATCAGAAAACATTATGTAAAGTAAGTCCCATATCAAATCATCAATAGATGACACTTGAGAGTTCATTAAAAAAGGCATACTCACTCAAAATTTTAATCAGCTTTTTCTGTCAGACTTACTATAATAAATATTAAACCAAACCAATACAAAATGTCTAACCTAATACTGCAATCTAAAAACATTTTCTTGAGGGACTATGAGCAAACTAATTGAAATGGTAATGAAGTGAGCAGTATTACAGCACTAATATTCAAACAAAACATAAACTACAGCAGACAGTTACCACGGGGCACACCAAACTACCTAAACAGTCTGAATACGTAAGCGAACACATGTCTCCACACTACTCGTATGAGACAGGGCAGAATCTCCGGGCTTCACATAGCAAATATCTGCAGCTTTAGGCTATACTAGGCCTAGGCAAAAAAAAAAAAATGTTTTTATCCCAAGGCCATAGCATGTCCTGCACTATGGGTTACTTGTAATTTTAGTATTAACTGGAGTAACAAAGGCATTCATGCATTACTATTGCCCCTTGAGATAGGAACAGGCTCTTTGGTTCCTGTCAGTTGAACTTATCGTACACACCCAGGCGGCCTCATAAGGGAAACGTCGCTGTAGAGACTTTTACCCAACACTACCAAAACATTGTGACATTCTCACCTCAGTTCAGAGGATTCCGGCTTCAGAAGACTAGTGCACAAAATGAGAGAATGAGAGAAAAAATTTGTGTCCATTTTCATTATACAAACAAGAGCAGATATAATAATAAATATAATAATAGATTTAAACAATTATAGTGTTAAGATTTCAAAAGAGAAACTGATGTTACCCCACTGTCTTTAAAGTTTTACTCTACACAAGTACTTACAAAGACCAATATCAAGGATGCAAGATTTTTAAATTCTGTCCAATAACGATAAGGAGATATTATTATACTGAGAAGCTATAATGGTCAGTATTAAAAAGCAAACACTAAAATATTAAAATGGCTGATTCTTTGACTCCCAAATTAAATACACAATGATAAAGACTAAAAACAATCATTGTAAATGCTACACATAAATTAAGGCATCATAACATTATAATGCGTAACATGAAAAATGGATATTAATTTTTAAGGTCTCACATTTGCTTTTGCACACCTTATCAGTCATTTTTAGTATGGAATCTTGTTTCTGCAACAAGGATTTTTTTTTTTCAAAATTCTTGAAAAGAACTCACAGTTGTGAGAAAGTGAAAATGTAAAATGTAAAAATGTAAATTCTAAAAAAAAAAAAAAAAAGTGAGATATAAACTCAGAATTGTGAATTGTAAACTCCCTGCGAGAAAAAAAGTCAGAATTCTGAGTTTCTGAGTTCTGCTTTTTTTTTTTATTCCATGGCACAAATGGGCTTCCATACTATATGCAAGAACCAAAGGCACATTCCCTTGTTTTTTTGCAGAAATCAAACTCGCTTTTAGTGCTGCTCAGTGGACATTTCAATATGTGCAAGCAATATCATTACTTCATTTTTAAAACAGGTCGGCCACATATTTTATTATTATATATTTTCTTATAAAATAATTAGCATTTAAATGTTTCAACGAGTACGGTATCTAAATGTTAAAATAGTGAAATTAACATGCACAAATCTATACCAATAAATTAAAATATACAACAACATACTAATAAAAATTCCTTATATAAATTTAATTTACTTAATTGTTCCAATGGACTAATTTCCATTACTTTGCCAGGCAAGAAGTCACAATTACAGTTCAAATTAAAATAATGTTTCCTTTTGAGAAATTATAGAGGTGGCTCACACACAATTTTTAAATACAGTATTTATGATATCTCTGCCTCTACAGGAGCTTTACACCCATTTTACCCTGTGCTGTTTTTATATAGCCCATAGGAAATTTCTGGAGAGCCTTGAAACAATGATTAATAAAGCAAGATCTCCCTTGGGAGACAGGAAGACTCAGCTCTGAGCTCTCATAAGGGCACCGCCATCCTGCCACTTAAAGTGCTCGCATGCAAAGTTCAACAACTGTGAAGAAAGAACTATTAAAGAGGACGTACAAAGCAGTGACCTTGACAGACAAGTGCTCTTCATTTTGGCAATAAACAGCAGTGGGGCTGATAAGTGTTCATTGGCGCAGAGAGTAATTACCTATCTGTCAGCATGGCTGTGGCGTGTGTAGTAGTATAAATGGAACATACATAATGTACAGCAATAATACTACGCGTGCCCAACCAAATGGATTATCATTATTCTTGGGCCGAGGACTTTTTTCTTCCTCTCTGCCCACCATTTCTGGGTAAATGCCTTCTGGCTATAATAATTTCCTTCTAATCTCTGTTCCATATTATAATTTTCATAGCCAGAACTGCACTAGAGAATCAATGCTTTTGTATCTATGGCTAAACAGAACACAGGTCTGTTAACGGCAATATTGCTTCCAGCTCTCTGTTAATTTACATTAAGACAAGAATAAGCTGTAAATTCAGGGGTGATTGACTGTAAGACCGCAATGTCATGAAGAAAACTGCTGATAGCATGCAAACCAGGCGGCATATAAAATAGGCTCGTCTCGTTGGGGATTGTGTGTATTCTATGTACTCATCATTAGCATGTTGCTACGTTAAAATTAAATGCCACAGGTCAAACTGTAATCATTAAAACACATGCTTCTCATTCAAAACCCTTTCTGTGGTCAGGCTGGATTACATATAAACATTTTGTGTCAAATCAAAGGTTGTCCATCTGTCAGACTGAAGATGTATGCAGCAAATCATGTTCATACTTACAGTGACATAGTCTTTTAAAGTTTGGCATTACAGGTCTTGAGGTGGTCATGTCATGGTCCAAACTGCCCTGCAGCTTCTGAGACATCACTGCTCCTTTGACATAAAGTCAAGACAGTGTGCTGCAAAAGCACTGTAAGAGGACATTTCCTATGATTCAACCCAGCTCAGGTGTGTTGCTGACACAAATGCCCGGAGGTAGTGGAACTTCAGATATTTGCAGAGTAAAAAAACATTTTCTTTCTCTTACACATATTGGGTTTATTTTATAGAAAACTAGAAAAATTATTTAAAAAAATATAAATATATTTGAAAATGAAACTGCCAAAAGTAAGTTCAATGCTGGAGAAAACACTTCTCAAGCACGTTAAACAGCCTACACACCTGACAGGACAAACAAAATTAAATTGTCTGTAATACTTAATGTATTTACGTCGGTAGCTCAAACCGTGCTGGACAAATTACACACTGAAGCTTCCTGTAGTTTAAACAGAAGAGAATGGTGCGAGCAATGCCAAGGTCATGGGTTCGAGTCCCAGGGAAAAGATGAACTGATAAATTGTACACCTTCAATGCAATGTAAGTCACTTTGGATAAAAGCAACTGCCAAATGCATGCATGTGTTTTAATTGGGATTTAGACCAAACTGTACAATATTAGCAAAAACAATAGTACTACATTACCATTAATTATGATAATAACATCATACAACACTGACAAAGAGGTCCACACATGAAAATATTCAAGGGCTGTTATTATAATTGATAAGGATGTATTTTCTGATGAGATGAGGCCTGGGTCATTTATGTTTCCCCACACAGCAGGGAATGAAGGATGCCCCTGTAGCACTGTAGCACCACAAGTCAAATAGAACATGGAAGGTCAGTATTTAGCCAGACTGACATCCTAGAGAGATACAGCAAAGATTTGAGGGTCAAGCGCACAACAGTAAGGCAGCTAACAGGGCCTTGTTTCCTCTAAGAGGGCACCAATGAAATGAACTTCTCTGCTACACAGAATGTTACTATAAATGCATTATGCATTCCAAATCTCTGTAAGCATGCTGTGCTTAAATCTGAACAGAATACATAATTAATATAACCACTGAGGTAGGCTAACTCTTTCACTGTGAAATTAAAAAAATAATTTGAATTAATTCTCTTTTTTTCATATTTTTCATATCTTTTTTTTATGTAGACTAATAAATACAGTAAATACTGAAATACTGTACATTGGATGCAAACTAAAAAAAAGAAAAACATAAGATAGCATCTGAATTGTTTGGGAAGCTTTCCAGTGGCATTCATCAGAAAGTCCAGTATTTTTTTCTTGTGAATCATCATCTTTTTACAGGAAAATTTCATTTTGAAAAGGGGACAAAAAAGGTGCTAACGATAATTGAAAGCCAAAAATCTGCTCGACACATTATGTCAAGAGACACAACAACCCTATGTTTTGGCCATTGATGCATGTGGCAAACGGTTCACTTATTTATTTCACTTATTTATTTTTTATTTTTTCTATGAAATTCTGTAATCATAGTGTATATTGTGCCTCAAATCTGAAACAAAATGGCTTTTATATTTTTCGACAATAACATGAGCATCATTCTAACTGTGACCCCACATTCAGATTTTTCAGATTAGACTCTAGTTTAAAAAAAATCACAATGGGAAAGCCAAAGTTTTGCAATCTTGCAATGATTCTAAAGAGCTTGATGTGGAATAAACTGGATAAAGATGCATTTATGTGTCAAAATAATATATATATCTATATATATATATATATATATATATATATATATATATGTATATATATATATATATATATATATATATATATATATATTTATATATATATATATATATATATATATATATATATATATATATATATATTTATATATATATATTGAAGGGAAAAGGCTCTGAATACTGGTCTATACTGAAAGATATTGGAGACATAAATAAAGGCTCATTTATTTTAAACCACACATGGCCACTACGCTATTAATTTACAGAGTATTGTCATTTGCCAAGTTTAGCGTAAAAATTGGCCAAAAAATTGTGCATGAATTGGCAAGATATTGCCAAAGCTAGAGCCAATCTTGGAAACGAAGCATTTGTGAATCTTGGAACACAAAAGTAGACAATATAAGATATTCCAGAATAATAAACTATGATTAAATAATAAAATAGATTAGCTGTGTCTGCCTGCTAAAATTGACTAATGGCTTAACTTGCATAACAGCATTTTTCTAGAGAGATATCACAGCTAGCATGGCGTCAATCTGCATCAAATTACTTTCACAACACCTGTAAAAATGCTGTGAATTAAGAATTCTGAGTGGAATTCTGGGAAAATGGTTGTCCGTAGGTGTTGACGTGGGCGTGGTTTGTCATCAAAGTGGGCGGGGCCTCGCAGCATGGCTTGCTTGTGGGGGGTTGTGACAGTGCTGACGGGCTTGTGTCGATTCGAGGTCACAGAGGTAAGGAATGGGGGCGATGAGGTACAGTGGCTGGGCGCTGGGGGTTGTGAGGAATAGCGCGCAGTAGTGGACTCCAGCTGACATCCGCTCAGCCTTTTCTTGCCCTTTGTCATGTGCCCTCCTCACCTCCAGAGCTGTCAGTGACTTGTCAGAACCAATCAGAGAATCTAATAGTATCTGCAAGCCATGTACAAGTTTGGACAGGATGACATCAAATTTCTGGTGCTACGCGTCAAGCGCCATATGAAAACAGATGTCCTCATTACTGGGTCGCAACTGCTTTAAAAGACAGCATGCTACTATTAGTAAACAACAAATCGCATTGAGTGACTGTGAGGACTGCTATTTTACAACTTTATGTCAAGTTTACGAAATCACAATTCAAAAATTATAATTCACCTTTAAACTAAAGGGCACAATTGTCACTTTGAATAATTTCAGCCATTTATTCTTGTAAAAATGTCATAAAATACAGACTAGTTAATTTTGTGAAAAAGGAAATATACACACATATATATATATATATATATATATATATATATATATATATATATATATATATTAGTGATGTCAAACGATTAATCGTGATAATGTGTATATTTATTATATATATGTATATGTATATATAAATACACACACATACAGTATATGTTTTGAAAATATATACTTTTATACATTTATATATTCATATTCTTATGTTATATTATATATAAATATATTTAATATATAAACATAACATATTTTTCTTAAATATATACATGCATGTGTTTATATTTATATATACATAATAAATATACACAGTATACACACATATATTATGTAAACAAAAACTTTTATCTTGGATGCGATCAATTGCGATTAATCGTTTGACAGCACTTTCACAAAATTAAGTAGTCTTTAGCATTTATATATATATATATATATATATATATATATATTTATATATATATATATATTTATTTATTTTTTTTTAATAGTACAAAATGATGTGTGTGTGCATATATATATGCACACACACATCATTTTGTACTATTTAAAAAAATTGTAAAAAAAAAAATATATATATATATCTATATATATATATATATATATATATATATATATATATATATATATATAAAAATGCTAAAGACTAGTTAATTTTGTGAAAAAGAATATATATATATATATATATATATATATATATATATATATATAGGCTAAAAAATGTTTAAAAATAACATTTAATTATTTAAAAAAATTGTAAAAAAAAAAAAATATATATATATATATATATATATATATATATATATATATATATATATATATATATAAATGCTAAAGACTAGTTAATTTTGTGAAAAAGAATATATTTATATATATATATATATATATATATAGGCTATAAAAATGTTTAAAAATAACATATATATATATATATATATATATAAATGCTAAAGACTAGTTAATTTTGTGAAAAAGAATCTATATATATATATATATATATATATATATATATATATATATATATATATATATATGTTATTTTTAAACATTTTTATAGCCTATATATATATATATATATATATATATATATATATATATATATATATATATATATATATATATATAATATATTATATATTTGAATAATTTGAATAATTTGAATAATAAAAAAATGTTTAAAAATAACATTTAATTATTCAAATTATTCAAATATATATATATATATATATATATATATATATTATATTTGAATAATTTGAATAATTAAATGTTATTTTTAAATATTTTTTTAGCCTATATATATATATATATATATATATACATATACTTTTGTACTATTGTCAATAAAAAATGGTAATTTTTTTTTTAATTAAATTAAATGAATATCTGATGTATGTGAGCCTGTGCGATCCCACATGACAAAAGTAACTTTATTGAAAAAGACAGATTGCTGCTTGTCTGACTGACTTAATCTGTTTGATTGAGCAATGAGACGCCTTCGGCTTCACAAGTCCTTCAAAGGTGGCAGATTTTTTTTTTTTTTACTGGTGTGAAAGAAAGCTTTTCCCTGTGCCGCTTACACCGATAGCCTTATAAGCTTTATTTATTGGCTTTAAACATCTTTATTCATTGGCTACTTCCCAAGCCTTTTCACTTCACCAATCTGCAACAAAGGATGCAAGCTTGGACAATCTGTCAAGTGTCACTGTCATTGATTACAGGACAACACGGGGCGGCCAATGAGGCTTCAAAATCCTCAACCGTCAAACTTAGAGAAAAGGGGCTCTGAAAATTCCTCAGGCAGCGCTGCACTTCCCCTGCCTCAAAGAAGCCCACATTATCGAGCTATACATTCATTTGCTCATGCCTCATGAGCTCATTATAAGTATCTAACTCCCTTCTCCTCCCACTGTCTTTCACAGGGGGACGTGGCATAACAAAGGATTTGCAGGGATCATTGTGCTTGATCTGAATTTTATTTAGCTCTCCATATGTTTCTCTGGCCCCAACTGAAGTCAAAAGCTTATGCTCAGGCTAACACGCCCACTAACCGTTAAAAAAAGAAGGGTACTCAATAATCACTGAAGCTATTGTGCAATTTTAAAGTTAGAGACAAAGCATCACATCCCCAATGAGTGACTCACAGTCTATTGTAGATTTGAATCACAATGAATGTCTCACAATACAAGACTATCGGTTTCAACACCACGCAAGCACCTGTTTCGAAATCTAAGTAATTAAATCTTGTCATTTTTCAAAAGTTTAGCAGTTTACCTATGGAAGCTTATTTCCACCACCGATAAAAAAAAGGTACCTGTGACTGTCTCACAACTCTGACTTTTTCTTGCAGTGTTAAGATTATATCTCACAATTCTGACATTTTTTTCTGAGTTTGTATTACACAATTCTGAGATATAAACTAACAAATGATTAGATACTAAGTTGTGATTGCGAGTTAATATCCCACAGTTCTGACTTTTTCATGTAACTATGTTTATAGATCACAATTCAGATCATAATTTCATTTTTTTTTCTCGCACTTCTGAGTTTTTGGCAAACAAAAATATATATAGAGAGAGAGATAAACTCGCAATTCTGAGAAGAAAAGCCTTATTGCAAGTTTATTACTCACACTTGTGAGATATAAACTCGCAATCCTGAAAATAATTTTCAGAATTGCGACTTTTGTTGCAATTGCGAGTTTATGTATACCCTACAATTTTAACTTTTTTTTTGTCGCAAATCAGTTTTTTTCTCACAATTGCAAGTATATCTCACAATTCTGACTTTTTCTTGCAGTTTCAAGTTTATCTCACAATTCTGAGATATAAACTTGCAATTCTGAAAAAAAACCTCACAAATTTTTAGATACTAAGTTGCAATTGTGAGTTTATATCCCACAATTTTTCATGTGACTTTGTGTTTATAGTTTACAATTTAAATTTTTTTTGTGTATATCCCACAATTTTAATAAATTTGCTCACAATTTATTAGATACTAAGTTGCGTTTGCGGGTTTAATCCCACAATTCTGATTTTTTTTTTTTTTGCGTAACTTTGTGTTTATAGGTCACAATTCAGATTTTTTTTTCTCACAATTTTTGTCTTTAAGTTTTTGTTTCACAATTATGAGAAAAAAAGTCAGAACTGTGAGATATAAACTCGCAAATCTGAGAAAAAAAACTCCTATTGTTTATATCTACAATTGTGACATATAAACTCGCAATCCTGAAAATAATTTTCAGAACTGCAACTTGTTACAATTGCGAGTTTATGTATATCTCACAATTTTGACATTTTTGCCACAATTCTGAGAAAAATTATTTTCAGAATTGCAACATTTTTCTCATAACTGCGAGTATCTCACAATTCTGACTTTTTTATATTTTGATTCTAATATATAAACTCGCAACTCTGAAAAGCAGTTTGTTCAAAAAAAGCCACAATTACCTTTTATACTTTTTATACCAAGCAGAAATAATCTCTTATAGTTTATCTCTATCATCTTCGTCATGCACACCAAGCATGCAGCACTAGCACAGTTTGTCTCGCAGACAGGAGTACAGAATTCGCTCTAACAAGGTCTCTGGTGCTTTGACTTTCACTTCCGAGTGTAGCGAGAGAGCCGGAGCTCCAGATCTGCCCTTAGTGACAATTTGCCCACATCACAAAGCCGTCATCGGTAATCGAGTCTGACTCATGACACGCCGCTCAGAGGGAGAGAAGCTCATAGCATCGGTGCTGGGTGCCTCCAGCCCCTCCGGCTAAAGAAAACCGCCATGCTCTGACCGCTGTGTGAAAGCGCACAACTGTTTCCTGCTAAAACCTTCCTTTACCAGCAGCAGCCATGCACAATTATGTAGGCCACTGTAAACAGGGTTTTTTTTGTTTGTTTTGCTGTGGGTTGCAGTCGAATTCACACTAAAATGTCTTATAATTAATAAGATGAATGGATTTTCTTGAGTCTCTATTTTACAAAGAAACATGTAGGCATGTTGATATACACAAGTATAAAAATAAAAACATTTTTCACCACACTCTTTTATAACAATTAAATCGATTCCTTCTGAGCTATTAGTCTGCTTTCTAATGAGGCTGAAACCCAATGAGCAGGAACAAGAATTTATTGAAGCTCAGTGATGAGACACAAAAGACTGCTAATCAGGAAAGACTTCACCAGCTCAACCAAATGTCCATTCATCCAAATTCTTCCCATCAGACCAAGATGTCCACTACACTATTCCAGTGGAAAGTGTAAAATCAAGCATTTTAATCTAAAAAATATACAAAACATACAATATACAAAACAACAATACAACAACAATATACAATAAAATATTGTTTTGTATACAATATATAAAACAATATTTTATTTCCATATTCTACATCTATACACAGTGTGTGTGTGTGTGTGTGTGTGTGTGTGTGTGAACACATACACACACAAACACACACACACACACACACACACACACACACGACTTTTTCTCTATATAAGATTGAATATATATCATATATCATATACGTCAACATACAACCTGTCTAACAATCAAACTAAATATACGTTTATCTATCTATCTATCTATCTATCTACCTTTTGCTTTCTCTTTCCTTAATCTCTCCCTGTCTAGCTTGTACTAATCTGAACAATACCTGAAACTTTGTATTACGAGCACTTCCTGTGTTTATTTGCCTCTTTATGATGAATCAGTGATTGTATTCCTCAATTGTAAGTCGCTTTAGATAAAAGCGTCTGCTGAATGAATAAATGTAAATGTATCTATCTGATATATAGAATCTAGTCTTCCTTATATTTTAAGCTTCATGATCGAACATGTAAGATAGTTTCCATTTGATGCTAATCTTTTTTTAGCTATTATTATTTAAGGTTGCTCAAAAATGGAGCAGATTATTTCACCCAGACTGCTCAGACAGGTTGATCTTGTCTCCTCAAATCACAGATTGGCCTTTTTTGTTTTTTTTGTTCTGGTCAAGTGTACCAGAGAGGCAAATTTATGCAATTAGGTCACAGCGATGGCCAGTACAAGGGGGCACTTATTAGTCGACACTGATTCGAAATGAAAGTGATATTTCACACAAGTGAAATAAAAAGAAGCAAACAAATAAGTTCATAGGACGCAATCTTCTAAACAACACAACGAGATCGTAAATAAATAAGCGACAAAGACAGCGAGATGTGCACCACACATGATAAGAATCAAATTACGCTCCAATATGCCGGGGCTGCCCGACGCTGGCCTTTTTTTAATTTGAAAATATGCAGACAGATTGTGTCCCGACTGCCAGGACATGATTATATTTTAAGTGTGTAATATTCTAGAGGGCCCCCTCCGCCCTGTCTGTCTGTCTCTCTATTCCTGTTTTTGTCTCTCTCTCCCATCTCACTCTCTGTTTCTGTGTCTCTCAGCCCCTCTGGCTGCTCTCACCTCTCCCCTGCCCCACTGGCACACACACACAGCTTCTTTGGCTCCCGACATCTTCGCCCACTGCGCTACAGATTGGAAGGCGCACAATACCCCAAATCCCTCCTTGCAGCTACAATGCAGCCAGTGTCCATCCTCTCTTCTCCTCCGCTCCCTCACAGTAACTGGTGCGCACAGAGGTGGGAGGCCGGGGGGGAAGCAATGAAAGGCCCGTAGGAGCGAGTGGACAGCTCGAAGCCACACAAAGCCCAGCGCACGGCAAACAAAGGTTGTGTGGTTCATCATTCAGTCCAGTGCCACTCTGGCAGCTGCCTCTGCCACGCTCACGCTGACAAACGTCCAGAAAAACAGATGGTTTGTGCATTCATGACCAGTTTAGTGAAAGCCCAAGAGTCAAGACTATTCAGGGGAGTTTTTTTTGTTAGCCATTGGATAATAAAGCTTTTCAGTCTAGTAGAAAATTAGAATTGCATTTGAAAATTGTCCTTTAATTATTGAGGTCACCCCGGCTCTTTGGAAGAGGAAGGTTCTAGCTTTTTCGGTGTGCACGACTGATCTGAAAAAACGGGTTGCTTCATTTCACTTTTTCAGTCCCACCAATACATTTACATATATTTTTTTAGTCTCTTTGAGAGTGAGGTTCCCAGCTGCATGAATAAACCGAGAATAAACAAAGCAAAGATGAAAGCTGGTCTGAGAATAAAGGTTTTACCAGCCAATAACAAAAGGATGCTTCACAACAAGTCACTCAATCAATAAAAACCCTGTTTAGATATTAACACTGTAATTGTATTTATAGTGAACTGGTACTAAAGCATGCAGAAACTTTTGCTTTTATCTTACACAAATATCTCAGTGTCCAGTGGCAAAATTTTAATAAGAGAGATTTGGTAAGAAACATTTAAAGAATATTACAGGCTAAAAAGTTAAATTCAGATTAGACTACAAACAATACAAAGTAAAAATACAAGTTAAACTCTAAATAAATGTTGATTGTCACAAAAAATATACTCAAGTTAAACTACAAATAATAATAATAATAATAATAATAATAAAATATATATAAATATATATATTATATTGTATTAATATATTATAATATATTAATAATAAAAAGGGGCTAGTTGAAATATATATATATATATATATATATATATATATATATATATATATATATATATATATATATTATATTTGAACTAGCCCCTTGTTTTCTAAACAAAAAAATGGCAGGAAACTTTCAAGGACTATTCCAGGGTTACAAGTTAAATTCAGATTCCACTACAAAAAATACAAAGTAAAAAAACAAGTTAAACTCTAAATAAATGTTGATTGTCACAACAAAATAACTTTGACTAGTCCTTGTTTTCTTTCAAAAATTAAATATTTGGCAGGAAATATTTAAGGAATATTCCAGGGTTACAAGTTAAACTCTAAACTCTAAATAAATTATGATTGCCACAAAATATATATTTGTAGTGAATGAGGCCAGTTTTAAATGAAAGCATTTACATTAATTGTTTTGTTAAAGCTAGTATTATTTGAGCTGTAATGCTGTTTAAATCATTGTTTTTAAAGTTGTTGGGGTTTTAAGATTTATGGCATTCTGTTGTCATGTTAACAAAGTTGTAAAATAGCTTATAACTATACGCAGAAAAGTTCTAAGAAATTTTCCCACACTAAAATCATGTTAACATATATATTGTATACATCTTGTGGCAATACTGAAACAGTGAGTATTTTAACGTTTACGGATTTTCCCTTTTCATTTCCATTGTAAGTATCTCACTGTAACCCAGATAATTTTTTTTAAATGGAAATTAAGTTTTGTGTTAATCAACAATCGTGATCGCTTAACTTGTATTGAACGCTAAAAAGCATTTCCTGACCCTCCAGAGCAATTATATTTATTTTTCCTTTACAAAACATGACTTTCTAATCTAATATCCAATAAGCAATGCATGGTTTATGCAAGGAAAGTGTCATCACTGTATGTTTGAATCTGGCATGATTTTGTCACAGTCTCCAAGTGGGATGCTTCCACATCTGCAGCATAATCGATAACAGATGAGTGAGTCTCAGGCCCTGAATCTTTCATCAGCACGCCTCTCTCCGCAGCAGATGGCAGTGCCACCAAGCCCCAGCCTGCATCCGACAGCACCAGGTCCTGCCCCGCGGTGCCTGCTGAGAGCACCGTCCTACAGAGCAGGCGCTGCACATGCCACCCTAACCGCACCTACAGGCACCTTCAGCATCCTCCTGGAACATCGTCAGCATCAGGACCCCGAGCCGAGCTGAAGGGAGATTAAAGCCATTGTCGGCGTGCAGCTCTGAAACACTGACCATTAAAGGCAATGACGCGTGGCATTGGGCTCCATTTCCTGGTTTGGCAATGTATTTGGGTATCGGGTTGATGCGCCTCACATTTGACGCACAAGATCACATACATTTGCCTGGCGATGAATAAATCAGAGCGGCGTGAAAATGGCTTTGTGCAAACTTGGTGACCAAAGAACGTGCCTGTGTTTCTTAGTCTAAATTAAAGATGAATATGACAGCTACATGTCAACGTTCCTGCTCCAAAAGCATCTGGATGTTTAATATTAGATTCTTGCTGAAGTCTGAAATTTTAATGCCAGTTTAAATATGTACATTATATACAAATTAACATTAAATTTTATTCCTGTCACGTCCTACAAATTTTACTGTAAAACAGTTCCTGAAAAATAACTATTTCCTATAGTAAAGCATCAAGCTTTGATACTTGTGCACAAATCATTAAATATGTAATATATAAAAAGAAACTAGAGTTAAACAGGATTAAACATTAAACATCTATTAAAATAATAATAATACATTTAAAAACTCTTTGAAGTCTAATTTTGTCAAAAAGTAAAATATTAATCTGTACAAGCAACAACTGCAAGAAACATGCAAATAGTATGTGATATAACTGGTTCAGATCATCTTAATAATAATGCGAAAACTTCATCACAGCTTTCTAGACCTTTCTACCCAAATTAACATAATCATTGTATTATTTGCATAATCACAGAGCTTATTTGTCCATGTTATTTATCATTAACAGATAAACGGCAAACAAAACAACATGCTACATGCTGAAATTTCTGTGAATATGGATTACAAAAACAACAAAAATATGAATTTGTAATTTGGATTGCATTATGGTTACTTAATTATATGAGTACTCTTTCAGCCAAACTAATACAGGCTCTGGCCTCTTTCTCTATAACAGAAAAACAAGTCACGGCTCCTTCTGTAACAGCGCCCTCCTCTGACTGCAACCAGAAATACATACAAAACCATTCGCATGAAAGATGATACACCTTTAAATGTGTATTATGTCCTGAGTATGATCAGATTAATGCGAGAAATTGAAAAACTTAATGTATCTTGACAAAAGTAGTAAACAAAATCTTTTGGAGCAATAAATAAGGGTGTTATTTCAAAGCAGATTAAGTTGTTGTTTGAAATCTCTTTACAAGATTACACGCAAATGAAAGACATTGGCAAGAATTTAATACATTTATCTGAAAGTATTTTCTGTGACCTGAAATTCAAAAACATAAATATGTACTACTTTCAGGGCCAATGCTTCTTTTCTGTTGAAAACAGATATTGTACACAGATATAGTATTTGATAAATATGATCAAAATGACCTGGAGTGGATTGCAGACAATCTGTGAGGTACATGTTCACAGCATGTCATCACAGCTGAAGAGGGGAGACTGTTTTGCAAAATGCTCAACTGCTTGAGTTCATTTGAGCCAGCCTATTTTACAAGACCAAAACATCATGCCGCTACTGCATCTCTTGCAGCGGTGGGCGTCAAGTAACCTCAGCATCAAAAATTAACACTAACCTCTGAGCCACATCTCAGCTTCATTACAGAGTGGAAGATTGTTTGGAATTAAATACACAGTATTTAACGCTAATATCCACCTCCACCTTGATTACAAAGTGCATTCAGTATCTAGGCATATTTTTTGAAATGCTTTATTAATAACTTTAAAGGAATCGCTCACCCAAAAAATGAAAAGTTGCTGAAAATTTACTCACCCTCAGGGCTTTCAAGAAGTAGATGAGTTTGTTTCTTCATCGGAATAGATTTGGAGAAATTTACATTAGGCCTACATCTCTTGCTCACCAATGAATCCACTGCAGTGAATGGGTGCCGTCAGAATGAGAGTCCAAACAGCTGATAAAAACATCGCAATTATCCCAAATTACATTAACTCCAGTCCATCAATTAACGTCTTGTGAAGTGAAAAGCTGCATGTTAGTAAAAAACAAATTCATCATTAATACGTTTTAACTTTAATGTTCCTTAAACCATAATAACGCATCCCCCAGTGAAAAAGTCCATCCCTTGTTGTCCACTTTTCAAAATCAATCAACATATTTAAGTCAAGTCACCTTTATTTATATAGCGCTTTATACAATACTGATTGTGTCAAAGCAGCTTTACAGTGTCAACAGGAAAATAGTTTGTCAATAATGCAAGAGGACAATGACAAAGAGTCGTTTTTCCAGATGAAGTCAATTCATTGATGATTCAGTGATGTCATCATCCAGATCAACTCTCTTCCAATAGTGTCTGTGCAATCAGTCAATCAGTTTAGAACAGTTTTGGACTTTATTCGCTTGTAAACTGTGTTTGATCAGTGCATATTTCTCTCCAGATTCAGATGAGATGACTTTTTCACTTGAGAAAGCAATATTATAGATAAAGCACTAAAGGTATTTTAGCTGGAAGCAACAGTTTCACGTTAAAACCATCTCAGTAATGGATTTGTTTATTACAAACATGCAGATTTTCACTTCACAAAACATTAAAAGATGGACTGGAGTCGCGTGTATTACTTGTGGATTATTTTTTATGAGCTGTTTGGGCTCTCATTCTGACGGCACCCATTCACTGCAGAGGATCCTTTGGTGAGCAAGTCATGTAATGCTACATATCTCCAAATCTGTTCTGATGAAGAAACAAACTCATCTACATCTGAGGATGAGTATATTTTCAGCAAATTTTAATTTTTGAGTGAACTATTCCTTTAAAAATGTACAACTTTTTAATTACTGAAAAAATACTAAATGTACCTTCCATTAAAAAAAAAAAAAAGAAGTGTTGTTTGGTACAATAGCAATTCAAGTCATTTGGCTGTGTTATTGTATTTAGTTTTACATTCCATTCAGATCAGTTCTTGTATTTGAGCAATAACAATTTCATTTTCATGTAGCATTTATTCTATGAAAACTCTCGTACTGCCCTATTCAAGGTTTGATATATATGAGCGGTCACTTTGATTTCATACACCTCCACTGAACTTTCACCCTCCATCAGAAGATTCCTATGTGTGACTTGCACGTCACAATTAAACACCTCACAAACCATGACCCCCGGCACAAAGCCCCGACCTGACCTCACAATCTCATCTGTTCACCCAGCCCAGTCTACTGCAATCGATTTCTCACCTGCACTGCCACAAGGACAAACTCCCATGTTTCCCTCCCACCTGAACTCCAAGTCTCTTTATATCTGTTATATTATAAACCCATGCATATATTTCTTTCTGAGAATGAAATAGAGCATTTAAATGGTAATACAGCATTTAAAACTCAGGGTTTAACAGGGTCTATAACTGCAAAATAAAACTGGAGCACTTCTCCGGTGAATGCTAATGGCATGAGACATAAACTAAAATGTGCTGTGGCACAAACGCACCATCATGGATCAGCGTACATCTAACCTACATCTGTAAGGACCTTTACTTTCTCACTTAACTCTGATTAATGAGGAGCTTTTAGCTTGAAGGAAACCAAGACAGCCACATGTGCCCAGGCAGACAGAGGCTGGAGACATTAACAGGGCCTTGTGTGCACAGTTACCAAATGGCTGCTGCTTGGTTAGCTGTAAGCTTCATTTTGGGACCTTTTCCTCCCATATTTAATTAAAACATCATTATCACCTCTCTGTGTACTGAGCTGTGTTACAGCAGATACAATTCAGACCGGTTTTCTTAATTGGTCTTAATGGGTAGATTGCATATCACATGCTCTGCCTTTTCTCACTGAATAGTGACGCAAAGTTGGAGTGCAATTATTCGGTCACATGCTTTTATGCACATGTAGTACTGTCATGTTTTTAGAAGAAAGATTTAGTTTAAATTTAGTTTGTTTTTAATCTAGGGCATTAAAGGATTAGCTCACTTAACAATAACATTAAAATTCTGTTATCATTTTACTTTGTGCCTTTCACAAATGGAGAAATTTTAAATGCTGTTTCCATTTTCTTTTAAATGTAAATACAATGAGCAGAATAAGCTCAAAAGCTTGAAAAATACAAAATAAAAACAAACAAACAAAAAAAAAGAAAATGCAAATGAACTATAAAAGTATCATAAAACAGGTCCGAATGCGCTATACATATTTCATACATGAGAGAAGTTTCATTCGTGAATGAATCACTCTTTTGAGTCGAATCTTTAATAAATCGGTTGATTCGGTTAAAAAAAAAAACCCGGCTCAGTTCAAAATAGCATACTACATAGGCTACTACTTTCAATATTTCTGCCATTTAAAGATTTGTCAGAAGTAGTAAGAGTAGTATTACGCTGTTCCAAATTCAGAAACTGATTCGTTCATGAATCAAGCTGATTCGTTTCTTGAGTTCAACATACTGAATCAATGATTCGGTCACAGCTGGAGGTGAATATTACCAGAACAATTTAACCTTCATCCTTCCCTCACATTTTGTAATCTTTCCCTTGCGGGTCAAAACTATTTTTTTCTTAATATTTATGTAGGTTTTTTATGATTTTTTTGGTGATTTTTATTTAATTGAATTGTATTTCACCTTGTTTTCCTTAATCTTGCGTGTTATAATGTGTGTGCATGTACCATGTATGTGTTTGTGTGTGTGTGTGTGTGTGGGGGGGTATGTAAGTGTTTTTTTGCCTTGGGAATATTCTGTAGTCCCAGCCCTTCGCTTGGACATAAATTTTTTTTTCTGGATTGTGTCAGATTATATATTTAAAAAAAAAAAAAAATCAAAAATGTTTTTTTTTTTTTTTTCAACATTCCATTCATTCCTATGGTGGGTCAAATTGACCCAGAGAGGAAGGATTTGTTACTTTTTTTCTTTTTTTTTAAACTCCGGGTCAAAATGACCCAAGGGAAGGATGAAGGTTAACATACTACTTTTATGCTGTGCTAATATGAAGCTTTAAAGACATTTAAAAAAAAACCATAACAGTCTTCAGAATTTAATTTTTGCATTCCACGCAAGTCGACGTGGTGAGTACATGTTGGCAGAGTTTTCACACAATTGCAGGTCAAAAGTTGAGAGCCTTAATTACGTAATAAGTCACCTCACATATCAAACAGGGACTGAGCTCTTTTAACAGATGTGTTGACATTTTCTCCGCGCCAACACAAACACCTCCAGTCTGCGGAGAGTCGCAAATCCACATGCGTGCGGTGATAGAGCTTATTGCCCGCGGTCTGATTACATTCAGCGCCCGTGTGTTTACCTGTCGCGCCCAGAAAAAACTTGAACAGACCTTGGAGCAGAGCTTGCAGATAAACCGTTGTTTAGAGGCATTAATATTCAGCCGACACCGCTGCCACCACCTTGAACAGATGCACATGGCACATCCTTGATGGCCTGATGGAGCCACACAGAGCATGTGAGGCTGCAGTCACATCACCCGTTCTCCTCTCTCGCCTCCTCATTGTTGCTGAGACGAGCGCAAGCCTGGCTCCCCTGGCATAAACTAAGTGGCTGGCTGGCATATGGTGTAACCTCCATTTGAGTGCTAAAAGCTGGAGATTGTTTTTGTGGAGCAGATGTTGGTGGGTGCAGTAGTGGCACAGCTGACTCTTTCAAACAGCTGGGAACCGTGTGTGACCCACATAAAGGGAAGTGGCCGTCTGCATGTTCCCGCCAAGCAGGGACACAAAAATCGTGCTTGTTCCCCTTTTGCACATTTGAATTTTGGGGGTGCAAATTCAACCTTTCAGCGTATAGGGCAGTGTTACTCTGCCTGTTTAGATTACTGATAATACAGATATTTAAAGGTGAAGTGATTTTCTTTTTTAAAGTTATTTAATAACATTTTTTTCTGTCATGACTTACCCTCTACTTACCCTCATCTCATGTCATAGATTGCAACAGCCATGAAGTCAAAACCCGGAAGACTAATTCGCAATGGGTTCCCCTCTGGATTTTCCTTTGGGTTTTTTAATGGGATTTTTTTATTTAAAACAGGGCAATGGTAAATATTAACTGACAATACTTTTACTTTTTTCTCTATAACGTAAATTACACACATTCACTTTTTTTTTAGTGGAACAGAGTAAGATATTTTGGTGACCAAACCGTTTTGTTTCACATTTGACTTCCACTGTAATTTTTGTCCATATAGTGGAAGTCAATGGGAACCGTAATTGTTTACTAACCAGCACTCTGCAAAATATCTTCTTTTATGTTCCTCAGAAAAGAAAGTCACACAGTTTTGAAACGACATGAGGGTGAGTAAATGATGATAGTATTTTCAAAACAAATTTTATTTTTTTTTTTTATTTTGATGTTATAATACTTTCTCCTATAGCAGTCATAGACAACTATAATAAGCTGTTTGTGGGCTGATTTTCAAACATGTAAACACTGTGGCGCTGTGGCACAGGGTTGCCAAGTTTTCATAACAAAACCCGCCCAATTGCTACTCAAAACTAGCCCAAAACTAGCCCAATCGCGTTTCAAGGGGGGTCCTCCAGTAAGAATTGCGTTCCGGGGGGATAAATACAAATATTTTGGTGGGGTTCCCGTGGTAGAATTTGCATTCCAGGGGCTAAATATCACGTAATTTGAGTTTAATTAGTCCAAGGTATGGTTTGTACACAGTTGGTTGTGGGTATATGTGTGAAACCACAACTATTGCGGTTAAATAAGATACAGTACAAATCAAATATATCCAATTTACATTTATTTTACGTTAACCGATATCCCATGCTCAGGGAATAAGAAGCAGTGAACAGGGACTTTGTGAATCAGAATACAAGCATTCGATGAAGCTAGTGGCACAAAAATGACACACTTCAGAATGAACAGCAATAAATGTAGCATTTTTTGTGTTTTTCATCATGCCACAAACAAACCAATGGAAAACAACAAGATATTAAGTTATTTGTGTATCCAACGCCATGCCTGTCTCATTGTCATTGTCATGTACAAATGAAGATTACTCTGCGCTCGTAATGAGGATGCCAAGGCCATTATCATCTGTGCTTTGATAAATGTTGTGGCATTCTCTAAGCAGATGGGGCCTTGTGTTTGGGGTGGGATGGTGGGAGGGCACCTTTCACGAGAGCAGTTTGCTAGCATGCCTACACAAAAGGTGACTAAATATCCTCACTCATCCCAAATGAACAAATAAACAGGACTTTGGCTGCGGAATTCAATGTACTTAAAGTGACAGTTTGTCTACAATGAAAATACTGTCATCATTTACTCACCATCATGTCCTTCAAAACAGGCCACATAAAGCTATTATACTGTATAGCTGCAGAAGACCAGAAATGTAGTTTATGAATGACTTTTTATGGTGTTTTTTAGCTTGACAGCTGCTGGTCACCATTTACTTTTATTGTATCATTCCTTCAAGAAACCTTATTTTCAGCACATCTTATTAACAGGGCTTGATGCGTACTTTTCTCTCCATTAAACATGATTTTTTTAAGACTTTTTAAGGACCTGCAGGGACTATCACACATGCTTCTAAATACATTTTACAGTTTGCACACATATTTTTAGTCACAAATGCAGAGAAATGCTCACATTGACAGGCCCTGGAATAAATACTACTCTGTTTTTATAGTCAGTTAAGACCCATTCACACCAAGGACAAAAACTATAATGATAACAATGATTATGAAGTATTCTATGAGAATACTGAAGTCAGTAGAACTGAAGAATGATAACACTGGAATCACTTTCATAATTTTTCCAGCTAATGAACAAAAAAACATTGACAGCCAATCAGAAGCCACCCGACTTTAAAGAACTCAGACCCACACAACTATCTTTATAGTTATAAATGAAAACAAGTTTAAGCTACATTAAACTATAAGGTCGATCTGCCCAAAAAAATTTTATTTTATTTTTTTTGCTTGATGATTCTTTGTCTCATTTATTATAAACATGCATAAAAAAATCATATCACTCCAAGTTATGATTTATAAACAAAATACACTCTTCCAATAGTACAACACTCACAAAAAGTGGTAGCCTGCTTCTCAGCAGGTAGGCTCTGTGAAGAAACGGTAATTTAAAAGTAATTAGGGTACAGCTCCTGCAGAGTTTCAGTATGATTCAAACACACAAACGTGCATTCAAAGACAGCCTTGGAGCAACCTCTAGGTCACCTATCCTCAGGAATCCAGCAGTAACTTTTAGTGTTGTGGGTCTGGAGGCAAGGACCAGTCAACATTGTTTAAAAGCTCTCCCTCATGGTGCAACCATTAATTAGCTGAGCTGTTTGTTGATTCTAGATTGATGTGTGCCGCTCTCCAGAGAGAGATGTGGGACACCGGCGATGCCTTGATGCAAATCTCATCGACAGGGCCTAGGCTCCCAAGGCACGCTTTAGCGCTCTTCATGGAGGACGCACGAGCAACTGCATTTTAATGTGACAATGAAAATCATAATATTTAAAATGCAGATGCAATTTTTTGATGTTCACCCCTCGACGCCTGGGGGACGGAAATCACCTGCAGCAACGAGTCATTGATACACAGCCTTTAAACAGCCAACAGATAGATGAAAACACATTTCCTGCATAGAGACAGGAGGGAGGGTGGAATATTTTAAGTAATTAATTTAGAGTTTACATCATATTTGTAAGTAATGTAAAATCATGATTTTAAAGAAATGTTGATGCTACACTGACTCTCAGCTTAAAAAGTTATGCATAAATATAAATGTATTGAAACTGAGCCGATTTCACGTTCAATGTTTTTAATAGGGCTGGAAAGTGGGAAACGTTTTAGGTTGGTTAACTAAAAAAAAAAATACCAGACAGCATGCTGTCTTCCATGATTCTCGCATATGCATTCGTCCGCCGATGTGAACGGAATTGTTCATGACACCACAACACCACTACTGAATCTACAGCACAAAACAAACATCACAATTTGTAGAGTCTGATGAATAAATGAATCAAATGACTCTTTTGAGATGTTCTTTTGAATCACAAACATAAAGAGCAAACACTGTTGGACGAGTCCTCAACAAATGACTCAAATGTGTCAATCCATTTTAGTGAATTAAACAAACACATCTTGCAACAAACTGTGAATTAAATGTTACTACAAACTAAATGTTTATTTATTGTTTATATTTAATATATAGTTAAGGCAAATTATTTAATTTCATTTATGCCACCTCAAAAAAGATAATAAATTTGTTTCTCCAAGACAACAGTTATATTATATAAAGTAAATAAAGACTTTTGCTCTAAGGCTCCACCTTTTCAGATTTTTTTCCTCATTTTTTCCAATTGCTACAGACAAACATGTCACTGGGGTGCTTGACCCATTCATAATAATAATAATAATAATATCACCAATAAAATAGTAAAAAAACTTGAAATTTAATATATCTAAATATATCTAAAAATGTGTGTGTGCGTGTGTGTGTGTGTGTGTGTGTGTGTGTGTGTATAATATACATATATACACACACAGTTGAGAGTTTACATCCCCCTTTCAGAATCTGCAAAATGTTAATTATTTTACCAAAATAAGAGGGATCATACAAACTGCATGTTATTTTTTATTTAGTATTGACCTGAATAAGATACTTCACATAAAAGATGTTTACATATAGTTCAAAAGAGAAAATAATAGCTGAATTTATAAAAACTGACGACGTTCAAAAGTTTACACCCCCTTGATTCTTAATACTGTGTTGTTACCTGAATGAACCACAGCTGTTTGTTTTTGTTTGTTTGTTTGTTTTGAAAACTTTTGAACAGAATGGAGATGTGTACATTTTTCTTATTTTGCCTAAATATCATATTTTTTTTCATTTAGTATTTCCCTTCAGAGGCTACAGAAGACAGTAACGTGTTTCCCAGAAGACAAAATAAGTTAAATTTACCCTGATCTTCAAATTCAAAAAGTTTTCAACCCCTGGCTCTTCATGCATGGTTTTTCCTTCTGGAGCATTAGTGAGTGTTTGAACCTTCTGTAGCATACGAGTCCCTCAGTTGTCCTCAGTGTAAAAAGATGGATCTCAAAATCATACAGTCATTGTTGGAAAGGGTTCAAATACACACACACACACACAGAAAAAGATGGAAAACCAAAGAATTTGTGGGACCTGAAGGATTTTTCTGAACAGCAGGCAATTTAACTGTTCAGGACGAACAAGGGACTTATGAACAACTATCACTAAACAAAAAAAAACAAAAACAAAAACAGCTGTGGATCATTCAGGTAACAACACAGTATTAAGAATCAAGGGGATGTAAACTTTTGACCGGAGTCATTTTTATAAATTCAGCTATTATTTTCTCTCATGGACTCTATGTAAACATCTTTTATGTGACATATCTTATTCAGGTCAGTACTAAATAAACAATAACATGCATTTGGTATGATCCCTCTTATTTTGGTAAAATAATTAACGTTTTGCAGTTTCTGAAAGGGGGATGTAAACTTTTGACCTCAACTATATATATATATATATATATATATATATATATGCATATATGTGTATATATATATATATATATATATATATACACAGTGGTGTGAAAAATTGTTTGCCCCCTTCCTGGTTTTTTATTTTTTTGCATGTTTGTCACACTTTAATGTTTCAGATCATCAAACTAATTTAAATATTAATCAAAGATAACACAAGTAAACACAACATGCCGTTTTTAAATGAAGTTTTTTTATTATGAAGGGAAAACAAAATCCAAACCCACATGGCCCTGTGTGAAAAAGTGCTTGCCCCCTAAACCTAATAACTGGTTGGGCCACCCTTAGCAGCAACAACTGCAATCAAGCGTTTGCGATAACTTACAATGAGTCTGTTACAGCACTGTGGAGGAATTTTGGCCCACTCATCTTTGCAGAATTGTTGTAATTCAGCCACATTGGAGGGTTTTCGAGCATGAACCGCCTTTTTAAGGTCATGCCACAGCATCTCAATAGGATTCAGGTCAGGACTTTGACTAGGCCACTCTTCTTCAAAGTCTTCATTTTGTTTTTCTTCAGCCATTCAGAGGTGGACTTGCTGGTGTGTTTTGGATCATTGTCCTGCTGCAGAACCCAAGTTCGCTTCAGCTTGAGGTCACGAACAGATGGCCGGACATTGTCCTTCAGGATTTTTTGGTAGACAGCAGAATTCATGGTTCCATTTATCACAGCAAGTCTTCCAAGTCCTGAAGCACCAAAACAGCCCCAGACCATCACACTACCACCACCATATTTTACTGTTGGTATGATGTTCTTTTTCTGAAATGCTGTGTTACTTTTACGGCAGATGTAATGGGACACACACCTTCCAAAAAGTTCAACTTTTGTCTCGTCAGTCCACAGAGTATTTTCCCAAAAGTCTTGGGGATCATCAAGATGTTTTCTGGCAAAACTGAGACGAGCCTTTATGTTCTTTTTGCTCAGCAGCGGTTTTCGTCTTGGAACTCTGCCATGCAGGCCATTTTTGCCCAATCTCTTTCTTATGGTGGAGTCATGAACACTGACCATAACTGAGGAAAGTGAGGCCTGCAGTTCTTTGGATGTTGTTCTGGGGTCTTTTGTGACCTCTTGGATGAGTCGTTGGATGAGTTCATTTTGGTCGGCCGGCCACTCCTGGGAAGGTTCACCACTGTTCCATGTTTTTGCCATTTGTTGATAATAGCTCTCACTGTGGTTCGCTGGAGTCCCAAAGCTTTAGAAATGGCTTTATAACCTTTTCCAGACTGACAGATCTCAATTACTTTCTTTCTCATTTGTTCCTGAATTTCTTTGGATCTCAACATGATGTGTAGCTTTTGAGGATCTTTTGGTCTACTTCACTTTGTCAGGCAACTCCTATTTAAGTGATTTCTTGATTGCGAACAGGTGTGGCAGTAATCAGGCCTGGGTGTGGCTAGAGAAACTGAACTCAGACGTGATGGGGGGGGGGGGGGGGGGGGGGGGGGGCACCTTCATTTAAAAACTGCATGTTGTGTTTACTTGTGTTATATTTGATTAATATTTATATTTGTTTGATGATCTGAAACATTAAAGTGTGACAAACATGCAAAAAAATAAAAAATCAGGAAGGGGCAAACAATTTTTAACACCACTGTATGTATGTATATATATATATATATATATATATATATATATATATATATAGTTGTCTTAATAATTTCTCCTTAAATCATTCAGCCGCAATGTTTTGATCTGCTGTGCTCTGGTCAGGCTGAGTCAGGGACTGCTCCACCTTCCCATCATTCCTTAGTCCTTGCTGCCTATATCAGACTGACTTTGATGGACACATGGCCCACGATACTTGTCAGGACATTCTTTTGAAATAGACAGAAAAAAATGTGGTGTGTGTGTGTAGCCAGTTCCCGATTTCCCTTGACGTGTCTGAGAGAGATGTGTGTGTCTGAAGCAAGAATCTTTTGCTTTTCCCATCAGTTCTAGGATTAATGGTGAAAGAGTTGTAACGCAACGTTAAATCTGCTGCTGCTGTCTGGGAGGACAGAAGCCGGCGAGTTGAAGCAGAAAGATGTCAGAGCAGATTTGGCCTAATTATGGTGCCTCCTCACTGTAGTTTATGATAATGAATGTGATGTACTTCACATTTAGTTAAATCTCAGGCACTACTAGTTCTAACCTTAGACAGTCTTATTCAGTTGGTGCTACTTTTACAAATATACCTTCACAATTTGAACACTGTTTAAATGAGGACATTGTATGGTACTTGAACAACATTTGGAAAGAAACCCATGAGTCCCAGAGGCTGAGGATCTAACTGGAGATTTATTTAGCTTGGATAGGTTTGTGTGAGGAAATGTGTTCATCCCCCCCCCCACTGAAACTGGTTTGGAATGACATGAAGGTAAGTAAATAATGTCAGAACTTTCATATTTGGTTGAACTCCATTAAATCTGAACATTGGCCATTTCTGTTTGCTGACTGCACAATATCTCAGATAACACACAATCCACATATTATTCAGATACCAGACAAACAGAGACCTACTTGATGTCAAAATCAGATCACGTCTTTTTAGCCGGCCTGCTGCCTCTGCTCTTAGATGTGCAGCAGGCTTCACCTGAGATGACAGGTGAGTGTCCTGAAGCAGGCCAGACTCAACAGAGAGGGCCTGACCTGCCAAACACCTGTCACTCAGACGAGCCCGCTGCGGCAGCTCAATCATGCCATCTTTTTCTTGCATGAATCAGAGTGACACATCACGTTTACATCAGAAAACAGTCAAAGGAAAAGCTGTCAGCTATTAAAATCAGCTACAATTGGTATTTAAATAATTATGAGTACAAATATTTTTTCTTCATGTGCTAACAAGCTACTTTTTTCCAACATGCAGTGATGTAGCCACGTCTAGTAATTTTTCTATCAAATTACAGACAAGCAAGTTGAGGTAATAATCTAACACAAACTCTTAAAATGTCTATATATGAAATGTCATATAGCATTCGAAAGTCTTTATTATAGTGAGTTGGTAAACTTATTTGATTCATTGATTCCCTGCATAAAAGTCCTTGTGTAGCATTGTATATATTTATTTATTTATGTATTTATTTTCAGTTTTATTAGTTGTAATTCAAGTTTAATACTGTCACACTGACTGAAATCCTCATTGTTTATATATTTATTATACATATGTGACCCAGGACGACAAAACCAGTCATAAGTGTCAATTTTTTTAAATTGAGATTTATACATCACATGAAAGTTGAATAAATAAGCTTTCCATTGAAGTATGGTTTGTTAAGATAGGACAATATTTGGCTGAGATACAACTATTTGAACATCTGGAATCTGAGGGTGCAAAAGAAAAAAAAAAAAAAATCAAAATATTGAAAAAAAAATCGCGTTTAACGTTGCCCAAACGAAGTTCTTAGCAATGCATATTACTGATCAAAATTAAGTTAAGGTAGGAAATTTACAAAATATCTTCATGGAACATGATCTTTACATAATATCCTAATGATTTTTGGCATAAAAAAAAAATCGATAATTTTGCCTCAGTGGATTGATGGCTATTACTACAAATATACCCATGCTACTTATGACTGGTTTTGTAGTCCAGGGTCACATATATCAATTTTTTATATTTTAAAATATTGCTCCCTTATGTTGCTTCACTCTAGTTAGCTAAAAATGATTATTTTTTCACTTGTGTATCTAACAAAAAGTTTTTAAAAATTAGCTTGAAAGTAGTTTAACTACTTAATTTATAATTATTTAAATTATAAGTAAATTGCAGTTCGTAGGGAACTTCCACCACATAAGAAAAAAAAAAAAAGCTTGGTAAAAAAAAAAGCTTGCTTTGGTAAATTTAATATAATTATGGCTTTTGTCTCATCATTTTGACCTTTTTATCTCATAATTATAAGCTTTTGTCTCATAATCCTGTCTTTTATCTCATAATTATAAGCTTTTATCTCATAATTATAAGCTTTTATCTCATAATTTCAACTTTCATCATAATCATGACCTTTTATCTCATAATAGGTCATAACTTACCATGTCATAATTTTGACTTTAAAGTTATGACCGTTTATATCATAATTTTATTTTTTTATCTTATATTTTTTAATTTATATCTAATAAGTTTGACTTTTATGTCATAATTATGACCTTTTATGACACAATTTCAACTTTTTTTGTCATAATTTTGACTATGTTATAGTTATGACCCTTTTTATCATAATTTTAGTCTTTATCTTATACTTTTTAATTTATATCTAATAAGTTTGACTTTTATGTCATAATTATGACCTTTTATGTCACAATTTCAACTTTTTATGACATAATTATTACTTAGCACCTCATAATTATGATTTATCAAAGCATTTTTTTCCCCTTATGTCACAGATATGGGCTTCCATGAGTTTAGGGAACAGAAGCTTTCTGAACACTGATTATCTGACAGAAATCACATTTTGTTTCTAGATATTTTGAAGCATTTCTTGAGGGGTTTAAAGAGCTGTAAACATCAGAGGCCCACGTTGTCAACAGATAAATGCATTTGCATAATTTCTTGGCCTTTTTAGTTTCTCCAAGCAGACTGAGATTCATTTTATGCTGTGCGGAAGGTTATGACCTCATCTTATAATCTCTTCTTATTTGACTATAAGGGGGAATGTAGTTTGTGCCATATGGCAAATGATTACAACAATAAATCAGGTTCTGATCTCCCATCGTAATATATGACAAAATTATGCACTATTTAACTGAAAGAGAGAGCCGTTGTGATGACATTTCAGGACTTCATTTCCTGTTCCCTTCTTCAATCAGAGTTTTATTTCACTGTAGGGATTGGCCATACAGCTAGCTGCTAACTGATTAAAGGGCCACAATTATTGGTGAAGCATTTACTGTATGTAAATGAGTAACCTTTAGGAGTCCTGCACACGGCTACAGTGCCAGATGGACACTAATGGTAATGGGGTGGAGACTGGCTGGAATAAATCTCAAACGGTCTGGACCCTAGTCTAGTGGTCTCCAGCCAGGCTCTCATGTGTGAGTACTGTTCGAGAAAGGCATTTGTTGATGTAATATGTTCATATAGTCCAAATGTAGACTATTTTGGGGACATATTCACATCCCGGTCCAATTAGCAACTAAATGTACACAGTGATTCACAGTAACCTTGTACCCATTAGTGAGGGAATTGCATTGGTGAAACAATTTGGTGTTTTTAAGCTCAGTATGCAATCAATTGCTTTGACTTAGCATGCAAAACAAAAGGATTCACAAAAAAACAAAAGCATTAGAGGTGTCTAATTGAAATCCTCGTAAGGAATGTATCTCCTGCAAATAAATATTGAGCACAGAGACATAAAACCTGCTATGTGGCAGGACATGACACGTCCGTTCCCCCATGGCACTAAATTACCATGACAGCAAGTAGCTTTCCTATATTGCAAAGTGAGTGATCAGTATCATCATTTAAATAGCAATTTGGCAGTTAATTAAAGTGACCTTGGTTGTTCTGTGTGCATCAAAAAAGCAGACACCACCACCTTTCTTGTGCCGTCTGTGTGCGTGCTGTCAGAAGGACTGCTGCTCAATTAAGTCGCCCCAGTGACACAAGTAAATTAGGCAGCTGTCAGGCCGTGCTTTGCTTCTATTTAAAGGAAATAATATCATACAGACAGAGCGGTATCAAACTAAGAGTATGTTGCAATGCGAAGCTCTCATTTAATTCTAGACAATCAAAAATAGTAAAGCCAATCGTAAAGAATTTAAGGATTCTGGTTCCTCTTAATGATAACGGTTCCCTTAACGATTCTTTTAGTGCTGTTTAAAGGGGTTGTTTAAACATGTTGTGTGAACATAAATGTGTGTTGGCAGTGTGTGTACACAACCACCCTATAATGATAAAAATCTACCCAGTGCTTTTTTTTTAAATCCCCAATAATAATGATCACTTTCTCAGATCAGGCTGTTCTAAGATTCTTGGCAGAGTGACGTAGTTCTGCACAGGCCCCTCCCACGATTATTGATTGACATTGGCGTTTTACCTTAGACCCGCCCTGAGTGAGCTGTGAACAGTCTGCCATTGTTTCGATGCTGGAGCAGATGTAGACAAGATTGTCTCCTAAGTAATTGAGGTGTTTTGTTGTTGGATGTAATAATGAACATAGCAGTCGTCATTTACTCTTGACATCTGAGCCGCTGAAGACGCAGTGGATTACTTGAATGAATGAATGAATGAATGAATTATACACTTATGAATGAATGATGCACTTATATAGCGCTTTATTGTGTATTGCTGGTTCCTATTGTGTATTACATTTGTTTTTGAAGGGAATGTGCCCCCCGATCTACCTAAATGTGTCTATGTTCGTGCGAATCATTCGTGATCCAGCTTCACCTACAGAAGAAGTGAGTATAAGGTTTTATTATGAATCTTTGCAAATCGCTTTTCCTAATAATGTGCTAGTTAGCAAGTTCCGTGGCTAAATGCGGCTAAAGTTTACAGTCTCATGAGAATTTCTCATCACCCCACGGAAAATAGAGATGGGGTGAGCAGAGCTCATTAACATTTAAAGGGACATGCACTGAAACGGCTTGCTGTGAACAGAGCTGTTTTTGACCAGGTAAAAAGGGTGTTGTTTTATGCTACCATTTAGAATTTTTTTTTAACCAAAGTATGTTATAGACTTTTAATTAAGACCCTAAAAAATCATATCAACTTGTGAAAATGGGCATCCGATGATCCCTTTAAGTATTAAGTATTTGAAAATGCAGTTCCATTGCGGAACAATCTGTCAGCGAGCTTTAAGAACAATAAAACACAGTAAGTCGTAAGCCATACTGAATGTGACAGTTTCAGGAAAAATTTCCAAACAATCACTCTTATGAGCTGGTTCGCTCATAAGAGTGATTTGTTTGGGAATAAGACTACACTTGCCATGCTATATTTGCTTGATTCAGTAAAAAGAACTGACTCATAAGAGTCATTCGTTCGGGAATAAGACTACACTGGTTGTGCTGTATGTGTTTAATTCAGTAAAAAGAACCAACTCCTAAGAGTCATTCATCTGGGAATTGGACTACACTGGTCATGCTATGAGTGTTGAATTCAGTAAAAAGAACTGACACCTAAGAGTCATTCGTTTGGGAATTGGACTACACTGGTCATGCTATGAGTGTTGAATTCAGTAAAAAGAACTGACACCTAAGAGTCATTCGTTTGGGAATTGGACTACACTGGTCATGCTATGAGTGTTGAATTCAGTAAAAAGAACTGACACCTAAGAGTCATTCGTTTGGGAATCAGACTGCACTGGTCATGCTATATTTGTTTAATTCATTAAAATGAACCGACTCATAAGAGTCATTCGTTCAGGAATCAGACTACACTGGTTGTGCTGTAAGTGTTTAATTCAGTAAAAAGAACCAACTCCTAAGCATCATTCGTTTGGGAATCAGACTGCACTGGTCGTGCTATATGTGTTTAATTCACTAAAAACAAACCGACTCATAAGAATAATTTGTTCAGGATTCAGAATACACTGATCACGCTATATGTTTTTGATTTAATAAAAAGAACTGATTCATAAGACTAATCAAAAATATATGCTCTGATTAACTAAAAGCATCCAGGTTCTGGATTCAATACAGTGTTGAATCCAATGAAATGGAAACTGAACGTCATTTGCTTCCTGAATAGGAGCTGGTTCTCAGATTATATCCCTAATAGGCCACTCGCACTAAATAATAAGGAGGTCTATATTACCTGGCGAGACCTGCTGAAAAACAAGATTTTTTTGTCTAACATCGTGTTGTTGCTTAATTTATTGTAGTTATTAAAAAAAAGTTTTTTTAATTTGGGAGGGATAAAAGAAATTCATGTTTTATCTCTATTTCTAGATTCTTCTGTCACCTAATGTTAGGGTGTAATTCATTAGTGCTGGAATCAAGACTGTCTGCACCGCTCAACATAGATCAACTTGTGACAGGTTAGAAACAGTATTTTTCCTCACCATCATTATTACTAAGCGATTTATGATGAGTTTAATGTTTTTTGGAGAGTGCCATTAAAAGGGAGATATAAAAATTGGATAGCATGAAATCACTGGGATTGCACATTAATGTTTAATGAAAAGTCTGTGACAACATCTTTAAAACCCAATGGAGTGTATTTTACAATTAGTTGTACGGGATCGGGTATGAGAATTGTTGTCTGCAATGTTTAAACTTACTCAGGGGCTTCAGAACACCATGAATTATTTAACAGCAATGCTAATGTTATCATTTTACGTGCCCAATATCGTCTGCACATTCCAACTCACGGAGGACATTAAATCTGACAAAAGGAGTCAAAATAACCTTCATGAGGTGGAAATTGTTCGTTCAACATTTATGTAAATACTTGGTTGGACCGTTGCACAGTTGGAAATGCATATTTCACCGCCTGATTATTGAAACAGTGACAAGTGAAAATGGTGCCAACCAACGAGCAAGTAAATGAATGATGCTGAGAGTCTCAAGAGATCTTAAGAATGTAACACATCTTAATGCTTGTTCCTGCAGCACAAAAAAACCTGACCTTAAAATATAAAAGATTATCAATTGCAATGGGAGCCAAGTCTGTGAACAATGTAAAAGCTTCTTCATCTCTAGAGGCATACGTGAAATAATTCATATTTAACACTTAAAATAATAATATATAATAAAAATGAAGTGATAAAAGCTTAACACAATTAATCACATCCCCTGACATGCATGTACATTCTGTAAAAGAAGTGATATTGCTTTACTAGTTTACACAGTAAAAAATTATTTTTCGAAATTGTAAATAAAGCAAAGATTACTGGATACGATTTCTGTCTGTAAACTTAAAAATATCATGTTTAATTCAATGTGTTACTAGCAGTTTCTTTATAAGTAATTGTTCAATTTATTAGCGATTTCTGAGTGAATTTTTTTTCACAACAATATAATGTGGGAATTTTCTGAGCCAAATGCAATTAATGCAATATGCAGTTAATTAGATTCATTGATTTGCAAATTATTTAGGTTTTTGATGATTTGACAGGCTTAAAATACTTTCTGTAACCAAAATGGTTGAGAAAACTTGTACAAATATTATTTTTGTGATGGCTAGGCAAAAAAATTAAAAAATGCAGGTTCCTCTCAGAAAACCAAATACAATTTGGTATCCACCCTCCCATTAAAGTCATCAAAGTCAAGGCCATCTACAATACCCCAATCTGCTTGCGACTCCATGCTGCATCCCAGACTTTTTGACCATCCAATCTGTCCCCCTTTATTCTCTTCTTTTAACCGTGCCCAGCCTCAGAAGGACCCATCACAACAGGTAGCCCTAGTGACACCCACAATCCCAGTGACAGCAGGTAAATTGCTTGTCAGAAGGTTGCGTGATGCAGCCAGTGAATTTTGAGAATATGCTTGAATACAAAGCCCTCCCACAAGCAAGTGATTCCTCGCTAACTGTTTTTGATTAAAATGTCAATGAAGCTGCAGGCCCTTTCATTTTTCTGGTCCAGAGCTGTCCATCTACCCCAGACGGGCCTGGCACTCTAAGCACCGTTTATCCACGATGAAGAGCATGTCATGTAATAATGATTGTCTCTGGGGAGCATTTAGAATGAAGGAAAATGCTGATTGGGACAATAGGCCGCTGAATCTCATTTGGGCTCCGCTGTGACAGGTGACTGCTGGTATAAACATGCATTTCTCCAAGGAATAGAGCTGTGTTTTCCCTCTCTCGCTCTCTTTTAATCATGTTAACAGCTGCATCGGAAATACTGTTTTATTTCAGGAGAAAAAGGAAAATATCCAGAGGTGCTATTTGTTGGCATCATTATTGTGCATTCATAAACTTTAATCTATTCTGCAGGTTCCATGTCTCAGCGTCCTATATATATCAGTGAAAAACCAGTACAAAAAGAATAAATAGACACATCTTGGGACATTTCTACTAAGAAAAAATCTAAGAAAGGTGGTGGGAAACTGCTTACAATCGTAAAATGGAAAAATATGCTGTCAGTTTCATTTTTTCACTGTTAGATAAGCTGATAAGAGCATTTATTATAAGTAACCCATGTCTAAACCGCAAGCAAATGGTGCTAAAAAACTAGTTTGCTCACACAGTAATCAAAAAAGTTGTCAACAATGCATGTTTGCAGGCAGACAGCTTTGTTAAATTCAGTAAGGGGTGTTCACAATAAAATCAAGTTCACAATTATAAAAGTAAACATTTTAAATTGCTGGTAATTTGAGGCAATATGAGCGACACTGAACATGCAAATAAGTAAAGATAGTGGAGCTCAAGTGAGCTAGTTTCAGTCTTTTAAAGATGATAAGAATTAAAAGTTTTATTTGATTTAAAAGTTGTATTTTTATTTGATATAATAGATATATAGGTATAAATAAAAAAGTATAATATAATATACATACTGGATGTGATTTTCTTTATTGTGGCAAAAGTGTAATTGAAGAAGCAGAGCAGACAAAGCCTTAGTTGCATACTGCAGTTAGGGCTGGGCCAGAATATTCGAATATTCGTTCGGTGGGTTGGCATTCGATTTTCAATTTTGAGATTCGAATATCCCTTCTTCTTCTTTTTTTTCTCTCGAACACCTGGCACCCCCCGCGAAACGGTTCTCAACTTGTCCTCCTGGCTGAACATCTGCACCAGCAACAGACCGTTCGCCAATGAAAGACGTTCGTGCTGACTTATAGCATGCATATATTTCATGAACAATCTTTTATCATGAGCGCGCTTGCCGCACATTTACATTTGAAATAACAAACTTAAGCGCGCAAAAGACGCGACATGTGAACGGGCCCTCTGCTGTCACAAGACCGAATGCGATGCATGCGTTTTCTTTCTGTCAACTGTCCCGAGATGCGAGCGAAAGTCTTGGATCAGCGTGCAGTATCTCTTGTAGTGCAGAAGAGATGCGCCGATGTGAAGCCGCTTTGAGAGAGTGAAAGAGAGAAGACGCGGTACAGCTGAATCACTCACGCTGTTTTCAAATGACTTATTTAATCTGATATTTTGTGTGGATTTATTTACTCATCTAACCTACATGCTATATTCAATAAATGTTTGCAGGAATTTCCCTCATTATAAACTTGAAAGCTACGGGAATGAGTAAAACTATGCGATATACACACAAATTCAGGACCTGATTAAATATAGCTCTATTATACAGAGAAAATTCCATGACTTTTACCAAACTTTTCCAGGCCTGGAAATTGCTGTTTTAAAATTTCATAGCTTTTCCAGGTTTTTCATGACCGTACGAACCCTATAAAAGCAAATGATGCACGCTTTCAATCACTAAAGATTGGTCCTCTCCCTCCTCACATGCCGGATCCGTTACCCCGCTTTATTCCGGGACCGTGCAATTTACAAATTAAGCACTGGGCTACCTTATTAAAAGTATTGTCTTAACAGACCTGTGTGTTTTCTTGTATCACTAGTGCAGTGTCCGTTCTCGGAGCATATAGCCCTGTCCGCGTGAAGCGCGCCGCTTCAGGCTCGCGCTGTTCTGTATTAAAGTTTATTAATTCTGAACATGTCGCGTGTCCATATTGCACCAAAATGCGACACTGCACTCCCTTGGGTCCGCGGCAACACACCCGCCACGCGTTAAGTCGATTGGATGAACGGTTCTCGACATAATAAAAATGCAAACAGACAGACACACAGAGATTCCTGCCTTTATTAGAGAGAAGAATATGTTCAGCCCCTCCCTCCGAAGCTTCGAATATTCGGTGTTGATTACTACCGAAGCTTAAAAAATGGTATTCGGACCAGCCCTAACTGCAGTCGACTGAAATTTATTGACAAAATTAAATAGTTCCCGTTATTTCCCATCTAGATTGCTGTTGTACTGTAGACAGCTTTGTTGATTATAATGCGAGCGACCTAGTTTTGTAACGTCACATCATGTTGCACGCAGTTTAGATGCGGGTAAGGCCTCGTCTGGCGTTCTCCGTTCTTGAAGGAGGAGAAGAGGCCAGATCGCACACCAGCTGCATTTGCAGATGCTCGTGTAAAACCAGCTTCCTTCACGCAATTTTTTCCACTCGTTTATTTGCTGGTAATTTAGCCCTTGAAGCAAAAAAGTACAGCTTTGTTTTCCTACTAACAAGGCAATTAGCAATCATTACCAGTGCTTTTTCTCTTTTTTCCCCTGATCAGATGTGCTCGATGCCAAAAGCGGGAGTTTGAGACTATTTAATCATTTTCTGAGCGCCAGCGTTCGAGTTTGTGTACATCCAATAACTATGTAGACACCAGTGTTTGTGTCTAAGTGTATTTTTGTGCATGTATAACATGTTGAGCAACAGATCATAGAGAGGCTGGGTTCTATTTGCATAAGAACAAAGCAAGTCTGTGTGGATCTGAAATCACTATCTGCTGAGCGGTCACAGATTCCCCAGTGACCCTCTGAAGGCTGTGCAGCAGCAGGGTCCTTGATTTTGACGATGATGAGTAATCATATAAGAACAGGCAAGTAGTTCTATCTGTCTATCTGTCCATATGTCCGTTAGTTTGGATAGATATATGGATAGACAGAGAGACCAATAAAATGATAAAACAATAGACAGACAGAACGATAGATAGAACAATAGAATGATAGATAGAATGATAGAACGATAGAATGATAGAACGATAGATAGATCTATCTATCTATCTATCGTTCTATCTATCGTTCTATCGTTCTATCATTTTATTTATCTATCTATCTATCTATCTATCTATCTATCTATCTATCTATCGTTCTATCGTTCTATTGTTCTATCTATTGTTTTGTCTGTCTGTCTATCTTCCTGTCTGTCTATCATTGTCATTCTGTCTGTATGTGTGTCTGTCTATCTTCTATATGTCTTTCTGTCCGTCTATTTTATCGATAGATAGATAGATAGATAGATAGATGATAGAAAAATAGACAAATAGACAAAGAGAATGATTTAAAAACAGAGAGACAGATATACAGAGAGATAGATAGCTCTTCCAATTTGTCAGAACAGTTCAAAACTTTAGATAAAAAAGGGTAAACATTAAAAAAAATAAATAAATAAATAAAACTCGAAATAATCATAATGATAATTGTGTTGCATTTATTTGCACCATGTCCATCTTATAGACAGTACAAGTCATAGATGGCCCAGACAATCCAGGAAATATGGAAAGATCAATCAACTAAACAAAGTAGTTTTGGCATGACAAATGATCATCTGTTAATCTGCTCCAGCCCACAGGGTGAGGCCCCTGCAGGACCCCTAACGGTATGACTTTTTCTGCCTGGCCTCATTGTCAATGCAAGTTCATCTGGCCAGGGACCGAGCGCTGTTCACAGCAGACCCCAGCCGAGTCCCCAGAGCCGCATGCTATGCTCTGGGACCCCCGCCGCCCGGCCTACCTGCCTCATCTCATATGAGCAACAATCACAGCCATATGTGAAGCTGCAGGAAAACAGATGCTGTTTTTCCGTTTGTGAAATCAAGCTGTTGGAATGGAATCAGGTTTATGGGCACCGTCACCAAAAGGGCAAATATTAAAGTGACAGTGTTGTTTATGCCGAGCACATCGATTTGTGGCGGGCGCACTGAGTTTGGAAACAGGAGGGTCCTTCCATGTTTCCAAGTCTAGGAATGAAACACCATTTTGATCTAGCATAACTAGCCATCTGCTTAAACGGGGCTGACTATATAAGCTCCTGCCCAACTCCAGTTTATAATGCATAATTGGATTCCACTTGAGCTGAACAAATTTATTCATGTAACAAGTGGATATTTATTCTTTTTTAGATATAAACAAACTATTTTTTTTTTCAAAAATGACACCAAATCATAAATGTGATCATTTTAAAATGAGTTATTGAGTCATTTTAGAGCTGACATCTCATAAACCTGCCATTGGGTGCCCATTTCTCTCAAATGTGGAACAAGAGAGTGTTGTGCAAGCGGACTCCATGTCACCCTCCACTCCACAGACGGTGGTGAATCTGTCTACAGTGGAGAGGCTCTTTTGTCAGTCATCTGCTGATGCCAACTGACAATACGTGGCAGCGCTGTCAGGTGAAGCAAAGCAAAACGGAGTGGAAGAACTCCTCTGCATACACTGTTCCACCGAACCGCTCTCTCTCACGCATACAGGTCACAGTCGCTGAGGTGACACCTGTCACTCATGTACAGTGCGGACTGAGGGACGCTCCAGACAAGCCGCCACATGCTTAAATTTCACAAAGGACGCCAGACACACAGTAGAGTCTGACATATTCTGCAATACAGCACTGAAAGTTTGAAATGCTAAGCTTTTAGTCAGTTTAAAGCATCAGTGTCACTTAGATTTTGCAATTAACTTTCCTTTTTTTTATATAAAAAAAAAAGGTTTAAAAAGGTCTTCTTGTTACATTATAGATGTTTCAGATCGCATACTGTACACCCAAAACTGAAAATTTAGTCACCCTCAGGTCATCCAAGATGTGGATGAGTTTGTTTGTTCCTCAGAACAGCTATGAAGAAATTTAGCATTGCATCACTTGCGCACCAATGGATCCTCTGCAGTGAATGGGTGCCGTCAGAATGAGAGTCCAAACAGCTGATAAAAACATCACAATAATCCACAAGTAACTCCAGTACATCAATTAACATCTTGTAAAGTGAAAAGCTGCGTATTTGTAATAAATCCATCATCAAGATGTTTTAACTTTAAACATTTAAAGGGGTCATATGATGCGATTTCAAGTTTTCCTTTCTCTTTGGAGTGTTACAAGCTGTTTGTGCATAGATAAGATCCCTGAAGTTGCAAAGACTAAAGTCTCAAAACCAAAGAGATATTCTTTATAAAAGTTAAGACTCGCCCACGCACCCCTAAAACGGCTCATTCAAACATACCCCACATGTCTACGTCACGGTGTGGGGAAATTTGCAAAACACCGCCCAAATGTATACGCAAAGAAAGGGGGCGTGATTTTTATTCTCGCTGTAGTATTGTTGATGCCGCCGGCTTCATGTCCTGGAGATGCTGTGTTTCATTGTGAAAGCGAAACTACTTTGTTTGGGCTTCCAAAAAAGGACACAACTAGAAATCAGTGGTTAAGTTGTATTTACAACACTGTTCCAGAACAGTTCAACCCAAATATTAGAGTGTGTGCAGCACATTTTACGGAGGACTATTTCCTTAACCTGAGAGTAGCCTGTCAGCTGTGCTCAAAGACTGTTTCTATAAAGCGGGGCAATTCCAACTTTGCAAGGACAGTCTGGCACTTACACGTACATTTTCTTATTTAAAGAATTTGCCACTGACTATTCAAATGCGGGTTTTGAGCAGTGTAGAGTAGTGGTTGTTGTTTGTCGGTTCTCCGATCCCAAATGCAGACATTGTAATGTTTACGCGGCGCGATGCAACGCGACACGTAAAAAGACAGTATAAGTCATTATAATCAGTAATTATGTCCCCACTGGATGCAACAAATGCCTCGTTTATAATGGGTTTTATTGTTTTTGTGTTGTTGCGCCGGGACACGGCATCACAATATGGTAAGGGGCGTAACATTTCCATCTCACGTTTGAGGTATTCGGCCAATCACAACGCACTGGATAGCTGGCCAATCAGAGCATGCCTCACTTCTCAGAACGATGAGCTTTGTAAAAATCAACACCTTTCAGAAAGGCGGGGCATAGAGGAGCAACAATAATGTACAGTATGTGGAAAATAATGTGTTTTTTGAACCTTAAACCGCATTAACACATTGCATTACACCAAATACACAAAATAATGTTCTTTTTAGCAATGTCATTTGACCCCTTTAACATAAAACATGAGTCCTCCATCTATAATATTGACTTCTCCAGTGAAAAAGTCTGAATCAGGAGATACATTTGCAAAGATAAAACACTATTTACAAGCAAAAAGAACTTTGAACTTTGTTTCTTAAATTGCAGCTTTTCACTTCACTCCACGTTAATTGATAAGCTGGCGTCTTGTGGATTATTGTGATGTTTTATCAGCTGTTTGGACTCTCATTCTGACGGCACCCATTCACTGCAGAGGATACATTAGTGAGCAAGTGATGTAATGCTAAATTTCTCAAAATCTGTTCTGATGAAGAAACAAATTCATGTATATCCTAGATGGCCTGAGGGTAAATTTTCAGCAAATTTAAATTTTTGGGTGAACTATTACTTTAAAACAGCAGATCTTCTATTGTTCTAGAAGGTGAAAAAGGCAAAAACATGATGCTTTATTTCCAATCAGTATAAACTACAGGCATCAATCAGAACAGGCTCAAATTAAACACTTCATTTTACAATGCAATGTAGCCTGTGTGAGATTACTTATGAATCAAGATGATTTAACCCAATCACTGAGCCCCAAAGCCAACATTAGCATCAAGATCATCTGCTTCTCCCCTCCTCTTTTAATATCTATCTGGCATAATTCTGGAATGGGGAACAACATCGGTTGTGTAGTAATTCTTCTAAAGTATATCTGTGTGGCACTTCTCTGTAATCATCATAACCGCAGTAATAAGGCTTAATGGTTGCTATCATGTGCTGGTATTCTATGACATTCAGTATGTGTTCTGAAATCACAAAAAAGAAAATATTAAAATTATATGTAATTAGAGCAAATAATAATGAAATAAATAAAATTTAAAGCATTCAAAAATTTCCACAAACATATTAAGCAGCAAAAAATGATTCAACACTGATATTAATAAGAAATATTTCTTGAGTACCAAATCAGCATATTAGAAGGATTTCTGAAGGATACTTCCTCATATAGTGTGAAAACATGCCTTCCCATTTAGGTCAATTGTATGTTAAATGACCTTTTTATGGCAATAATGAAGAAAAAATTTTGTTCTCAAAATTTAAACGTATGTACTTATACTGTATATAAAAAATACACAAAACCTACCCTGTAAATTATTCATTAGGGTAAAAAGTGTGACAAGTAGGTGTATCAGAGCTAAATGATTAAGATGTATTTCTGTCAGCTGAGCACATTTCACATTTTGAAAATGGCACAATGGAGCTTTAGCTGCCACTTAGAGAGACACAATTAGCAACGAGCGCAGGCCTCCCCTCCGCTGACAGGAAGAGAGCGAAATGTCACAGTCTACACTCACACTGCTGTCTGTGTCATGTTGAATAAGAGGATGTGGAAATGCAACCTGACAGCCAAAACAAACAGGTCACCTCTGCAGTCACCATTCAGAATGATTATCATGAAAAGACTCGTTAGCTTTAACAAGCTCTCTTTTCATTCGCTCATGCCAGATAAATAATCAAATAACCAGGAAACAGAACCGTGAGAGGTGAGAAAGGGACTTTTGATGCAGCAAAAAGTCCTCAAGACAATATCTTGCCAAGGCTAGAGTGGCAAATGAAAGTCATAAAAATCTCTCTTGATTTTAATGGAGCTTAAGGTTTCAATTAACTTAATTGACCTAATTACTGACTCAAGTGCACGTATTTAACATTTGTAAAAATGTTTAAAAGTGGATGATTGAGAATGTGGAGGGACACCCCCATAAAACAAGGCACTGTGGAGAGTACAACAGAATCCAATTAATCAAATAAGAGCACCAATTAACTAAGTGAATACTCAGTGAGAGCTGGGTGAAAGGACAAAGGAACCTTTCATAAGTGCCCAACTCTTCATATGAGTTAAAGAGGGCAGACGTTATAATATAGAGATATGAAATGGGTTTTGCAGACCCTGATCTTTTTTGTTATTCAAAGTACTGTTTGAAAATATTTAATGAGTGATTGTTTGTACCTTCAGTAGCCCTAAAAGTATCTGGACACTTTGGTTACACTTAAAATGTATGAATGTCACTTTATTAGATAATAAAATAAAAACCAAGTGACATTAAGTTTAAGTAAACAGCACAGACACAAGCAAACATTTCACAAAAGTTAGGATTAAAATGATAAACCAAAAATATACTATACATACTGTAAATAAATATACTAAATATACAGTGTTTGTTCCTTTATTTTTATTTTATTTTTTAACAAAAAATGTTAGTTCCAGCATTTCAGCATATACAGAACATAAACATCTATCTATCTATCTATCTATCTATCTATCTATCTATCTATCTATCAAATACTATATAATATTATTTTTTAATATTATATTTTATATCTAATGCAATGAAATTCATACGTTTTAAGTGTGGTTTAAGTGTCTAAATATTATTGGTGTTACTGTATATTTGTACAGTTATTAATATAATGTTAATTATGTTTAGATAAAATATGCATTTCCTTATGTATTCATTTATATACCATTTAAGTTTAGATAAAATATGCATTTCCTTATGTATTCATTTATATACCATTTAAGTTTAGATAAAATATGCATTTCCTTATGTATTCATTTATATACCATTTTGTGAATTCTACAGTCAAACCTTATAGCCTCAAGATCAGTTATGACATATCCAATCAGGAAAACATTTGATTGGCTTTTTCCTGGATTTAACAGATGGTGTTTCCATTTTGAACTTTTTGCAGTAGAGCAGAAAAAAAGAGCTTGGAAAGTCAGGCTGTTTTTCTCACATCACTGACACGAGCTGTGGCTTAGATGAAGAAGACGTGTGAAATAATTCTCCCTCGCAAATTTGCTCACCAAGCTCACCAAGAGATGCTGAGCCAAAGGAGGGCTAGAGACCATGCTGCATAATTATTCACCAGTCTCCCAAACTGAGCGCTGAAATCAGACGCATTAGCTGTTGATTATTGCCCTACATTTTCAAAATTCAGACTATTTATGTGAGCAAACCATGAATGTAAAGAGCAAACAGACGTGATTGGATCTGAATGTGGCTATTTTCACAACATCATATTAGCAATCAAATCTTATTATTTCTGCAGTGTGTAGTATGTATATTTTGTGTATAGTATGCACACAAAGCACGCTGCATGCAATACTTCTCCCATAATGCAATGCACTCAATCCGACTTTCTATTTCCATGCAGCAAATGAACCAGAAGTAACATCCATCGTTACTCATTATTTGATCGGACTGCAAAGACTATCATTAATTAATTTATTTTAATTAATAATATTTTTACTTTAATGTTTTTTTTTAATGTTTAAAAAAGGTGTAAAACGCTTTCCATATGGATCAAAATATTCGTACCACTCATTCAACTGCAGGAAAACTGCAGAAAACATTAATATATATATATATATATATATATATTTTTTTTTTTTTTTTTTTTTTTTAAATATATAACAAATAGCATATAATATTTAAAAATGCGTTATACACAAAATTGGGTTTAGAAATGCAAATTTTTACAATTTAATTTAATTTATAAAAATGCAAAAGATTTTATATTTCATATTTATATTTCATTATAAATTGATAACTGGATGGCACTTATTGAATTAAACATGCAAAGTCGTGTGACAAAAATGCAGCATACACTTATATATACAGTATGTAGAACACAGTGTACACTGGGTAGTAGGCTAGTATTCCATCTAAAATTGCATTAGATGACCCATACACCACCAGCCGTCCGTGCCCCATATCTGTGACATCATGTACCTAATTTCCTTCCCAAAAAACGACAGACCTGGCTCGCCCATGTCGCCATGAGCAGCAAGGACAACTAGAGAAAGACCACGGTTCAAAACCAGTCAGACGGAAAATATGGAAAACAGGGGCGGCGGTCAGTGCATCTCACCCCCCCGATGCAGCAAGCTGCCACAGTTTGACTGACAAACTGACTTTTGGAGAGGCCCGTGCCCATTCTAGTCAGAGTTTATTGAAGGTGATTTTGATCTCCTCCATGCGGCCACAGCAGTAGCTATGCCATCTGTCACCTTGATTGCATGGCGGTCTCTCTGGGGGGAGTGCTATGGCTCCTGATCGTTTACAGATTGCACTGCTTTCTCTTCCATAAGGACCACATGCACAGAGCCAGATGGTGGGTATACACGGTTATTATGAGTCTTTATCTCTGTGCAGGAAGGAGTGGAACCATTAGGCCTCCCTCAGGATCTCCACTCCTCTCTGCAGCCATGCTGTTCCTCCCCAAATACAGTCTTCTTCAGCTGTCAGCATCCTGCGCGCGCCGCTAATAAAAAACAAACAACAATGCGCTCACGCCGTTTAATATGAAGGTAAACACGGGAACGCGCGTTTGCGCTTTGTTTTCGTCTGGAAATAATGAGAGTTGTTGAAGGCTTTGCAAAATCCTAAGGATCCGTGTTGATATCAGTTGCCATGGAAACTGTGACATCAAAGGTTGGCATAACAAGCCGGTTGGTTATTATGGGAATGAATGTTTTGTCCAGTCTAATACGGCCTTTGGTGACTAGCAAAATATAGTTTAATTATCACAAATAAAATCACCAAACATCATGACCACATTAAAGAAGGACTAATTTTGTTATGCATTTTATAAGAGGAAATAAAACAACATTCCCTGCTTGAATATAAACTGATATTTTGCATGAAAAAAAAACGGCATTTTCAAATGAAACTAAAGTTTTTTTTTGTTTTTGTTTTTTTTGTTTTTTTTTTTTAAATAAGACAATCTGACAACAGCTCTGCTTAAAAATAAATTAATATTTTTAAAAAAGTTTGGTTGTATTTTTTGTTTTGTTTTCAAAAATGAGATACTTCAACATGTAGTTTAATTATCAACACTATGACATCATTTAATGACCAATTTTGTTATGTATATTACAAGAGGAAATCTCACAATATTTCCTGTTTGAATATAAATTGATGATATTTTGCATGATTTTTTTTTTCAAATGAAACAAAATTTTTTGTTTTGTTTTTAGTTAGTTTGTTTGTTTTTCTTTTGTTTTTCTTTTCTTTTTAAAAAAAAATTGGATATAGCAAAAGTTTACTACAAAGTAGTTTATCACAAATAAAATCACCAAAGTCATGGCCAAATAATTGAATAATTGAAAAAGGACTAATTTTGTTATATATATTACAAGGGGAAATCTAACAATATTTCCTGCTTGAATATAAATTGGTGATATTTTGCAAGAATTTTTTTCAAATGAAACAATTTTTCCCATTTGTTTTTGTTTTGTTTTTCTTCTTTTTTTCCTCTCTCTTTTATTTATTTTTTTTTTTTTTAAAAATAGGGAATAGTAAAAGTTTACCACAAAGTATCACAAATAAAATCACCAGACATCATGGCCACATTATTCAAAAATGACTAATGAAAACACTTTAAAATATGGAACATGTATTAACTATTAACTAAGAGTTTTTTCTCAATAAGCTCCTAATTTGCTGATTAGTTAGTATAGTAAAGTATGGGGTGGATTAAGGGATCTAAAATTTGGTCCTGCAGAATAAGGCATTAATATGTGCTTTATACTAATAAATAAGGTACTAATAAACAGCCAATATGCTAGTAATATGCATGCTTATAAGCAACTAGTTAATAGTAAGAAGAGGTCCTTTAAATGAAGTGTTACTGGACTAATTTTGTTATGTATATTACAAGGGGAAACCTCACAGCATTCTGCTTTAATATAAATTGATATTTTACATGAAAAAATAATATCTTCAAATGATTTTTTTTTTCCAAAAATGAGATATAGCAAACATAATAGCAAAATTTAGTTTAATTATCACAAATAAATAACAAAATGTCATTACCACATAAAATAAGGACTTTTGTTATTTTGTTGTGTACATTACAAAGGGAAATATCACCAACATTCCCTGCTTGAATATAAATCAACAATATTTTGCATGAAAAAAAGTTTTTGTTTTGTTTCTTTACTTTTGTTTTTCTTTCAAAAATGGGACTAAAATTAAAAAGAAAAAAAATCTAACAAAGTGTTTCTCTCCCACAGATGGTTTAATGTCTGCCTCTTTTAGTAAAAGTCATTAGGCATAAAAGAGCCGCGTTCTGCACATTCAAACAGACTCAGCCTGGTATGAAATGATGGCAGGCAGTATGTGTTCCAAACCCAGACATATGTAGAAGATGACCAGGAGGGTAAAGGACAACGTGCAGAAAGAAAATAAGACATGTGTACCATCAATGCATATTTTTCATGCTTGTTTAGAACTCTGAGTTCATTTGCGATACCATCCAGTGAAGCAAATTAGACAATTTCACACTGAGCAGTCTAATTCTCAGAGACGAACGCTACACACACATCTAGCATGCCAATGTCATGTCACAACACAAAGCAGACTTTGTGAGAGATCTTGAGTCTTAAGAGAAGGTCAGAAAGAAAAATAGAAACTGGTCAGCAAATATCTACTTAGAAATTTTTATATAATATTTTATGTAAACAGATCATACTGTATAAGCAAAATATGAGAAAGAACACTTTACAACTCAAAAATATGTCACTTTTCACAAACAGGATACAAAATGGGTCTTTTTCTGTCAACAAATATAAAAAACAAAAAATAGAACAGAACAAATAAAAAAAATGAAATAAAAAAGTTAAAATGTTAGGTATTAGTTTTTATAAAATATCCAATAGTTCTCAGAACAACAACAACAACAAATTTTGGATTTATGCTTTTAAAAACGTTTTGAGACCCCAACTGTAACATATTCATAGAAAGTACCGAATGCAACAGAAAATCTGCTTTGACAGTAAACAGAGTGGCATCTTGACAGCCTCATAAACCTAAGCTACTTTACCTGGTTCATTTCATTTTCAAGTAAAGTCATATTTGGCCCAGCTCAGAGGGAATAAACAGTGTCATTGTTCTTTGCTCTTCCTGATTCCCTGTCCCAGGGCAATGTGGCAATATGTTGCGTTGTTTAGGACAACAGCCGGCTATCTGTGAGCATGAGAGCCCTTGTCAGGCTTCAGCACAGTGCTCACAGTGACACAAGCCTGTGGTCACAAATGTGCACACATAAAGCCATTTCAACTTCCTATGCTCATCCATGCCCCTAAAACAAAGTCTCACCATAGCTGAACAGCATTATTCACTATTGTACAATTCACACTACTGTTAAATTAAATGTCTTTTTGCACTAATAAAACGATTTTATATAAAATATTTAAATGTGTAATGATTTATATTAATGCATTATTACAAATAAGTTTTTAAGTATTATATTGTGTCAATTCAGCGCAGTGAGGAATAACTTAAAGAGGTTGCCTGCGTTTACTAAACTGTGACTCTTGCTGCTGATTTGAATGGCGATGCTTCCCGTTTTAAGTGTCAGTTGATGGACTTTCATTTTTAACCAGAAATGTGCGCGCTGCTTTTCTGATGTTCATTTAGGTTTGCTGTGTCTTTTTCCCATGTCACTTGAAATGTGTCCGTTTTGAATCACTGTGGTGAGACACGTGAGGAAAAAATAAACGATCAGCTGTGGGACTATACTGTCATAAATCGCATACCATTAATTTCTGAACTTTCTACCGTCAGTTACTGGAAATGAAATTATTGTTTGATATGTCCCGATCTCGATAAAGTTTACACACGCTTTTAGTCCATGAACTGGATCTAGCTCAGGACGCGCGCTGTCTGTGGAAGTTTGGCCAGGACCGCTTCCAGAATAAATCACTGAGGCATTTTTGTCCCGTCCATTGCTTATCACTGATATTTCGAGAATGAATCCAGCATCATTCCCGAAACTATGCAGCATGTATGTGTCCAAAAAATGAAAGTTTCATTCAAATTCTGAATGGATTAGAAAACACACAAAGCGCGCTCCCTTATAACTAAAAGAATCACTCATCAAAGTTCATCTCAATCTCACAAAGTTCCGTTATAATCAAGCTCTCTAAACTACACAATAAATCTCTTATTTACTGTACATCGCGTCTGCACTTAGTTAGTCATGAGATGATTCACGAGCGTGCAAAACTCCAGCTCTTTCAGTGTTGAGTGAATTCTGAAAACTCTAATGTTTCTGATTGGCCATTGCGTTGAAGAAATCAACAGATATGTTTTTGATTGGCTACATTGCTCAGTGCTGCAAAAACACGTTAGATACTTTGCCAGATCTTTTTAATCCACCCACCCACTCACTATTTTATTCACAACAAAACATAGATAACATAAATGTTTTAAAATTTTACAATTTTATGCACAAAATGAGCTCATTTCAAATTTGATGCCTGCTACAGGTTGGGATGGGGGCATGTTTACCATGGTGTAGCATCTCCTCTTCTTTTCAAAACAGTTTGAAGACGTCTGGGCATCGAGGTTATGAGTTTCTGGAGATTTGGTGTTGGAATTTGGTCCCATTCTTGCCTCATATAGGTTTCCAGCTGCTGAAAAGTTTGTGGTCGTCTTTGACGTATTTTTCGTTTAATGATGGGCCAAATGTTCTCTATAGAAAGATCTGGACTGCAGGCAGGCCAATTCAGCACCCGGATTCTTCTGCTACGAAGCCATGCTGTTGTAATAGCTGCAGTATGTGGTTTTGCATTGTCCTGCTGAAATACACGTCTTCTGGAGGGGAGCATATGTTGCTCTAAAACCTTTATATACCTTTCAGCATTCATAGTGCCTTCCAAAACATGCAAGTTGCCCATACCATATGCACTTATGCACCCCCATACCATCAGAGATGCTGGCTTTTGAACTGAACACTGATGACACCCTGGAAGGTCACCCGGGACTCCTCTTTAGCCCGGAGGACACGGTGTCCAGGATTTCCAACAAGAATGTCAAATTTGGACTTGTCTGACCATAGAACACTTTTCCACTTTGAAATAGTCCATTTTAAATGAGCCTTGGCCCACAGGACACGACGGCGCTTCTGGACCGTGTTCACATATGGCTTCCTTTTTGCATGATAGAGCTTTAGTTGGCATCTGCAGATGGCACGGCGGATTGTGTTTACCTAGAGTGGTTTCTGGAAGTATTCCTGGGCCCATTTAGTAATGTCAATGACAGAATCATGCTGTGAGTGGTGCAGTGTCATCTGAGGGCCCGAAGACCACAGGCATCCAACAAAGGTCTTCGGCCTTGTCCCTTACGCACAGAGATTTCTCCAGTTTCTCAGAAACTTTTGATGATGTTATGCACTGTAGATGATGAGATTTGCAAAGCCTTTGCAATTTGACATTGAGGAATGTTGTTTTTAAAGTATTCCACAATTTTTTTACGCACTCTTTTACAGATTGGAGAGCCTCTGCCCATCTTTACTTCTGAGAGACTCTGCCTCTCTAAGACATCCCTTTTATGTTACAGACCTGATGTCAATTAACTTAATTTGCCAGATCTTTTTAATCCACCCACCCACTCACTATTTTATTCACAACAAAACATAGATAACACAAATGTTTTAAAATTTAGTTTAGTTGCTAGATGTTCTCCCAGCTGAATCTTTTCATTTAATCGCATTAATCACAGTCATGGACTGTGATTAATCATGATTAATCACAAATTTAAAATACTAGGATTTACCTGTAAATGTGTTGAAATAAAGAAATGCATAACAAACTAGTTTAAGGAAACAGAACCTTTCACACTTCCGCCAGGTATGAGACATAATCCTTATTATTCTTTTATCATTATTTTTTTGTTTTTATTCAGCCATTATCAGCCTTTATACTGGCAATAAATCGTTTACCAAGCCACATCGCTTCAATCCCAGTATACATTTACCCAACTGTTATCAAAAGTATTTCTAAATAAATACAACAAAACATTTTCTTGCGACCTTTCATGAAGTATTATGACAAAATGCATTATGAAGAAGAATTGGACCTGTTCTGCAGGTGCATTAGAGCTAATATTAGCATCGTCATTTTAATGTGTGTGTGTGTATGTATATATATATATATATATATATATATATATATATATATATACACACACACACACACACACACACACACACACATATTAATTTCTATATTACATTTCATTTTAATGCTATATACATTTCATTTTAATGTGTGTGTGTGTATACACACACACACACACACACACATTAAAATGAAATGTATATAGCATTAAAATGAAATGTAATATAGAAATTAATATATATATGTAATTTCATAATAATAGTTACAAAATAAGAAATATTTTTAGAATACTTTAAATATAATTTAATAATTACTTCATATACAACATGCGATAATGTATAATATAATGTAAACAATACAGTAGATTGTCAAGCATTATTTTTCCATTTTACAATTAACTTTACATCTTTACAATATTTAGACATACCCTTAATAATAAAGACAAAACCTGACCCACAAAAATAATAATAATAATAATAATTAATTAAAATAAAAAAAGAAAACATGCCAAATGCGTAGTAGGACCCAGAAATAACCACCACAAAAAGAGGGTCAACTGCCCCTTTAGGGCACCATGTTTACCTGAACTGGGACCAGGTTCAGATCTGTGGGTGGCCATGGAAACTGCCATGAGCACATTGCAGAAACAGAACCATACCAGACTGAGGATGTCACCCAGAAAACAGCAATGAAATTAACTTCTGGTGGCTGAGACTGCTCACAAATCTTTTGGCACAAGTCAATTCGGAGTAGGTTTTTAATAGGCAATGAATGTTTGAAAATAAAAATGGAATCAATACTAAAACAGTACTAAGTACTACAAGCGTGTGCCATTCACATGTGCTTAACTTTGCCAAGATTTACATGAAAACCAACCTGCATGTCACAGCTTTTGCAGTTGGTAGTGCACATGCTTGCAGCACATATAAAACAGAATTAATAAATAAAATAATAATATTAAATCCCCTAACACAAAGTATTAAACTTCAGTACATAATTGATCTAATTTTTATGTGCTATGGACATGAATGATATCTCAAATCATATCAGACTTACGATTTTCATTGGATGAATAATAAAATGGACTTACAGAGTGATTCAAACCACATCTACGAACCAGAGACTTTGGTTTAGACTCTTTTAGACCAAGCACAACTAATTTTTCAAGCAAATCTAAAAATCTAGTTTGAAAAAGATAAGAAGTTAAGATTTGAGGAGCAAACCTGCTAATAATGGAAGCAGGCCGGCACAAGCACTCAAGATCCTTCACACCAGAGAGCGTGACAGCCTTGCTCAGAGGAGCTGAGTTACTTAGGAGAAGCTTTTCCATATATTTGCTCTGGAATGGACTCATGGTGCACACATAAAGTCTAAGCCTCTCTCGTCTCTCTCAGCCCTCTGCATCAATCTGTTCCCAAGCTGTTCCCACATTTTGGTGAATTTCCCAGGCTAATTCCTTGGCACAGACAGAGCAGAAAGGCTGATTACTTCAGTGTGAACCCCACCAGCCTTTCCAAGCCTCTGAAATTCATGCGTTCAGTGGACGAGCGGCTCTTCTTTGTCTGCTTTAGGAAGCCTGTGGAATGTGTGGGGCACAGATTTTGATTTTCCAAATATAATTACAAGCCACAAAACAATCTGTTTCTTTGCATTGGCCGTAATCATTTACATTCTTGCTGAACCTAAAGTTTTACAAAAATACAGCAAAAGTTTTGGGTTGAAAATGGGATTTTAAATGAAAACATGTTATTTTCAATATATGCGTGCATGCACAGGTCAAAATGGCAGTTTCATAGACTTTACTGACACAGTGGCATATAAGTAACAATTTGGTGTGCGATTTTCAGTCAGACATAATTCATTCATTATATGAGCAAAAGAATTCAATAATAGTAATCGGCTGGTCATGTGATCTCAATATGGTGGCCTTGTGTCAACCTGTTTCATGTAGAATAAAATGTTTTATTATGCTACTGATTTGACTGGAGCTCATCTCAGGTAAGCATACATGATTTTAAATATTTTATCAAAATATTGTTAATTAAATTGTTAAATTTTTTTAAGGGTAAAATGAAAACAAAATCAAAACATTATTAATTTCTTTAAGGGTAAAATAAATAAAAAAAAAAGAGGAAAAATAGTTTTCACGTTCATAAAGTAAGTATAACCAACAATGCAAAACTCGCTTATTCTGAATCTATTCTCCAACTCCACTGTCAATTTATTCTTTTTTCCCCCTCATAAATTACAGTTCCGGGGCTGTGTGCAGATATTACTAGGCCGCAGGACAGCTGTGTCCCATTAAAATATGTGATGGTTGCTGATTTCCTACAGCACATGGTCATCAGGCCAAATCTACAGCCAGTAATTAGGGAGATGAAATGTTTAATTGTGCCTTAATTTTGATAAAATTTATCTGTCACCCATCCTATAATCAGCCATTATGCTCACAAATCAATGTCAGTAGATTTCAGCAGGGAGGCATTCACCATTCTGACAGACATGTCTGCATGTCACATCACTGCTCTCAGATGGCATTCCTGCCTCTTCATGTCCTGCGACTGTACATCTGATTCTGTGCTATCACTTATCACAGATCAACCTTAAGAAATGCAGGTGGCTTCTTTAACTGACAAACTGGATTATAATACAAGCTAAATTGTATTAAATGTAAAGCGTGTAACTTCTGCATTTTTTAGTATGTTTATCTGGTTTACAATATTGTTACGATGTTCATTTTTGACTCTCAAAGCCGTGGGTCCCATTGACTGCCATTATATGACTGACAGACTGCAACGGTTTGAGTTAAAAATCTTCGTTTGTGTTCTACTGAAGAAACAAATTCACCTACATCTTGGATGCCCTGGGGGTAAGCAGATAAACATCAAATTTTCATTTTTGGATGAACTATCCCTTTAAGCTAAAAATTTACAAAATAAATCAAATGAACAAAGTGTATTTATTTCTTTATTTTACTATGAATATAAGTCTTAATATCTTATGCAGATTTGCTTATTAACTGAAAGTATCTTGATGTAATAAAGTTCAGAATGATATACTGGAAAACAAGACAAATAACATTTTTAAGATTGATTTGATGGATGGATGGATCACGGATGGATGGATGGATTAACTGATTTTTCTTCTGAAACTAAGTTTTAATATCTTAGATTTAGGCAAAATAAAAATAGAATAAATAAAATGTATGTATGCATGCATGGATGCATGTATTTATTTATTTACTTAATTTAAGCAAAATAAAAATTGAATGAATAAAATGTATTTATTTATTTACTTATTTATTACTGATTTATGCATTCATTAATTTATTTACTTATTTATAATTTTCCTCTTAAAGTTTTAATATTTTAGCCTTAGGCACAAAAACAGGATAAATAAAAAGTATTTATTTATTTATTATTATAGTCCTCTGAAAATAGATCTTAATATCTTATGCAATTTTGCTTCTCAAAGAAAAGTATCTTTTAGTATCTGGAACCTTTTTTTCCAAACTATAGCAGAAAGAAATTTTGGAAACTTGTTTGAAAACAGTCATTATTTTTGCAGTTCTGTCTAATGCCACTAGATGGAGTCTGTGGCTCTTTTTATTTCTCTTATAAATCTCTTTTTCTTCGTTTGACAGATGTTGACGGTACACAAAGACAGAAAATGATTGCATTTAAATTATAAAATGATTGCACTGCATTTCAAACCTGTATTCCTCGAGTATGCTAACCACTAGGTCATGGCTCTAATACTTTGTGACTCGTTTTGGATGACATTAATCTGAAACAATGCATGAAATCTGCTGCTAAAAGGCAGCACCTCTTGAAGTGATGTCACCAACACTCAATCAGAGCAACTAACTGAATTACCCTCCACACATGCTACAGCACAGGAAGTTCTTGTTTCTGAGGGACAGAATCTGTCCATCCTCTGTCAGCTCGACATTATGGACAAATGGACAGATGGATGGAGGAGGCAGAGGAGTGGGAGAAGGTCACTAGGAGAAAAACAAAGCTTTTCATGCCACATGATGGAGTGTGATATTTCTAAGCAAAAACCACAGCTCTGCCAAAAGCGTCCCAGCCAAGCTCTGCCGAGCTTGTAGCAGTTATCAATGACAGCATGCTTGAGGGGGCATCCGAAACCCAGCGGAGAAATGGAGGAACATTTAATGCCTTCAACTTCAGTTTATAAAGAAGATAGCAGCATTCACGGATCTTTGAATCTGGGGAAATCAAACGGAAAATATTGCACTGAAATGCACACCAAGTAAAATGTGTTTGCTCAATGCTCATTTGTTCTGTGTTCAACAACTTGTTAACCACGCCAATGAGCGTGTAAATTCAGTTCTTCTGACTGAGACAAACCTATTTGTTAATGTGACACTAGAGAAAAATGAAAACATTTCCCCTGAGTTGCTTTGTTTTACTAAACATCACATACAAGCATCTAAATTCAGATCCTTGGATGTGATATTTTGTAAAATGTCCATTGTTATAAAGCAATGCAAAAAAATGGTAGTAGAAGTAGTCTATATTTATATTTAATATTTTTCTATCTGCCATAGTTTTAGATTCTAAAACCACGGCAGATAGAAAAATATAAATATAGACACTATTTCTACTACCATTTTTACTAGATTTTTAATATATCTGGTTTCAAGCTTCTTTGTCTGTTTTGGATGCTTGTATTAAAATGTAATATGTTTTACACACACACGTATGTATTATATTTATTATTATATTATATGATATTTAGTGCTGTCAAACGATTAATCACGATTAATCGCATCCAAAATAAAAGTTTTTGTGTACATAATATACTGTATATGTGTGTACTGTGTATATTTATTATGTATATATAAATGCACACACATGCATGTTTATATTTCAGAAAAATATGTTTTTTATATATTAAATATATTTAAATATAATATAAATTATATGAATATAAATATATACAAGTAAATACATGTATATATTTTCAAAATATATACTGTATGTGTGTATATTTATACAAACATAATAAATATACAAAGTACACACACACACACACACACACACACACACATATATATATATATATATATATATATATATTATGTGAACAAAAACTTTTATTTTAGATGCGATTAATCGCGATTAATCGTTTGACAGCACTAATTATATAATATTATTAAACTGTTAATTGTTTTACATATACACACACGTATATATTATTATATTATATTATATTATATTATATTATATTATATTATATTATATTATATTATATTATATTATATTATATTTAACATTATTGTTTTGCCTGTTATGCCACTAGAGGCAGTGTGTGGATTGTTTTTATAAAATGATTGCACTGCATTTTAAATGATTTTAAACTCTTTTTGAATGTTTGAAGAATATTAATTAATGCCATTTAATAAGTAGAAATCTGTTGATAAAAATTTGTTGATGGGTGGTCTAAATAAAATTAAAAAAAATACCCTGTGTTGCTTTAAACAATTGACAGTAAGCAGGAATTGTGGGAGTCTGCATATTAATGAGTTATGTGCTTCCCAGGAGGAGTCGCCCACTCCCTGGAGGATTCTGGGTGATTATCATGCGTTGAGTCCTGCCAGTAATTCACCCCATGTGGCACATGAGATGCATCATTACAAAAGGTAAAATAGGGCATCAGATCTGGGGCAGGACTCCAGCAGTACAGCTTTACAATCACAGAGTCCAACTGCTCCCCTCCACATTTACTGCCATAATTATCTGTGTGGATTTTCTAACTTCTGCAATGGTAGAACATTCTGCTTAACATGTGGCACCCATAATAATTAACACAAAATTAACACATATCATTTTATAGCCCTTCTGCTGCCAAGCTTTGCCAAAACGGGCCCCTTGTTTGTGCAGTGATCTCTGGAGCGCTTCATTACGCCCACCCTGCTTCAACATGTCTTACTCTGACAATGATTTGGAAAGACAAATCCTTGAAGCTGTACTCAAGAACAGTGCAAGTGTCCTTAGTGTTCCAACTCTGTCCTAAGATAGAGGTTTTTCAGGTTGGTATATATATATATACAAAGTGCTGTTAAGACAAAAATTTTAAAAAATGTGGTTTTATAGTCAGTTATCACTCATTATCCTGAGAAAATAGAACAATGATGGCTCACATCATAGGTAGAAGGACCATTGAGCTATATTACTGCTTGTCTCACATAGCCAGACTTCTACTAGTATAAAACCTGCTCCACTATATATTCACTATATTCTGGCCAAGAACCGCCCACTTACAGGAAGAAACCATCTGACTGACATACTCAGCTACCAACAATCATTTTGTATATTTTTTAATGCTGTTAGGGGTGGGTGCATCTAATATAGTATTTTTTAATGAATTAATGCTTTTATTTAAAAAGTACACATTAAATTGATCATTTATCAAGTAAAAACATCTAAAATGTTACAAAAGATTTATTATTTCAAATAAATGCTAGTCTTTTCTCTGTATTCATCAAAGAATCCTGAAAAATTTGTGTTATGGTTTCCACAAATATATTAACTATTTTCAGCATTGATAATAATAAGAAATGACACATAATAAGAAATGCTTCTTGAGCATATTAGAATGATTTCTGAAAAATCCACTGAAAGACACTAAAGACTGGCGTAGATGCTGAAAATTCAGCTTTGCCATCGAATAAAATGAAATATAAAATGTAATAAAATACATTAAATTAAATTAATTTGAAGAAAAAAGAAAAATATTTTGAAATTCTCCTAAATAAACTAAATAAAATACTAAATAAATAAGTGACAATATTTTCCCAATGTTAATATTTCACTGCATTTTTTGATCAAATAAATGCTGCCTGAGTGATTATAAAAGACTTCTTTAAAATACAGTAAAAAAAAAACAAAAAAAAAACACAATAATAGTGTAACATTATTTTAGTATCACTGAGATATATATTATAGTTTTTATTAACAGAAAACAATTTTTATTATTCTATTTACCATTTTCACTGTTGTTTCACTGTGGTTTGTTGTGCGTTATTGCCATTTTAGTAAGTTTTTTTTTTGGGAGGGGAGGTATATATGAGTTTTTATTAATTTTATTGTTATTAATTTTATTTATTATTTATTTATTTTAATTATTAAATTGGAGTTAACCTTTTTTGTAATTTTGTTGTTACATTTTTACCATTTTGAGTAGGCTTATTTTTCTTTTTAATGTCTGTATAGTTTTTTATTTTTTTATTTTTTTTAATCAGTTTTAATTTTAGTTATTTTAGTACATCAAGTTAAACTAAATTATTAATTTTATTGTTATTAATTTTATTTTTTATTTATTTATTTTAATTATTAAATTGTAGTTAACCTTTTTCGTAATTTTGTTGTAAAAAATTTACCATTTTGAGTAGGCTTATTTTTCTTTTTAATGTCTGTATAGTTTTTAATTTTTTTAGTTTTATCAGTTTTAATTTTAGTTATTTTAGTACATCAAGTTAAACTAAATTAATGAGAAATGTTGCTGGAAAACAAAAACATTTTTTAATATTTGATTTGATTTCAGTTAAAGTTTATCTTATTAAAGTAACAAAATAGTTTTTTATTGGTTTTAATTTTAGATCCAGTTTTAGTTATCTATTACAACCCTGATGACTGAATGATTACAGGAAAAAAAAGTGTGGCGAAAACACTATGGAATTATGAAATTCTGCATTTGTTTGGCATATTTCTCAAGTATTAAGCTTTATGAACTTTCTAAAACATAATCCCCATATCTCACTCTATAAACCATTACCAAACAAGCTAATGAAATGAGAATCAGTGCTGAGAGAACTACTGTATAGGTAAATGTGAAATTGCATATGGCAGTCTTTTGCAGCTGGTAAGATAAAACACTTCCATTTCAGCTCTCTGTAACAGCAGGACATCTTTTCAGTAGATCACAGAGAACAAGCCAGACTGGATTCACGCTACTGGGTCGAGTGAGCAATGACGCTCAGACACGTCAAACCTTTGTGGCCCTCACTCAGATGCCCCCGCTGATGGCAAGAACTACAAGGGAGGGAGTCTCGGTAACAAGGAACAAATCTCCCACCCATCCTTGATTTTTGTTCTTTGATTAAAGAAGAACATTTGTGATTTGCATTTTAAAATACGATGATCAAAAACAATTATCGCTCCGTCTGTATGTCTTACAACAAATGAATTAGATTATAAGCCTTCATGAACACCAGTTTCTTACAGCCTTGTTGCGCTGACAGTATTTGAAGTTTCCTGCGCTAACTTCATTACCCATATTTTGTCCAGAATTAGTGGAGCGTGCTGAAAATTGCTAATGACAGATGTTTCACCACTCTGTCACACTCCTTGTATCATTTGATTTGGAAAGCAACATACGGTGTTCTGGTCTATCAGTATGTCACAGACTGTCTGCAAACAGCTGGTCATAACTCAGTTCAGTGAAAACCATTACTTTCCAATGAAGTGCTGGAGACAGTCCAAATTGTGTTTTGGCATGGCCTCAGCCCCCTAATGCAGCCTGCTTGATGCTGCAGGTAGGGAGGGACAGAACGGGTGCCAGCATCTTCGGCTAAACAAAGCACACCGCTAGCAGGAGGGGACGCAAGTCGCCGGGAACGCTCTGAACGCTGCGACGTTTCATAAAGATGAAAGTTTGAATGGGGTTTAATGAGGTGATAATCTTTGACCTTTAAACAGAATGTGCAGAGAGAACATCATGCTGGGGAGCACGGGAAAGTCAAAGTCGTAATGTCAGCTCAATTACTAAACATCTACGATGGTTTGTTTCATTAAAGACAAATGTTTAAATGCAATAACAAAACTAAAAGATTAAAAAGACTAAAAGGATCCAAACTAAAGCACTCTCTTGGTGTCAAAAATGAGAGTTATGTCCCATTCAGAACTGAACTTAAAATGAATTCCTGAATTTGATTAGCAAAATGGATGTAAAATTGAATTTAAATAGAATTAAAATTGCATTGCAATTCAAATAAATTCATGTAACTAGATTCAGAAACATTAGATGATATTAAAGGGATAGTTCACCCAAAAATGAAAATTCAGTCATTAATTACTCACCCTCATGTCGTTCCAAACCCGTAAGACCTTCGTTCATCTTCGGAACACAAATTAAGAAATTTTTGATGGAATCTGAGAGCTTTCTGATACTCCATATACAGCAAGGATCCTTACACGATCAAGGCTCAGAAACGTTAAAATAATCCATGTGATATCAGTGGTTCAACAGCAATGTTACAAAGCTACAAGAATACTTTTTGTGTGCAAAGTAAACAAAAATAACAACTTTATTCAACAATTCTTCTCCTCCAAATCACCCTATAGCGCCATTTTGGAGAGGTTCACATAAGTAAACAACATATGCAATGTATGAACACGGATACGTTGTTTACGTTCAGATCAAAGCGTAAACAACGTAAACATTATATATTATAGTTATATATCAAATTTTACAGTTAATTTAACACTTAGTTTGGCAAGAAACATTTGGGAAACAAATGGGAAACAACAATGTATTCAATGTATACATAGGAATAATAATTCAAAATGAAGAATGTAATTATTTATATCATATTTATGGACTAATCTAATTCCTGATTCAGTATATTACTTCCATATCTACATCTATAAAGTTGAAAGGAAGCCAATTTCTAAATTCTGACACTGGTCAAAACATGAATATAGCTGTACATATTTAACAAGATATGTACCGTAACTTGAAGATCACAAATAACAATGGCATTGCCCTTGAGAGCAAAAAGGCTTTATTATTTCCTACTGCCACTTAACCGAAGCTTGAGGTTTGTTAAGCTAAATCTTCCATCAGTAACATCATCTGTAAGCTATTTACTTTCTTGTTATTTGTTGGTTTGACAACTGTAAACTGACAACTGTTCTATTAGCACCCCTCCAATAATGATGGCTTGAAGGTCAAGAGCAGTGTCTGATGTGTCTGAGCATTGTTAATTTCCTGTGATTCAGTCCAGGATTTAAGTGCTTGTTTTTATTCAAGGCCCACTGTCCTCATTTTCTCTGCCCCTTGTTAGCATTGTGGGTTACAAGACTGACAAAATAGATGGAAATTGCATTAATGAATGTTTGCTGCTGTGAATGAGTGAATTCACATGGATAAGTGTGACCCCCTCTTTTCCTTGCTGTTGATTTCCTTTCTGAATTACTGTAATAAGTATATGTCCCTATTCTGAGCCATGTCTCCAAATACATGTTCTCCTCTCTCTCACACTAGGAATCATGATCCCTCACATGTGATATCATTGTCATATTTATCATTTTATCATGTTCATCTGCACATGCTTGATACATATACAGTTAAAAACAATAATAAAAGTGGTGATGACTCCAAATAAAGTAAAACTCACTTGTCCTTAAACCTCTATGTCTACTGTAAATTATGTGTGATTGCGATCATGTTTCCCATAAAATACTGCATACAAAATCAGAATTACAGATTTAAAATGATTCACTCCTCAATTAGAACATTTTCTATCAATACAAAACTCTTTAGAGTTAATGTAAGACTATGTTAAATAATAATATGTAACAATATATTTTTAATATAATATAATATAATAAAAAATGACACTGTAATAATTTCTGATAAAGCTTTTGCAATGTTTAAGCATTTTGCTTAAATGCTCATTACCATTTATCTTACTGGAAATGTGAGCATTTGCAATCTACAAAATACAGATAAAAATCAGAATTACAGATTTAAAACTATTCACTTTGCTTATAAGCTACCTTTAAAGGTATAAAGAAGAAATATAGGAGTAAAAGATGAGTCGTTATGAGTCAGTTGACTATCATCAATAGTCTCAAAATTTATACACAAAAGGAATGCACAATAACTGGCTGTACAATATTTATGTATGCCTTCCTTAGTGAAACATCCTTAACTTTCAGCATTTGTAAAAGAAATTTTCTTGTACATTTTCTAACAATGCAGATTGCTTAAGATTAATTCTTTGTTTATTTTAACATTAATTTTTGTCTATAGTATAATATAATGCTTCGTAAAATAATAATATAATATAAAATAATATACTGTCAATAACTGTAATCATTTATGATAAGGTGGGCTGGTATAAATGAATGTTATAAATAATTAAAAAGAGTCTAAAATGAGTTTAAACGCCAATTAGCAACCTTACTGGAAACACGAGCATTTGCACTTGTATATATTGTATTATTTTCATGTGCTTTTGACCCAGTTGCTTTAATGATTTACCCTGTTCATGTGTAGTCTCATCTGTAGTCTCTCTCAAGCATAGCAGGACCATCTCTGTCCTGCCAATCAATGTGACATGCTCTAGGGATTTCCCTCTATTTCACACCGAGCATTTGCCATCAAGCTTGGCTTGAAACAAAAGGTCACATTTATTATCAATAATTGGCTTTATGTGCTTAATCTGACCATTTTAATTTATTTATTTATTACTATCTTTCCTTTTCTTTTTCCTTTTTATTTTTTAACTTCCCCGAAATTGTTGAGTGGGTATGTCCAATGCGGAGGCACGTATGCGCTCTTGGAAGGTAATCTAAAAGCGAGTTGGGCCATGACAAATGGGGACAGCTGGCCTAATTGAATCATTTGAGCTAAGACAGCTCAACTTGGTTATCCTCTCCGCTGCCCATAGTGATATTAGCGCGGGAATCATTAGCCATGAAATCATGTCTGCGTTCTCGGCCTGCATCCTTTATGACACGACAGCCAGCACGGCTTGCCTTGGGTTTTTTTTACACCAATGAGAGCCTTTAAGCACAAACAGTCTGAGTAGATGAGCAGGACCCATCCATCATGCAAACAAACGAGCTATGTGGTATCATTCGCGTATCAGTTTTTCACATTTTTCATTGAATTTATTATATTAATGCACCAGATATATACTGATGCTACAGTAGGGGAGACTTGGAGCGGTTGTAATACAGGGTGAGTTGTAACAGTCAGTTTAACCACTTAGAAATTAGTCAAAGATCATGCAAAACAACTACCCTCTTAAAGGGATAGTTCACCCAAAAATGAAAATTCTGTCGTTCTGTCAAAGTGTCAGACTTTGACGTGCATTCACATTTCTGGGCCTTGAACGTGGTAGTTCCGTTGCTGTTTATGCAGGGTCAGAAAGCTCTCAGATTTCATCAAAAATATCTTAATTTGTGTTCTGAAGATGAATGAAGGTCTTTCAGGTTTGGAACGACATGAGGGTGAGTAACTAATGATAGAATTTTCGTTTTTGGGTGAACTATCCCTTTAAGATGATAGCAGCAGTAAAACAGATTTAAAATTGAAAAAAAAAAAAACACTAATTTTATGAATGTTCAAATAAATCTTATAAATGTTCACCAAAATGCTAAGTAAATAAATAAATAAAAAAAGTTGTAGATTATGATTTTTTTTTTTTTTTTTTTTTTTTTACAAATAAATAATACAGAGATTAAAGTGGAAAAAAAAAGTGTTAGAACCTTCACCGGTGACCTTGAGTTCTTGAAACAACATTCCCATCAACCAATCAGATTTTAGGTTCAACCTATTCAGAATTTTTATTTTGTAGGATCAAAGTTTAATTTTTTTTTTTTTTTTTTTCATAGGAATCAGGAAGAACAAAGGATGTTTCAGGAAAATGTCCTACTTGGGAAACGTGTCATGTGACAACCCTAACCGTCAAACCATGCCTGTTTAATAGGAGTGTTGCTCTTGTGTTGTGCACATTAACCTATTTACCTGACAGATTATGTTTGTTTCTCACTGCTGTGTTTGATACAAAGCCTTTGGACAGAGTTCAGGATAGTTCTGAATATGGAAAAATGTAATCTCTTTTAACCACGTCATACTCCAGAGCTCACAATTACACTCATTCCTGCAGACCATTTGCTAGTAATGTAATCAAGTGCGTTTAATATGCCACTCCATAGTTTTGCCTCTTGTCTCCAGATCTCCATCTCCAGGCCTGGTCTCACTGCATTCTCAGAAAAAAGGTACAAATGTTGTCACTGGGTTGGTATCCTTTCACAAGATACACTTTTGTACCTTGTTTACCTTAAAAGGGTACATATTAGTACCTAAACGGTGCATCTTAGTATCTAAATGGTACCTAAATGGTACCTTTGAAAGGGTACCACCCAAGTAATATCTTTTGTACCTTTTTCTCTGGGAGTGTGCGTCCCTTCCTTCCTCTCCCCAGCAGGCAGGCTGCCACAGAAGACACAGCATCGCCGATCTCCCCCCTACGCACTGACAGCAGAGAGTCTGGGCTCTGGATAGTATGGCAAGAGCCGCCATGTTATCTGAGGACGCAAGGACCCTCGCAGTGTGGAAGTTCACTCATGACAGAGTGATTTAACGGTGCTGCGGTTGGGATCCCCCGCAACGTTCGGGTCAATTTCCATTTCGAGGGTGCGATGTGACCCCAATGAGACGCCTGCTTTAGCACCGTAGGATTAAATGATGTCCCAGATTCCCCTGAGCATTGCTGTGCAGAGACCTCAATCTCACGGGTGAGCTTGACTGGAGACGCGGTCGACAGGGGTACATACGCAAGCGTGCGGCCCCTGGGCACGTTCAAGGAAAATTTGCCATGTGCAATTATTGAGAGTTTTAAGATGACAGGTCTATTCCAGGTTTAAACCCAGAGCAGAGAGCAAAAGTGTACTGACAGTCATGTGAAAAAATGGAATTACAGCCATTCCCACGCGTTTTCGGATGACTCTCTCTATCCTCCTTTCTGCCTTCAGGGCTTCTGTGCAGTGTGCCTTTTGAATGTTTACACATCATTACCGGCATCTCTCTCAAAGTCCTGCAAAATTCACATGTGCATCAACAGCGGAAAATGAGTCAAGCGTGAGAGAGTGGAACTAGTGCTGTAATGTTCGCTTATTGAAGATGATACACTGCTTGACAGCGACACATCAGGGCGTTCAATGTCAAGTAGTCATTGCTGTGCCATTTTATAGGGCCAATTTCAATAGTGTGTAAAGCAGTAAAAAGATAGATTTGCATTTCCTGAAGATAAAAAAACAGCATTTGCAAAGCAGCAAAAGAACAGTGCAAAAGCTGAAGTGTAAATTTTTGGGGCCATATATTACCAAAAGGAACTGCAAAAATAATAACTGTTATCAAACAAGTTTCCCAAACACTGCCAAATCTGCCATTGGCCAACAAACTCACGCTACTGGTTGAGCCAGTGCTATCAATTGTAGTATTTTAACATAGAAAATTGCAAACTTCAGCTCTCAAGGTTAAGGTAAAATGATAAAGTTGTAAATATATATACAAATACAGTATATATTATAGAGGGGAAGAAAAATATTATTATACTACTATTTGTATATTAGTAATATACAATATGGCAGTAATATGGTTTGATAAACAGACACAAGAAAGAAAATTCAGTGTGCAAATATGCAAACAAATAGACCATTACAATATGCAAATGTTATTAAAAATAGATGATGTTAGTTTAATTTTATATATTTGTCTTAAAACGTTTCCACCTAAACTAACAAAAATAAATAGCACAACTAAAACTAATCTGATCTACAAAACAATGTTTAAATGGAGCTAAATTAATTGCAAAACATTTTGTAAGTAAAAATACAAATGTGCATATTAGCAGAACATTTTGTTCTTAATACAATTTAAGCCTACTTAAATGTACATGTCTTGTAATTCTAATTTGAGTAGTAAGTCATAATAATTATATGTTTATACTGGAAAATAAAAAAATACATAAATAATAAGAAAAAAGTGATAAAGATTAAAACAGTTTATGATTCCAAGCAAAAGAAAATCCTTCCTGTCAAAGTATTAGAGCTGTGAGAAGGAGAGCGAGAAGAGAGAGAGAGCAAGAGAGAGTCTGGTGGGCTGCAGACACGTTAGACAACAGTGGCAATGAAGCATTGGCAGAAAGTGATAATTATTTTAATTAATGATAATGGTTTTAATGATTCAACATTTTGGCTAATTGATTATGATTGATTGCACATTACTGAACAAGGAAAGTGAATCAGGGAGGTAATCAGGGATATGACAGCACAGGTCAACACTGCAGCATGAGAGAACATACAGTACACATGCTAATCAGGCCCAGAGAGGTGGCAGACACCAGCACTGCCTGTCTGTCTGATCACCTGTATACACTACTCAACTCCATATAGACAATATATACCGGCCAGGCCAATGTTTGGCCATTTTGAGATTTTGGCCAGCTGTAACTGTGGCCAAACTTCACCAAGCAACAGAAGCTGAAGCTGTATTTCTTTTATGATACCAAAATGTGCCATAAACTTAAATGCACATTTACATTATTAAATGAAAAAGATTTTTGTAGGCCTATATTTATGTATATTTAATTCTTTATTTACATGTTTATCCACACCCCAAATAAATAAACAAAGTTAACCTAACCTAAAGTAAGACCATAAAATAGACTAAACTCAATTCAATAGGCCTATATGAATAGAGAGTAGCTTATCTGGTAGCAAATATAATCCACCACATAAATGAAAATCTATATTATCATTTTACCTAAGTAGATTAACTTCGGCTAAGAAAAATAATCCGTCCATTACAAAGTAAAAACCAATCAGCGTCCTAACAAAATGATACATGAATATTACAATAATATATTTTATTTACCAATTTATTGACCAATCAGAAGCAAGTATTCCAGGGCAGCGCTAATACTTATCTGGCATCAGCAATTTAAATATTCATGCTTAGTAAAGTAGCCTTCTAAGTTCTGAAGTGGGACGCCTCAGTTGTTTAACTCAAAGAATAATGTTTTAACCAAAGAATTAGTGTTATATTTTTTTCCCATTTTTCTCATAATTAGTGGGTTATGGCAGTTCATTGCGTGATATTTTAATTGTGATCTTTGCCACTGCAGTTTGGATGCTCATTATACAAACCTTAACACTGCTGCCACATCTCTTATGGTGTTAAAATTTAGAGTACCGTCGCATCTATTACAAAACCTTTGTGGATAAACACTCCAAAAACTGTTGGCAAACACCAGCCTTCATTTTCACATTCCTCTACTCACAGTATAATGAGGCACACAAGAGTTTTTAGAATTCACTGGGCTGTATGTGCAATTTTACTCAGTTTCGCATGAAGTTGCATGTGTTTACAAGAGCTGGGTAAAGTGCAAGCTACCTGCGATAATTGCAGTTGTTTGTGTACTTGAGAAAATGGCGATCTTGGTGGGATAAATGGGGGGCATGGAGGGCACTCTGGAAAGAGGCACACTTTTAAGCATCGTCACACCGGTGTCCATGACAGGTACCACTCATCCAGACCACTCCATGTTAATTTGGGGGGCCACTGAGAAACAGAGGAGTTGTCTGAGCCTTGTTGTCCTATGTCACGCCTGACCCAGGATGTAATTGTGCATTCCCCTGTATCTCAAATCTCCCCACTGTTAGACGCATTTAGAGGACACTCATCAGGAGAAGAACCCATCAAAACCTGCCTGCCGGAGTTGCCTCAAAAGCCCTGGACATGCAAATATCGCACCTCTTTTATGTCGTGTTGGAGAGTAGAGTGACCTTTGACCTCTGCCCTCCACTCTCAACTACTTATCCCTTCCGCTTTTCCCCTCTGGAGGTGGCACCTCTCTGAGTAGGTTGACTGGGTTAGACTTTAATTAATGAAATGTATGATAATGTGATTTCTGTAATAGAATGACATAGTCTAATGGTGTTGTGTGATTATGATTAATACAGCACTTTACAACATGAAAATCCAGCCAAGGGCTAAATGACGGCCCTCTTTGATTCCCAACCTCGACCTGTCAAGAAGAAACTGGACAGACTGACCCGATCAGAACAAGTTCGCTTTACAATTTCAGCTTATTTCAGATTCTTTGATTTGACATTTGCAGGATAAATCTCAAAAACAGCCCGAATGTTATCCGGGTGATCATGACAGCTCATTACCAGTTTTTTTTTTTTGAAGGTTATGCCAAGGAGACATGCAAACCGTCTCCAGGAGGAATGGAAAACTTTCACAGGTGTCTGCAGAGGAGCGTTAGTCACCCTCATACCTTGTGAATTCGATAATTAATACCGTAATTCAACTAAAACCACTCGGCGTGAGCCGTAATGAAAACTGATGTAGCTACTCAGCACAGTGAGCATCACAGGTGGGCCTAAATTAATGTGCAAATAGAGCTAAATTGCCTGTGCTTAGTGTTTTCGTCAGCACCATTTCAGTTTGTTGGAACTATCAGTAATTAATTCTGATATAACAAAGTCGTAAATTTAAGGTTAAACGCCGGCATTACCTTCAGATGCGGTGACGGGGGGCTCATTTAAAAGTCCCAGCTGGGATCTAACATCTCACCATTACTGAGAGATCAGATGAGCCCTTTGAGACAAAGAACAACTACAAAATGCTGTCAGCTGTGTTTAGTGGTCTGAGATACTCAGATCCCCATGTAGACGAGACATAAATTCAGTGACAGCTTTATAAAATATTGCAGTTGGCTTTAAAACCATCTTTGGAATATCTGATGTGAAGGGTTAAGGTTAATTTTGTTTTGTTTTAGACAAGTTCTGTGCAAAAGACGTGAATCAAAACATTTTTATTCCGCCTTGGCTTTTTTTTCTGCTGCAAAGCATCTCATTTATTGAAAATGGTGTCTGAAAACAAACCACAGACAAATCAGAAAAATAATCACACATTTATGAATATTTAATATCATAGTCACGGCAAATAAGGCGAGTAATTAGTGGTTTCCATAAATTTGCAAATTGTTATTTCATGTTGATGAAAGAGCTTCAGTTTCCCTCATAAATTATTCATGCATCAACAAAAGTTTAGCGGAAAGAAATTAAAAGGAATGAAAAATTTAAATCGCTGGACTATGTGAACAAAGACACACACACACACAAATGCTGGAAAGTGCATTTGACAGCAAAATCTTGACACTGAGCTAAAACAACAGCATTTATCCTAGAAGTACAGTGAGACTTAAATATTCAAATTGCTCAAAGTTGTTTATTGTCTTATGTACAAGCACCATGTACCATGTTTTTTCAGCCTCTGTATTAAAATCTAAAATTACCTATGATGCTGACCAGCCAACAGCCTCCAAGAAGAAAATGTGTTAAAAACACAAAATAATGTCTTGATGAAAATCTAAAAATGCAAAAAGGGTTCTGAGATGGATATGAGCCATAAAATACCATTAGCTCAGTATAACAACACTAGAAGTCCCCACTATTATAGAAAACCAAACATTTTTGTTTTCAAATCTTTGAATTTTCACCATGCAGGCCAGACGGTCAATCTTTCCCACACCCTCCAGAATAACTCATCCACAAACAAGGAACATTAGCGAACAAAGCCTCTTTGTGATTGTTGTCGTGCAAGTGTGTGCGCACTCGTTTAGCGGGGTGGGGTACAGGGGTTAATGTTTCGGTGGAGCCGTGAGACGCAGTGAGTCAGAAAACAAGAGCAAAACAAATCTGTGATCTGGAACTTCCCAAGCACCCACTCAGGAGGGATTAATGAGGAGTACACTGCTGTGAAATTACGTGCCCTTTGAGTCAAGAAAATGGCCTTAGTGGTGCATGACCTTGAAATGAGGTGAGACAAACCTCACCTGAACCACAATTAACAACGTTACATGGGCCGAGTTTGACATTAGCAGACAAAAGAATACAAAAGTCAATAGTTTATGTGGAAAATTGTGTTTTCAACTCGCTCATTTTCAAAGGCCGAAAGCGAGCAGCCTATAAGACCAAGTTTGATTAAAAGGTATTTCGGAATAGGAACACTTGCTCGCCAAGCGGATGTTTGTTTGTCTTTGTCGCCCGGTGGCTGCTTTTATCTTTTGTGTAATTCTCTGTCTGCTGAAATGCGTTTAAAGAGATGAATTGGGATTGGAGGAGCCGTCCTGACATGATTATGAAGGATTCATCGGGAGCCATCTGCCATCGTTATGAAAGGGGGTGAGGGTGGGTTCGCACGGCGAGTGTGGAGAGACAGCGGACCTTCTGTTCAGCAGTCTTCCTACTATCACACAATAGACGAGCCTTTAGCGTGTTGAATTAACGCGCTGCCGCATCCAGCTCGCCTTCGTGAGGGACAGTTGTGGGGTCGGGCAGACGCGTCGTAGGTACGAATTCGTTCTCCAAGACAGACGCGGCCAAATGGGCAGAAAATCTGCGATACTTTCCCAGAGCGAAGTCCAGGTAACAGAAGGATGAGGGTTCTCGCTGAACATATAGTCTACGTCATATTCACACACCAGTTGGAGGAATTTAAGGAGCAGATGGGTTCTATTGCTCATCAAAACGTCCAGTTGCTCTTCAAAAAGGACGAGGCCGGAAATGAAGCCAGCGTGAGCCTGTACTGATGGCACATAAGAGATAAGCTTGAAAATCACACATTGTTTTCTCTCACTATTTAAATTTGTCTTTGGGTAACAGCTGACTACACAGGCCAACATAAATCTGTCACTGATGGGATTATTACTGTATAAGTATGACACTGGTTTTCTGATTACTTTAAGTCTTTATACCACTGTTTTTATCATTTTAAAGAGAGAGGTGGATAAAAACAAGTTTACATATGCTGTAAATAATAATAATAATAATAATAATAATAAAAAATCCTGCTTCAAAAAACAAACAGACAACAGTGGTTGCCAAAAAATTCAACATAAAAAAGGTGACAACTATCAACTTTTATTACAAAAAGTAATGTAATAATCATTAACTAAATGACATAAAATATACATAACTTACAACAAAATTTAATCAAACTTGTGCAGGGACTTCTGGGAATGTTTTCTCATATATTTACTTGCAAAGACACACCATTTTACCAATAAATTGTTTCTTATTTATTTCTTATTGAGTATTATGGCTCTACAGTGTAAATCTACAGTATTTTACCATCTACAGTGTAATTCTACAGTATTTTACAATATAATAACATTAATTATATTATTTATAATTTTTGAATTTACAGTTAAGGAATTTACAGGTTTTTTATTGTAGTATTTTAACTTTTTTTTCTCATAAAATTGGATTTTTTTTTTATTACTTTAAGTCTTTATACCATTGTTTTTACCATTTTAAAGAGAGAGGTGGACAAAAATAAGTTTACATACACTGAAAAAAAAAATCATTCTACAATATACAAAATTCACCACAAAAAAGGTGACAACTATCAACTTTTATCACTAAAATAATGCAACAATCAAATAGCATAACGCCCTAACATAAATAACTGACAAAAACCTTTTAAAAAAATTAATCAAATGTTACGCTTTATGCAGGGACTTCTGGGAATGTTTTTCTCATATATTTACTTGCAAAGACACACCATTTTACCAATAATTTCTTATTGAGTATTATATGGCTGCACAGTGTAAATGCTAATATATAATCAAATTCACACTTTTTTAATTCCAAAGGCATACAGATTTTAAATTTACAGTTTTTTATTGTAGTGTTTTACAATTTTTCTCATAAAAATGTATTTTTATATTATCTTATATTTCTTTTAATTCAATTCAATTCAATTCAGTTTAGTCTATGTATTTTTTGACAAAGTTTAACAAATCAAATATTCAAGATAGGGTAGACCAAGTGTGAATGTTTAAGAATCAATCACTGAAAACCCCTATTCCAAATACTGGCCGTCACACATCCCGCTAAATGTGTGTGAGTTTAACATCAAAACCAAATAAGTGAAATAGTTGTAGAGGCCCAGAATCAGATTTACTGATGTGATTCTGTTGGACTAATAGTCCACAACTTTTATTTCTGCTACTTTAGCCAGTTCTGACCGAGCAGTTTCTCTTTAAAGCCCCTGCATCGCGTTTGACTTGCCACGGATCCCGTGGACATAAAATCTCACTATAAAAAGATTTATATCACTCTCTTTAAAACTGATTTATATTACATGTCTTTAGACCATTTCTACTCTAAAGTCAGCGATGTGCACACAATAGACAGGGTGATCATTACCACAGTAAAAGGTAGAGTGGGGGAAAACGCCCCCCTACTATTTTTCCCAAAATAACCACAAGATAAAATCAAGATACATTTTTATTGTAACTATGGACTACGTTAGCAAGAGTGATGTAGAAGTTTTCACCATGACGCTTACACTGGTGACGCACCAGAGAGAAAACTGATTTCACTGTAAATTATCTCATTTTCAACAGTAAAATAAAATAAGCATTTTAACGCTTGTTGTTTTGTAAAACATCACAGTTATATATGATATGAGAACAGTAGGGCCTGTAGATAGGGAGTACGTGTTAAGAAAAACATAATTATATTCTCAGAATGACATATTTTTTTTCTCAAACATAGTCAGGGGGCAATGGGATATTACTGTAGTTATTCTGTTCTGAAAATCAAATCCTTTGTTTTTCCATTAAATGTATTCTAACTAGTTGGTTGAATAAAAATATTTGGATTTTATATTTAAAAATTACCTCAAGTTAGCATCAGGTAGCTAATTAGCTAGCCAATTAGCATCAGCTAACAAAATGTTTCAAATAGGCTATTATAATTTTGTAATTCATAATTATTGATTATATTCTTTTAATTTTTAAGCTAAAACTGCCTGTACTCTGATTTTGCTGTAAATGTTTAAAACAAATTGCTTTGTCAGACTGGGGGGCATTTTACCCCACCCATGGGGACGTTTTGCCTCATAGATGGGGTAAAACACCCCCTTTGGTACAAATTTAATTTTTGTTAACTTGAAAACTCCGGACATTTTTCATACTTGGTTTATAATATATGCCATTGTCACTAAAACTATGATAACTTTTTCAGACAAATTTAGCTTTTGTTTCACCGAAAAAAAAAAATGACATAATCCTTTGGGGGGAGGCGTTTTTCCCCACTCTCTACCTTAGTTGTGGCAAGTCTTTTCATCCTTGACGGAGAATTAAATTTCACATGACTGCACCTTAAAAAATTCAATTGAATCATATATCATCAGCCAAGCTCGAGGCAGAGCAAGCATCACATCCAAAGTGATCATAACTGTGGCCCATAACCTTTGAAGTAAACGGTCAGAAATCTCCGAAATCTCTTTGACAGGCCGTTACGAAGATAAACCCAAGGAGAATCTGAAGCAAATAATCCCCAGCGATCCACTCTCTTCCCTGCATTGTTTTAACATAGTGCCTCTTTCATTCCACCTATTACAATCCTGCTATCACTTCACATTACAGGTCAAAGTTGTGGTGCTTAATTACATGCCGCCTGCTCCCTGCTTCTAATAACCTGTCATTTGGGGGGAATTTGAATGTCACACCATATTGTGGAGCAGTAATGGCGTCCGGCAGATCCACTGATGGGACGTTTTAGGACAATTATAGCAGATATTCAAATCGCAGGTGAGATATTGAGTGACCCGCAGCATACACTGATTTTCTGTCACTGACACACACACACACACACACACACACACACACACTTCCTCCTCCACACTCAGAACTTGACCCTGCGATCCTCCGTGCTTGACATTGACAAAATGAACGCCTCCGCCGCTGAAATAGTTTAACTGTAGCCTGATCGCTTTTATTATCCTTCTAATCCAGATATCAGCTATTTCATCAGGCCGGAAGATATGCATGTCATGAATTATTTTGACACGGGGACCTTTTAATTTTCTCCAGCAATATTTCATCCCACCAATCAGGGCCTGAAGTCAGCGGTGCCGCGTGGCCGTGGCAGTGTTAGAGGACAGTGCTCTCCCGACGGCTTCAAATCATCTGGGAGCTGTAATGAGCTATGGACACAATTATTATCATCTCCTGTGCTCACACATTTCATCAGCCCAAGGGGGCAGACGCAAGATCACACGCACAGGGCGCCTTAAACATAACATGAGCTGTTTTAAAGTGTCACATTATATGCCAGGATATTCTAGGTTAAATTCAAACTTTGTGACAGCATCTGTTAGAATTTAACTTTTTGTGTTTACATTAATGCACTTACAATGAAAGTCTAGGGGGAGACAGAGCAACTAATTTTCAAAATAGATCAAATGTCAAAATTCTGGCACTTTCTGATAATCTTCAATAATTTTCTGATAAATTTCTCATAATCTATTATTTTCAATAATCTGTTACACTCGAATGTACGTCACACTTTGTTACATCGTGACTTTAAAGGTACTCTGATAACACTAAAACATTAAACATGTTAGCATGAGGCTAGTGTGATCGAATTACCTACAATTTGCACTTTATCAGCTCTATCAATGTAACTATACAAAGTAATTTAAGTGACCCCAAATAAATACTTGTAGGAACTTAGTTGTGCAGAATGTTACATTCACAGTAATTACACAGATGTTTATCCACCAAGAAAAGTAGTTCCACCTTAAAAGGTCAATTCTTGCACAATTTGAGCTGAAAAGGCACAATTTATGATTGCTTTTCTGTCAGATTTTAGCACTGCTTTGCAATGTTATTGAAATGCAATATTGATAATCAATGTTTGAGATTTCAGTCTTTTTCCATTCAGACTGACTTGACTTAAAGTTAGCATGAAATGACAATTAATTTTGTAAATGCATGTTTTAGATCACATGTTATAGAACGATTCACCAATAAATGTTTACATTTTTACATTATCTAAATATGACCATGGTAAATTTTAAGTCCCTGTATTAAATTTTGAGTGCAATGCCCACATCTCAAAATCCAATCAACGATAGAATTAAATCCCAGATCTCCATTTTTTTTTTCTTTTCGATAATCCATTTTACTTGAATTTGTCACAATTTGAACGAAAAAGATCTGTTGCTACTTCCGAGACTTTGATAACAGTTAAACATTAAAATGTTAGCATGAAACTGTTATAGTAGAATCATCTACAACTTCATACAAAGCTATATCCAATGTAATGATATATAAAGTACTTTAACCAACCCCAAACGATTCCTTAAAGGAATAACGCATAATGTTACACTAATAGCAATTACAGTAACACATTTGCAGATGTTCATCTGCTGAGAAAAGCAGTCCCAGCTTCAAATGTATGTTTTTAAACACTCCAAAATGTCTTGTCCCATAGATTTCTGATTGTAAATACATTTATGTTAACGTTTTCAGAGGTTTTTACAAAATGAGATGTGATTCGAAATTATTTCCGGTGATAATCAACATTATGCCATAGATTACTTTTTATTTAACGTAGTACTGTTTTAAGCTTGCTAACTCAACTTCATTAAAATATATACATACTCAAACATGGAATATTAGTTAAGTAAATAAGAAACAGACTTTCTTATAAACACTTCGAGGAACCACAAGACCCAAATTTAGACCTGCTTACTATCTTTTAGACCGTCTGGTTGAACTAACCTTGCTGTATCTTGATTTCTGGAGATAGATGTATGTGGAAACGCTGGTTCCATTCTATGATCTGGTGAATCTATGACCTTCTCTGAGCTAGATGATGACCCTAGATTTAAAATGAAACATTACAGAACATTACACAACAAGACGCCATTCCATCAGCCTTTGAGGAAAAGAAAAATGTTTCAATTAAATCTCCAGTATCAGCACCAGCGCTGATTACACACGCACTTTCACATCCTCAAAAAGTTATTTGACATAAATTATGGGTGTCACATCATTTTCCTGCACACAGAATGTAATTTACGGCCGATCCCATTGACTGGGAGCTGAACCTCAAATAAAATCGTCAAACTGCCTGGGCAATAAGATGCACCTTTCTCTCCCATCAGCACACAATCAGCCCGCTGGCCGCAGGCAGATTAACAATGCAAATACTGCTCATGATAGTAACGACACATTTATGCACAAATACGGAGCTGTGGTCGATATCTTTGAGCGCCAGGGAGGTTTGGAGGCACTAGCTTTATCTGCTTCCCTCTTCATATAAAATTAACTGCCTAGTGAGAGGAGGGAAGAGATGCATCTGTAATACTCAATAAATTAAAACATGTTTTAGTGGAATTCACAGCAATACACTGTATTTAGGTCCAAGGTGAGTTTAAAGGTCTTTATGACAGTTTGCTTCTCAGTCAGATGTAAAACAATGAAAAACATCAGGTTTATGAATATAATGAATATGCATATACGCTGTATATATTACATAAGGCTTAAACAACTACAAAAGGAGCTTTTCTAGATGGTTTTCTACATCTACATCAGTAAAAATGTTTATGAACAGAGTTCAGTGACTTTATGAATGTAGTGTTTTAAAAACAACAACATAAAAGACAAGAAAGAAACAAGAAAATGCTTCAGTTTACCTATATTCTTCTGACCTAATTGACAAAAAAACAAACAAAAAAAAACAATAAATCATGAAATATTGTGTCATATTTGGCAGCTCATAAGTTAGACATTAATATGTTAAATTCATACTGTGGAAATTACAATAGATTTACCTTTGGTCGCTGAAAATGTGGCACTTCTTGTTTACCTTGGTACTGCTGGCCCTAAAAGTTTCATAATTTTATATATATATATATATATATATATATATATATATATACACACACACAGACACACACACACACACACACACATATATATCACATATATATATATATATATATATATATTCCTTGTGCCGTCTTTATTTGTGAATCACACTCACATTTGTGAATAATATTTTTTATTTTGTATTTTGAGAGAATTTTATGGTAATAATTAATATTCATGCAATAATTATTATCAATTTTCCCATTGAAAATAGTTTTAAAAAAATTCTCTATTTTTTTTTTAAATAATTTTTCAATTAATGTAGTATCTCAGATTGAAATAGAGACTAGGCACCTCCTGGTGAGAGCAAACAAAGAAAAACATGTAATTTCATGGTGTATCCACTAGATGCCTGTATAGGAATCTATAGAGAGGGTTTTGATTTCCCTGGTTGTTTTTATACATAATTGTTTACTTTTATTAGGTTGTTGATTTAAATGTATATTAAGGCATTCTCAAAGATTACTTTTTGTCAAGGTTTATTTATTTATTTATTTTTAAATGTTGATTTGAAGCGTCAGTTTTTGAATTATTATTACTACAGTCAAACCTGAACACAGAAAGCATTTTGTTATACAAAACACTAAAATTATATAAAAATGTAACAAAAATAAACAGGAATGCTTTATCAGAGCTTAATCCTTCTGGTCTGATCTGATTTCAACCTCTTATTTCAGTTTTCTGAGTCATTTTGGCTATATGGTTATAGCCATACCAATTAATTTGAGCGTGTATAATTGTGTGTGTGTGTGTGTGTGTGTGTGTGTGTGTGTGTGTGTGTGTCTGTGAGTGTAAGTGAGTGTGTGTGAGTGGATGTGTCTGTTTTGCACTCTTGATGTTTTAGAGTGTAACCCTTTCCTTGAATTATTGATTTCATTTTATATAATTGCTGTGTTACAGGCACACAAGTTAATAGGGGTGTGTGTGTACAAGTGTGTGTGCGTGTGTGAGTGGGTGTGTTGATTTTGCACTCTAGATGTTTTAGAGTTTCTTTAGAGTTGCTGTGCAATTTTTTCTGCATTGTGGGGGATTTGTAGATTGTACACAAAAAAATTTTCAGTATTTTAAATTTTTTTGCCATTTCCCATTCACTATCTATGGTCGGTCATTTTTGACCAAAGACCATGAGTGTGACTATTTTTTTTACAAGCACTTAACTTTTTCAAATCATGCCCTCAATTTTTTTTGTGTGTTCACATACCAAGTGCCATAAAATTCACCAAGTTTCGTACCATTCCGATGAAGCTACGATTTTTAAAATTTCAAATTGTAAAAAAAATTTTCGGTCACAAAATTCAAAAGTGACCAAAGGCCGCACAAGGGATATATATATATATATATATATATATATATATATTGAATTATGAAACTTTTAACTTAAAATTTTATATATGTACTATATTGCCAAAAGTGTTGGGTCACCCCCTTCTAATGAAAGGTTTGACTACTTTAGTAATTTCCATGAGTACAAATCTTAATGTTTAAGCATATAATGATATTCTAGGAAATTGTGTGCTTCTAATTTTAAAGCAACAGTTTGGACAGGACCCTTTTCTATTCTAACATGACAATGCCTCTGTGTATAAGGCAAGGTTCAAAAAGAAATGATTGATTTAGTCAGTGTGGAAGAACTTGACTGGTCTGCAGAAAGCCAAGTCCTAATCCAAGCTGAACACCTCTGATGTGACTTTAAATGCAGATCTTGAGCCAAAAACTCTTTACCAAACACAAGGGTCCTGTCCAAACTGTTGCTTTAAAATTAGAAGCACACAATTCCCTAGAATATCATTATATGCTTAAACATTAAGATTTGTACTCATGGAAATGACTAAAGTAGTCAAACCTGTTCATTAGAAGGGGGTGACCCAATACTTTTGGAAATATAGTGTATATTAATATTAAAGGATTGATAATTAAAATTCTTTCGTAATCTGGAACCAATCCAAACAGGTCCTAACTGAATTAGGAAAATTCTGCAGAAGATCATATTGGATAAACTAAAATGATCAAAAAATAGACCAAAAAGTAGATATTTCCATTTACATGGTAAAAAGTGGTAATCCATTGTTTCCACAAGAATTTATTTTTAATTGATCTAACTCATAAAAAAAGACTTTTAAGTCAAGTCAAGAGAGCTTTATTGTCATTCCGCTGTGTGTAGAGACATATAAAGGAATAAAATGTTGTGTCACAGGACCAGGTGTTACGTAAACATTTTCATAAATTATAAAAACATTTTAAAAAACTAAGAATAAGTATAATAAAATAAACAAAATAAATTAATAAAACAAATAAATTAATAAAATTAGTTTTTATTTATGTTTACACACTGGTGTAACATGATTTGTCAGGTTGATTTAGTCAGATTAAATAAGAACAACAGTAAAATAAAATTACCTTTTTTAATTAGCCTACCTGAAAAAAACACTTCTTAGCAAATTCTCTCTTTTTGACCCCATTTGAATCCTTTAGGGTTGTTGGTTCCAAAGTATGACAGAAAATTTATCCCAAATCCTGCACATTCCTTGGGGTTTTTCTACTTCTCACTGCTGTTCATAAAGTATGGGAAGAAGTCGACATGTGAAGCGTTTGGCAGAATGGGTTTTAAATCAGTCTTAGTCTCATTGAGTCTTAATAAACACTTGCACACGGCCCTCACAAAGCTGTCATCAAACACTTAAGCACATGTCAAGGCAAAACATGCACTTTGTCCTAAAATGTGATCATTTAGTTAGGCAGCAGTACTTCGCTGCAATGAAAATGCATGTAAAGCACAGCCAACCAGCACCTCCTAGTGTCAGGACTGACACAGTTACTATAATAAAAGTGTCAAGGCATTTCACCAGAGGCTTGCAGAGGTCTCCCTAGGCAGCTCTGGCTTTTGAAAGCCAAAACCTATAGAGTCACATAATACTAACACAATTACCCCCAGCTAAACCTGCTATACGAGCTCAGTATGGTCGCCATATGAGCGTCTTCCAGGCCTGTGGCCCAGTTGAAGTATCTGACCCACTTCACATTGTGATAGTGGCATTAGGGTCTTTCAGACAGAGAGATGAAGGTGTGTATGTTGGATAAGGTGTGCTGTGATGATTGATGAGGTTTCCTGCGGCTTTCTCTCTGTACAGCCTTCACAAGAGGAGCAAAGCAGAATGATTTTGTCCTGATATCTCAGGGAGCATGGACTACCCTACTAATGCTGCTACACTAATATTAAGGAATCTAGACTAGGAAAGTGTTGCTTTACCAATTTAAGCTTGGTGATCTAATGCCATCGCCGGTATAGATCATAGTTGGCCATGCACGTCTCTGCTGTCTAAGTGGGCGTCCCTTACGGCTGTTTACACCCATCATTGAACATAACAGACTCTCTTTTTCTTCTTCTACTGCTGCAGGCCTCAGCAGTTCAGCTGTCATGCTGATGCTGGTAGTGCCCCCCGGATTGGAGGTTGGACCCTGGATTTAAATAAGCAAAAACTGCATTTACAGCAATGCAATTATGTTGGATTGGATGGATGTCTATGGGGCAAGGCACTGTACCAGGACAAACTTTAAAATATGTATGCACATTATGTAGAGTTCTGAAAAGTATATATAGATTTAAAGGAGAGTTGTGTAATGTTGCATTGTAATGCATAATAAAATTAGCTGAACACCTAGAAGGGAAAATTTAGACAGCTTTACCGTTCAAGTAACACATTTTTGTAGTGGCTGACAATATGGGTTTTTAAGTGTCATAATATAATTAAATATAATATATAGACTATCGTTCAAAAGTTTGGAGTCAGTAAGATTTTTGTGATTTTTTTTGAATAATAATAATATTAGCAAAGATGTATTAAATTGATCAAAAACACAGCAAACACTTTTACAAAACAATTCCATTTCAAATAAATTCTGTTCTTTCTGTTTATCAAAGAGTCATAAGAATCACAGTTACTGCAAAAATATTAAGCAGCATAACCATTTTCAACATTGATAATAATAAGAAATGTTTCTTGAGAACCAAATCAGCATATTAGAATAATTTCTGAAGGATCATGTGACACTGAAGACTGGAGTAATGATGCTGAAAATTCAGCTTTGGCATCAGAGGAATAAAAATATATTCAAATAGAAAATTATTCATTTTACATTTTAATAAAATTTCAGAATATTACTGTATCAAATAAATGCAGTCTTGGTAAGCATAAAAGACTTTTCAAAAACCATTAAAATCTCAAATACCAAATCTTTTAAAGTGATGTAACTGATATTGATAATTAATTGTATTTATTAATCATTTAAATTATTAATAGAACTCAGTTGACAGTTAATGAGGTACCATGCGCAAAATTGATAAAATGAAGTCTTATTTTACACAATATTAAATCAAAATTCACAAAGCTGTCAGTATAATTTGGTACAGACAAAGTATGGAGATAAACACCACCGTTAATCAGCCAAATGGACATATTAGAATCTTCAAATATCTAAATAGCAGCCGATTAATAAGCTTGGTCAACATATATCAGTTTGCCACATCATTTTTGTTTGAAAAAAAAATGAACACAAATACTATATGACAAATAAAAGCTCCACTTTTCTGGAATGCCTTGCTGCATAACTGTGAATAAAATCAGTTTTTTCAAACTGAGGGATGAGCCAGAATTATTTGCTGTGGTAGGTGTCAACATGTTTGAAGCCATAGTAGAACTCATTTAATTCATTGTAAGAAGCTTCCATGTTAACTGACACAATCATCAGATTCATGGGCAACCTTGAGCTCAAATCATAAAAAAATAAGAAGAATGTTACAGCAACAAATTGGTGCCACCGAGGCTAATTAAACATAATTTCCAGTAAAAACAAAACACAAGCCAAATTTATTTGATCTATTTAATAATCCTTGTCATTACTGTGAACAGCCAAGAATTGTGTGTCCTAAAACTCTTTGTATATAACAGCAAATATGCACTGTACATGAGAAGCTACTAAAATCTGCCATGGGCTCTGGTTCTGCGCTCTTGGAATAACAGTGTACAGCAGCTTAAAACGCTTCAAGGAAAGATGGTATACAGTACAAGATGAGAGAAATAAAAATACAGAAAATGCAAAACTTGATTCAATTTGGATTTTGTTCATAAATATAACACTGATGGCCTCTATCTCATCTTAAACCCAACTAAAAGCACGCCACTGTGTGATACCACTCTATACACTAATGCGGTCTTTGTAACAAATTCTCATCGTGAACTGACATAATGCGACTTAAAAAACAGTCTTAAAGCATTGCTGATTGTGAGGAAAAATATAAAAGGGTGCAAACACTGATACTTTGACAACCCAAGTTTTTCAGCATAACAAAGGAGGGGAAAAAAACGACAGGGACATATACTGGTTTAACTCATTCTGATATCGATGTGTGCAGGTCTCCTTGTGGGAACGCACATACATGAGACCATCAGCGGGAGAACGTACACACATCCCTGAGCGGACTGAATGTCCTGAATGCGATATGTGAGGTCAGTCGATTATCTAAACTGTTAAAAGACACCGTCGGTCAGGGAAAACTCAGAAAAAGAGGCAAGGGGTGATGGTCATGCAGAGGTGACGGGCACACAAGCGGTCTTTTGGCTAGCAAGTGAACCCCACATTAAAAATGACCATGTTTATGAAAGGCCCTGAACAAAACATTCAGATTTATGGTGTTTAGGAACACACACAGACACAAATCATTTTATAAACAGTCAGCATGGCATAAAGGAAAACAGCATTGATGTTTAAGAAAGGTAAAAAAAGAAAAAAAAGTTTATAATATCAATTCCTAAAGGGTCAGAGCTATTTTACAACATATTTTGCTAGTGTAAAGAAAGTTATCTGGTGTTTGGCACATGCTGTAACATAAAAGGTTAGCATTACACACATAGTAACAGCTATTTACTTGTGGCTTCCCTTTATTGGATGCGTTAACCGTTAATTATTATTACCACACACCAACCAGTACTGGTGTTTTAATTGTGTTTTATGTGAAATCAGCTCTGTGAGGAAGAGTGAACCATCGCTACACATTTCAAACCTAAAAATCACGTCTTCAGAAGGCTTTAGAAGTAATATAAAGAGGATTTAAAAACAAGAAAATGAATCAACAAGCTACATAGCAAAGGTACACACAGGAAAAAAAAGGCATTAAAAACACGGCATGCTTTGAAAAGTGCTGATGAATAAAGTGGTATTAGGATTATCAAATAAATGAAAAACAAAATAAGTTGTTTAAAATGTACAAGAAAGCTGAGATGAAGGGTTAGAACACATCAGAAAGCACCCAAATTTGTAGAAATTTAGAAAACCTCAATGTACGACCCGCCAGGCGAAACCCCCAAGGTGTTGTTTGGTCTCAACAGAAACAAACCCGCAAGGAGAATCTGTGGCGAATCATTTGAAAACCTTCTCCCGACCAAACAAAAAAGGTGAATAAGAGAGAGCAGATACACACAAAATGCTTTCTGTGAACTTCTCCAGGTTGCTCTCAGGTTTTAGTGTCTCGTGTGGTGCGTATGCAGCGCTAACATGAGTTTCAGGAGCAGGTTGGATCGCGTACCATTTACAGCCGCCGGTTGTGGCCTTTTTTAAAGTTGGAACAAGGTTATAAGTTTATTGCGGATGCGCTCGGCAGTCTGGCACGTGGAGTTGCAAAGGTGCGGGGCATGCGGGGAGTCGTGGGGTCACCAGTAAAATGAGCGGGTCAGGAAGTTGGCGGCCGTGCTCAGCCAGCTCACGCCATCCTGGATGGAGCCCAGTCGTGTCACAGCCTTGTGCTGCTCCTGAGACGGGCTCTCGTCCTCAGGCAGATAATCCGGCAAATTTATGTTCTGCTCAACCACCACATCTGAGTCCTCTTGGAATGGGATTACAATCTGGATGGGAGGGAAAGAGCGCAATGGGAATGACCCATTTTGTTATAAATTCTAAGCTTGCCAGTAGAATTCAATTATTTATATGTTATATATATTATTTAAAATAAAAAATATATAAATTTGCAGCCAAAACAACAACCTAACCATCTTTATAATACAACATGAAGGAACTAATAGGGCTGAGCAATATATCAGATACATATAAATTACTTACACACTTATTTATACTTGATATGCTGAATGATTTTTTTTTTTAAGTAAAATAAGACATACAAAAACAGAAAGATATATTCTGCCCCAACTTACTGTCTCAAAAAGGGGTTGCATCCACAGAAGCAGGAAAAAAAGTTATTAAATTGGGTCTTTAACCATTGTTAAAATGAGAGTCAGTTCTTTGAACTTTGTCTATTTCAGTGAATTGGTTCATGAAAATGATTTAATTACTTATTTTGCAACACGACTCAAAAATGGTTAAGGAAGCCCTCATGTGGCATTTAAGAATTATAATTTTTTGGAACAAAACTATTGGTGCACATGGCCAAAATAAATAAGTAAATAAATAAAAAGTAACATTTTATTATTATTGTAATTATTGGTGCTAATAGTACACTGCAAAAAAAATGACTGACCGAAATTAAATAAAGATTATTGGAGTACGTTTTACAAAACTTGTTTTTCCATTTCACAATTTCATGTTTACTTCAATGTGTTACTTGCCTTTCTTTGTAACTGTGAAATTTACTAGCAATTTCAGGGTGAAAATTGTTTCTACACTAATTTTTTAAAACTATTTTAAAGCAAATGCATGTCAAGGATCATCAAAATTGATAAGACATAATATTTTTACTTGTATTAGTCCAGCCCTACTAACTCTATTGCTGTTTTTCTTAATACAGAGCTCTTCATTTGTGTCTGTTCAATGCAAAACAGTGGATGAGACCATTACTCAATCAATTGTGCCACCTGCTGGTTGAAGAACGAAGTTCATAGTAAAGCAGCATCCAAGACCTCCGGGATGACGGCCACAGGAGGTCATGACTGTGCCGCTGCAGGTAGAGATTGCCTTTCCAATTCAACCAGAGAGGATACATCTTTCTTTAATTACCACACAGTGCCTATTTGCACTGCATGCAAGAGTGTGTAAATGTGTGTCTCCAGGGTCCTCTGACACAAGGTGTCAGGGCAGAGGGACATCCTGAGAGATCATGTGATCATGTGGAAAATGAGTAAGTCTTCTGATGTGGCGGGTGTAGCAGGGTTCACCACCCGCATTACTCTCAGCTTTGAGGACAGACGCAGACATGACCTCACTGGCAACACCTGATTTGAAAGAATAACTCACCTGCCCAAAAACGGTCATTTGAAACACATAAGATTTTACATTGAATGCAAAAAGAGATACATTTCTCAGCCAATAAAGGAAAGCGGTCTAGCTTCAAATAGTGACATGAAGGGGAGTAGAAGACCATTTTCATGCTAGGTTTAACTGTCTGTTTATTGTGTGCATTCTGTTCATTTGATTTTCTCACCTCCGATCCATCTTCCCCCTTCACTACATGCTGTGCCTTCATGACTTTGGTTGAAGCTATAGCAGTTCCCAAGGCCTGAAGAATGAAGAAACACTATGAGAATGCTGAAATAGACTCTCTAATAGCATCTCTGATCTATTAGGTGTGATTCATTTCTAAAGAATCACTTCCTTCAAACTGATATCAATTATTCTTTTTTACATCACTACTCAAAAATGTTCACAGACGTCCAAACCTGACATTTTACATGTATTTTTTTTTATTTTTATTTTTTTTTTTAATACACTACTCTTCAAAAGTATGGGGTCGGTAAGATTTTTTTAAATGTTCACCAAAGCTGCATTTTTTTAAATCAAAAATTACAGTAATACTGTGAAATTTTATTGAAATTTAAAATACCGTTTTCTATTTTAATAGATTTTAAAATGTAATTTATTCCTGTGATGCAAAGTTGAATTTTGAAATTCCTCCAGTCTTTAGTGTCACATGATCCTTCAGAAATCATTTTAATATGCTGATTTGGTGCTCAAGAATCATTTCTTATTATCAATGTTGAAACCAGTTGTGCTGCTAATATTTTTGTGAAAACTGTGATACATATTTTTTCAGGATTCTTTGATAAATAGAAAGTTCAAAAGAACTGCATTTATTTGAAATCTTTAATCGTACTATAAATGCTGCTAGTGTCCCTTTTGATCAACTGAATGCATCCTTGCTGAAAAAGTATTAATTAAAAAAAAGCCTATTACTTTATTAAAGCTTTTTTTTTTATTTTTTTTTTTAAATACAAAAAGCAAGACACTTTTCAAAGTTTTTATTAAAAAATAACTATATCAACACACTATACATTCAATCTATAACTATATATTCAATCAATGCAACATTAGCTAATGTTAATTCTGTTAAGTCTGTAGATGGTCATATGGATTGTGCTAGAGTCTAGACTGTAAACTCACCTCAGCCTTCAAGTCTGATCGGATCCTCACCACACATCTCTTCACAGCCATCTGGAAGGTAAAGCTGATGACACCTTTGATCTTTAGCAGGGCTTCTTCACAAAGACTCCTCCGAGCCTGACATACACAGAGACAGTGTCAAAATGTGCAGAACCAAACATCTGAATCTCCATATGCTCTGATTAAACAGGTTCCATTACAAGCTGTTTGACTGCAGTTACCGAATCATCAAGCCCGTCGATCTGAAGCACCACCGTTTTGGCCCGTTTGTTCGTTGAGCCCAGGAAAAACTGGGCTTTTCTTCTGCAAGAGGCGGCCGCTTCTTCCTGTTCAGCCTCCGCGCTGCTGGAGTTCTGCAGGATCTCGTAGATCTCAGACGCTAGCAGCTTGGTCTCGCCTGGCGACGTGCCCCTAGTGAAACACATCACAGATCACTGTAGGATTCACAAAAGATGACAAAAAAAGAACAATAACAGCCACTGTTGATGAACAAAGAAATAATTGAGGAAATATTCTAGTCTAGTCTGGTTAAGAGATCATGTATTGTACATTTCATTACTTGTCGGTGCTGATATTTGAAAAGGTCATCACTCCAGCAGACAAGGGGAGACAACATAGATCTGCGCAGGGGGGAAAATCTGCTGGCATGAGAGCTGGAGAACAGTCAGTCTGATGGAGCTTGAACCAACTAACCTTTAGCACGTACAATATTGTGATTCATCTAGTGTCATGCATTCCATACGGTTTAATATCACAAGTGAGCATAAATGCATATTGAACTTAACTAAATTAAGCTTAATGTAGAGATTGATGCATCATATTAAGAAGAGACCAAATATACTGTTACTGTATTTTAACAATACTGTTTTGAAGACAAAATAAACTAAAATAAGAAAATAAAAAATAAAAAAAGAAAGAAAGAAAGAAAGAAAGAAAGAAAGAAAGAAAGAAAGAAAGAAAGAAAGACAAATGTGTGAATAAAAAATCTGAAAAAAATTAGAAAAAAAAATTCAAAACTATTATCTTACTTATATATATATATTTTTTTTTTTCTTTTATATAATAATAGCCTTATTGTGCTGCAAATTTCATCCATAAAAACCAGCCAGGAAATTGTTTAGTCTTCAGAATATTTAGTTTTTTATTTTTATATTATATTCTAATGTGTCAAAATTTGGAAATTATTTTCTCATGTGCATTTCTCATTAACAGGCAGCTGTAGATGATGGGCCCTTGCTAAATATATGATCACATGACAAAAAAATATGCACACAGGTTACCCACCTGCACATATCAACCCACTCTCCCCTTCTGATGGGGGAAAAAAATGTCAAATAACTAATCAAAAGTTAGTAAAAATGTATATTTAGCCAATCAGTTATTTGGTCACTAACTATAGTCAAGTGACCTGTTCGTTTAATAGGGTTAAAAAAGACAGCAGTTCATTGACATCAGCATTTGAGGTCAGGCGTGACATCAGGATCTTGATATGCCCTACAGGCGCTAATGGGGGAGATGCAACGCTGCCATCACTCATGCAGAGTTACAGGAACGGACATCTGCTCGCTGGCATATCTGAGCTGCCAGACCTCCGAGCTTCCCATGTACACCTGAGGGAATGCTGATCTATCGGCATCTATGTCCTCCGTCAAAAGGAAGATGTATATCAACATATGCAGTCAATAGCTAGTATTAAAGACACAATGTGAGAAAACACTGACAATTCATCAAAAAAAAAAAAAGAAGCAAATTCGAGCATTAGCATAGCTTATTTCCGAGTTCTGCGGTCCCATCAGGGGTGATGAAGGATTCCTTCACTTCCTCTAGCCATAAAATTTCACAGACTGGGGCGATACACGACCTCTACCCAAAGTCGTCATGCCGGAAATAGTGACGGGCAGCTTGTGGAACTGCAGGGCACTCCTTGATGGCGTCTGTGCTAACTGAAGTGACTGGTGAATCGAAGGGAGCGGGCAGGGAGTCGCCCCGAGAGAAGGATCCGCAGCTCTCTGCCAACCATTGGCACTTCTGTCGGTGAGGCTCCATGTCAACAAGGCACTCGCCGTCTAAAAGCCTGCAGACTTTCGCACTCGAAATAAGCCTGAACTGCAACGAATATACACACATACGTGGATCCTTGATTCCTGCGCCTCTATACTTAGCCATGGGGGTGTCAAAAACATGTAGTTGTATGAATATTTAAAGAATCAGTTGGCATCTACAGTGCTGTTTGACATATGAGGTAAAAGAAACCCTGCGTTTCATGTTTTCTAAAAGCACAAAAAGAGGGCTCAACAATATATGTATTTTCTGCAGTAAATCAGATTTGCGTTGGCACTATTTGCTCCATCACAAAAAAAAAAAAAAATCCTGTTATAAGGAGTTAAACAACAATACAAATGATTAGAATTATTATTGGTTTATTATATAATAATAATACTTTTTTATTAATATTGTTATACAACAAACTGTTGTTATTAAGTGTATTATTATTATAGTATATTATATTTAACAAATTATTTGACAGGCTTTTAATGAAATGTAGCTATATGACATCTATAAATTTCTATACAATTTTGCTAGAAAATGATGGCTTATCCTAAGTTTCTATAAAATCTACATTAGCCAGCTAAATAACATCATATTTTGTGATATTTACAATATCATTCAAAAGTTTGTGGTCAGTAATTTAAAAGAAGAAAAAGTTTATTTTGCTCACCAAGTTTGCATTTTCATTGACCAAAAATACAGTAAAAACAGTAATATTGTAAATAAATAAATAAAAAAAAAAAAGTAAAGATTCTTTTGCATATTACTACTTTTTTACTTTTTATTTTATTTAATCCTGTGATGGAAAGCTGAATTTTAATATTGTCACTCTAATATGCTGATTTGGTATGCAAGAAACTATCATTATTATTATTATTATTAATGTTGAAAACTGTTGATTTTGTGGAATATTTGATGAATAGAAAGTTTAAAGAAACGTTTCTTTGAAACAAATCTTTTGTAACATTATAAATGTCTTTACTGTCACTTTTAAGCATTTTAAAAGACCTTTGTATTAATTTCTTTAAAAAAAAATTTAAAATTTTTTTTAAAAAAAATCGATCATATTGATTGAACAATACTGAATTGAATTTCTTTATTGTCATTGTATATGCGTACAGCCGTCTTTGTACCAGAATTTCACATGCAACTTCCCCACTAGATGCAATTAATTAATTAATTAAAATAAATTACTTTAGTTTGCCAAAAAATGAAGAGAAATAAGATAATTCTGAAGAATTCTAAATATGGGCACTGAATATGAACTCCATGTCTGTATTGTATGATATTCTCTTCGGCGTCTTAGACTGACCTCTGCTGGACATTAACCCATGGCGAGCAAACAAATGCAATCGTGCACAACATCAGGTTGCTTGACAGTTCACATTACGCTTCAACAGCAAGCTTGCATCATCACTCCCATTTAGCTTCAAAACAGACAAATCTGTTTATGACAGGACGACCTTTCTCGTGCGCTTAAAATCTGCCCACCACACACATTCACTTCAACTAAAGCAGCAGGATGAGGTTTTCTGCAGGAAAGTGCAAAGCGAGCTCGTGTTGCCTTCATATTTTGTGGCAGCGTGACGGGAGCGACTTACTTCTGCATGACGTTCTGCAGGCTCAGCATCATTCCCAGCTCGTCCTTCATCTTCTCCCTGTTGGCGCGGCATTCTGCCAGGTAGCGCACCGCCTGGAAGGACACAAAGCCATTAAGGGTCACCCAGGGCCATTACAGAGGCAAACCGCCAGGCACCGCTGTGATAACAAATCCGTTAACAGAACACCAAGAACTACTTGGGTCAGAGTTACTGTGTGTGAAAAAGTGTGTTATTCCAACATTGTCAAATATCTCCACAGGTGTGATGTCCTTCTGAAAGAGGTAAAACATAAAGTGGGATCCAAAACTCTGAGGGCACATTAAAATTTTGGGGCTCAAAATCTAATTTTAAACTGAGATTAGAGTTTTAGGATTTAAAAACATTGACATTATTATAGGTTGTGCACTATTTCTCACCAATCAAATAAGGACATTTGACCATATCAGCTCCTTTACACAGAATTCCAGATGTTCTTGATTCCACTGAAGAACAAGATGCTCTGGAACATTCTCAAATCATACTGGGGAACACGGACAGAGACGTATCTGTCCATCTTACAGAGGAAGAGGAAACACTTTCCGGTCTGGACGTTCTTGAAGAAGTTAGGCTAAGCATTGTAACAATACTGGACAGCAGGTGGCAGTCATGTGATGCGTCTATGGACAGCTGGGTGGGCAATGAATGATCTGATTGGTTGATATAAATGCCTCAATATCCAACAAACTATATCAAACTATTTAACAAATAAAAATAAAACAACAATAATTAAATATCAATAAGATTAATAATAACAATAATAACAATCAGTTACAAATGACTATTTGTAGATACAAATATAGGCAGTAATGTGTCATGTCTATGGACAGCTGGGTGGGCTTTGCTTAATCTGATTGTTTGATATGAATACCTTGGTATCAAACTACGAGCTAAATAATAATAATAATAAATATTATTTTCTTATTTATTATCACTATTATTTTATTATTATCATTATTATTTTAATACATTATAATTGAAATCGAATCTATTTGAGAGATAAATGAATAAATAAATAAAAATAATAATTATTATTTATTACAAATATAGCAGCTGGGTAGGCTTTGAGTGATCTGGTTGGTTTATACTCGAATACTTTGATATAAAACTACTTGGAAATTTTTTTAAATGTCTGGGGGTATAACGAGCAAACTTGATATTAAAGAAGAAAAATTCTAAACTAGTAAATGCTGTCTATTATGCTTTATGTTGGGATTTCTGAATTGAAGTTGAAGTTGCTTCGCCTACAGTAAACTATAAGTAAACCACTCATATAATTTCCCAGAAAAATTATCAAATTAATTGTAGCCATCAAAACATTACTGTTTGTTTGAGAATATCAATATACACCAAAAATATGCATGATTATTGCAGCATAAATGTTCTTACTGGAACCCAATCATCATCTTCTATTTTTGAGTTCATAAAGGCTCCTAATTTGAACCCTTAACTACCACTATGCTAACATGGTAGTAAACATCTTGCAGGTCACTACAGAAAAACCGCCTGCACAAGTCTTGACTGCAGATGTCTCACAAGCAGAATCTTACCAATAGCGCAGAGTAGACGACTTGCGGATTGGGATGGTCGAAGAAGAGAATGAGGCCTGACAAGCAGCCTTGATCTTCAACAATAGCTCGCCTGTTGAGGGGGTCAGCAGCTAAGTCCCTCAGCTGATTCACCACAGCCAAGGCATCAGGCTCCCCGCTCATGGTGCTCCCACACCAAGGGCCATGCACATGAAATACACAGATCTTAGCTGAGGGGGAATAAAAATAAGAACTGGATAACTTCTGATATCACGGAACATGTTGACAGTGACAGAAAGCACACTAAGGTTTATCATAAAAACAACATAAAAGCTGGTTTGAGCTTAATTACATTAACTGATAAAAAGTTTGTCTGCTCAACCTGATATCTGATTTATTTATTTTTTTAATATACATTATCATTTTTTTGTAAATATATTATTTAAACCAAAATAAATAAATAATCTGAGGTTTATTGACTGACGTCACTCAGTCAACATGCATGGCTGTCGCGCGTGCGTCGTTTCGCATTGATTATAGATGATCTCTATACACGTGGCTTATTATTGGCTTTCATCGTGAACTGAATGACCCATGATGGTCAAATCTGATTCAGATAGCACAACATAGCATTACGAGGCCTTTAAATGGGGCCTGTGCTAACCGGCTAGCATTAACACGGCATCAGAAAGCAATCTGAATTCTCATATGAATCATAAAACTGCATGTAAAAGCAAACATTTGGAGCTTATTTCTCATTCATATTTAGCCTACAGACATCAATACGTGCGGATCTGAATGTCTTTCTATGAACAAAACAATGCCAGCACGCAAAAAGAGAAAGGCAGAATCTGTTTCTATCAGGACGCATATAAATGTCCACCTGTATGAAGCCAAATAATAGTAATAAACGTGTAATCATAGAGTTTTTGATTCTTATCTGCGTGGTATCTGTCTTGTTAACCTTGTGTGTGTTGTGGCACTGTTGTCCACGCATAACCTTACAGCAAACACGCCCAGGACGACTCCTCGCTTCAGATGATCCTGTCCAGTCAAAGAATCAAACCCGCCGACAAATCAACTGCTGATGGATACGCAACTGGATGTAGCTCGTGTAATAACGACGACAGTGAATATGGTTAAAAGTCTCTATGACAGCTGTTCTGGTCAGGTATAGTTGGCCATTATCTGCGGAGCTTTTAGCACCCTTTACACCACTTCCTGGATTTAGACAGACTGATTGGAAGATGTGGACTATGACGCCATGCGGTCTTGACCAATTAGAAAGAGTTTTACTAAGAGACAACGTTAATCTTGATATATAAATATTAAAACAAATTTTAGAATTATTTCAAATCTGAACCAAAAAGTATTTGTTTATTTGGCTATTGTTATTGTTTTTTTATTGTATTGCGAAAATACATACAAAGCATCAGACAAGGAAGCAAGTAAAAATGCTATTAATATATTTTATTTATTGGGTCCCTATTGTCCATACATAAAAAAACAATACGTGACAAAACAATACGTGACAAAACAATACATGACAAAACAAATGTAATTGATATAGGCAGAAAAGAAACATAAAAACAACTATTTTTGTGTTTTGTTTACTGAGTGTAGACGTGCTGAAATCGCGTTTGGTCCGGTCCTGTATGGCGTACCTTGTCAGTGTCTGCGCTTGCGTGGCCATTTATTGTGATTAACAGGAAAGTGCGTCCAGCTGAATTCAATTAGTGTTTTGTTAGACGGGTATAAAAAAGGTTATTATACCGCGGCAGCCCTCGTCGTGTAAAGACCGAAGTGTGTAAAGACCATCGACTCTACCGAGCGACTCCACCGGACAGGGACACCGGACAGGGATAAGTATCGCTTTTCATTTATTCTCTTTCCTATTACTTGTTTCACTTCTCTTTCAGTTTTTATAACCATTTCTTACTTGTATGTTTGGCACAGTTATTTTTTTAGGATTACTATTAATGTAGTTTGATTTGTATGTTATATATTTTAATTTTAGTTACAGTTGTAGTTTGTCAATTTATTAGTTTTTTCTATTATGTCTGTAAGTTATTTAGTAAGTTTTAGTTTTATTTCATTTGAGTTTTTTTTTTTTAGTACTTCAACAAACTACATGGAAATGAAATAATATTGAATGTATTGATGGATGTGTGTGTGCATACACAGTTGTTTTTGGTGTTTGGCTTAGTTTTGTTAGAATCATTATTACACTCTTATACCTTTTTTGTTCTCTTAATGTTTTGAATTGTTTGTAGCTTTATTTTGTTTTCATTTAAATGTTAAGTTTAGAAATTGTCATGCATTTCTCATTTTTTAATTTAATTTTTTTTTTTTTTTTTTAGTGTGTGTATATACTATTTATAAAGTTTTAGCTTTTAGTTTTGGATCAGTTTTAGTTGTTTTAATCCTACAATTGATTGTTTCTGTTGTCCTCATTTGTAAGTCGCTTTGGATAAAAGCATCTGCTAAATGACAAAGTAAAAGTAAAGTAAGTAAAGTGTATTTTCCACTAATGTAGACAAACCGATAAAAATAGTCTAGTTTAGGAGAAACGTGAATTACAATTTCTCATTGTGCATTTTTATCTTCAGCCAGTACAATACATAAAACAATAGAAGGTTATGTAAATTTCACATTCATAAATGCAAGTTTACAAAAGGCAAACCTCTTTTTATGGTGCTTGAAAGATTAAAATGTACGTATATGTGATGTCAAAATCTAAAAATAGTAAAGCAATAAAAACTATTAATATATGCTCCTCCTTTAAAATTTTAACAAGAAGAATATTTTAATGGTGCTGATTTGCAAAGTATATTTTTGTATTAAAATTGCATTGTAATATCCTATGGAAATGTAAACCTATGTATAATATATTTGTCTGTAAACTGATGCTTATGTACCATCTTTTCTTTCTTTTTTTTTTCTCTTTTCTTTCCTGCTCCTCCTCGTTGAGGCATGTGAAATATTTTTGTTATATAGTGGGATATGGCACTGTACGTGCTACTTGACAAAGCATTAAAAAAAAATAGAAGGGCGAAGCAAAACAACAACAAAGTACGGGTTTGATACGATTTTATTTAGGTAAATATATTAAAAGATTTCCAAATTACCAAATCTTTTTTCTTCCTCTTTTATTTAATTTTTTTATTTTTATTTATTTTCATTTTTATTTTTTTTTTGCTGATAACCTATAATTAAGTAGGAGTATTCAGTATTGTCCTTTATAAAAGCTATATTACCAGATTTTAAGATGGATTTTTTTTTTTTTTTTTTAATTTCTGAATATGAAACTAAACAAAATTTAAATTAATAACAATTGTCTTCTTTTTAAACCGGTCATAGTCATCCAACCACCACTCACTTCCGAAATTCAGCAAATCCATTCCATGGATGCATTCCTGCTTGCCTCGTGTATGTGAGTCATAACTCACTTATGATTGGACAGTTGTATTGTCAATCCGCTTCTCTAAACCAGTGGTTGACTCAGTACTCCTAGAAGCCACCCATTGTTGGAATATCCTCAAACCCCATTGGCCAATATTGTTAAGTCCCGCCCTTCTTCCCAAACGTCTGCTCCCGCTCTGTGGAAAAACACAGGTAACCGCTGGATAGTATTAGCGTAGCACAGCCAGGATCCTGCTAGAAGTCAACTACACTGCATTTTATATTGTAAGACATCAATATTTTCTTGTTTTGTCCTATTAGAAATCGCGACAACTTTTGTAAACAACTAACAGCTCGTTTAATACAACACTGAAACAATAACGCTTGGGTTTTAGCGCCTTTAACCTTTGTGATAAAGTTTGTAGACCGTTCACTAGTCCTCTGTTTGCGGTATCTGTTGGTGACAAACACTCAGGTGGATTACGAAGAAACGACTAGAAAATGTTTAGTAGGTTACCTCAGTGTTTTCTGGTAAATGTCAAGGTGAATATCACGTTGAACAATGGCTGTTTGGGAAAGTAGGAGTGGAGGAGACACGTTTGTACAAGATGCTCTTCTGCTATGTGAGAATGACTGACAGTTTACAGATATAACGGTTTTCACGTGGAAAATCAGGGTACTCTAATGTAATGTTAAAAGTATATATGAGTCTAAAAGTGATTCTAACAAGGGTTTTTTTTTTTTTTTTTTTTTTTTTTTTTTGTTTTTTTTTTTTTATCTGAAGATGACCTAGCACACATCCTTGATGATGATGAGACAGATCTGTAAATGAAGTTACAAGATGAGTGGAAATCATAGGTGGATAGAAATGGACCTGGTAAGTTCATACACAGAATTATATGTACAGTTCTTGTTGTTCACTCATCCTGTGATTAGAAGAATGAGTATCTTTATCTCTCTCAGGCTGTAGGATCATCATCAAAGCCTTATGGGTCCTCCAGGAGTATTGTCAGAAGAATTGCCACAAATCTTCCCTTAGCACCCTGCCCTCGTGTCCATTTTCAGGTGACATTCAAATGCGTCAAAAACATTAAACAATATCTCAAACTTGTAATTATTTCAACAGACAATTCAAATGATCTTTACAAATGATTTTGAGTGCCTGTTGTGTTTTTAAATATTTGCAGTCTTTTTCTGTTTTCTATTTTAGTATTTTCAGGTAGTCTTTATTCATTTTCATTCCATTATCATAGTGTTTTCCACTTATTGCATTTTTGCCTCTCAAATCCTTTAACATTCTCCATCTTTGGCCTGTCATTATTCAGTTCTCCCACATCATATTTCTGTTCTGCTTTGATTCCATCATTGTGCTGACAATAAACAATCATGAATCACAGGGACAGGTGTCAGCTCATATCATCTAATCTAGTCCTTTTCTACTGTCTAATCTTTAAAACAAAAGTATGATGACATTAAATTCACCTTGAAACTTTTATTACTCTGTTTCTCTCTTCTCTGCCCTTCCTTCCAGCTGTCCTGTATGTCAGGAATACAGCATGTCTGCTTTAGGTCAGTTCTCAGGTTCATTGTTGAAAAATCTAGGCCAAAAAAAAAAAATATATATATATATATATATATATATATATATATATATATATATATATATATATATATATATATATATATATATATATATTTTTTTTTTTTTTTTTTAAATAAAATACTGGCATTATTATTGATCTCCTCTTGACAAAGGAGCATAATGTTGTTGTAATTGCTTTATTAATCACTAGGCGATGTTTAAACTGGTTTCCCTGGTGCGGTTTTCTTTGCTGTGGCTGTGAAAACATTTGGTGCTTGCTCTGCTGTTGTAGTTCTGACATTGTTTGAGAGCTTGAGTGTCTGAGAGGGTTTGTTTGTCGTTGTTGTGAGACTTGTAAAGTGCCCTGAGCAGGTGTTGTAATTATTAACTGTCCTTTAAACTGTCTTTGGGTCATGTAGCTTCATCCGTTCGCTGCAGGAACGAGTTTCCTCAACAATTCAAATGGGCCAAATGGACTTGTGGCCACACTCGCTGATGTGGGCTGGATGGAAGAGAGCGATGGCGCTGGCAGAAATGGGTAAAAATATTTCTAAATTTATTTAGAAAACAAATTTGAATATTGTAATTATCATATGTGTGTTCTGCAGGTTTGAGGCGGATTCTGGGTTGTTTTTCCGCACCCAGCAGTGCAGACCCCTGAGACGTCAACAGTCATTACCTAGCTTGCACCAGGCTGAACCTGCACCACAGAGTCAGACGATCATCAACGATGAAGCCATTCAGAAAATCAGTGCTCTGGAGACTGAGCTGGCCAAGCTTAGAGCGCAAATTGCACAGATCGTTCAGGCACAGGAGCAAAGTGCTCAATCCACAGGTTTAGTTGCAGTGCTACTTTAGTATTGTGTAAATACCATTTTAGTATTTTGAAGTAGCTTTTGTTTTGATATTTGTAGTTTAAATTTTATTTTCTAGTTTTCAAAGTTCTGAAATCAAGGCTGAAAGTCTTAAATTTATTATATTAAATGTTGCATGCATTGCAAATACTCAGTATTTTTGTTTTGGTTTCCAATATGAAAATCTCAATTTCCTTGAAACATTTACTTGAGATGCAATATGAAGAGATAAAGTCTTGTTTTCTGAGAAATTTAACAAAATTAAGTGAGTTTATATTCGAAACAAGAACAAATGTTTATCAATGGGTAAGAAAAATAAAACTTTTCCCTTAATTTCTTTTTTTATAAATTTTCCCTTTGAAAAAAGTTTTTCTGACCCTATAGGCAGATAATTTTTCGTTATAATCAAACTGATGAATTTCTTAGTGTCCCCTTCAGTTTATTCCATAATTTTGTCTTTAGTTGGTTTGAAAAAGGTCTTGAATTTACCTTAACAAAACCTGCAGAAACCCTGTTAGATGTTTTTCATACTTTTAGATTTTCTCAGATTTATTTTAATGAATGTAAAAATAGTTTTAATATTTTTAGTTATATTTAATAGCAAAAATGAATGAATCCCACACACATTTTAGTACATGTAAACGTATCAAAAAATACATCTATTCACAACATTGATTGATTAATTGTTGATTTAGTTATATTTAACAACAACACTGGTTAGTTCTTTATGCCCCCAAATATATGCCACAGTGATGTTAACATTAGGCATGTACAACACGTTTGCTTGCAAAGTGTTGGCATTCTTGAAAAAGAGTCACATTCCGCTAGTAAATACTTTGGTATTGGTCATTTTTACCCATTTAAAGTTGCAATTTTTGCGTTGTTTCCGCTCCAGCGCCAGGTGGTCCCCCTGTACCCCAAGCTCCACCAATGGCTCCAGTTCCACCTCCGCCGCCTCCACCACCTCCTCCGTGTCCCGCCCCTGGCATGCAGAGAAGCTATTCTGCCATTGACCTCATCCGAGAGCGGCGTGGGAAAAAGGCAGAGCAGAAGACAATACTGGACTCGGCACCTAAAAAGCCAGAGCTTCCAAACATGCTAGACGTACTGAAAGACATGGGGAAAGTGAAGCTGCGCTCAGTTAAAAGGTAAACGTTATAGTGCTTAATCTGGACAGTGATGACATTCAAACCTCATCATAAACACTTACCAGTAATGTTCAATTATCCTTTCGTTCCCAGTCATCAAGAGGACACGAAACCAAAACCTGTTGAGCCCACAGATGCTGCAGCTTTAATCGCAGAGGCCCTGAAACGCAAGTTCGCTCACCGCTACCGGAGCGACAGCGAATGTGATGGCAACTTCAACTTGCCAGCTCCTGAGAATAAGACCCACGTAGAAACACCACTGGTAAGAGAAATCACTCAAAATGATCTGACTTTATTTGTTTTAGTACTGTCGTTATTATGTGTCATTTCTTCTGCAGTTTGGACAGCATATGTTAAAGTCAACTGGAAGGAGGAAACTGTGCTAGGATGGAGCTACTCATCTGAGCAGGTTAATGTAGTTAACCTGATGACTTTTAATTTTCAATAACCGGCTAACTTTTCTTGTTAGCCCTCAAAATGTTGTGTTCTTTTAGGTGAGCATGGAAATGCCAAACACTATACAGTCAATCTGGTTTCCTAGTTGAATATCTATGTAATTTGCACTTTGAAAAGTTCATCTCTATCAGTACGTCTTGTACCACAGCCAGTTCCATCATTAATGCCAGTTACCCGAGAAGTGTTCTTTTTGTTGGGTTTTATGTATGATTTTATATGTGGATTTATTTGGATCTGTTGAAGGTCAACAGTGCAGATATTCGACCTTGTTGGATTCCTCTCATTTGAAGGGATAATGTTGAACAAAAACACCAAAGTGTATGGATTGTTCTTTGTCAGTGGTTTTATATGCATTTTTAACACCTGTTTGCATAGAAGCTGTGTCTGCTTCAAAGTTACAATCCATAGTTTCTAGTAACTTTAGGTTTTTCTGTCATCTGACCACTGGCAATTATGAACCACACTTTTGTGATCATCATAAATAGGGCTTAGATGGTGCTGTCAGTAGTATTTGCTCACTAATTTAATGAGAGCTAATTTAAAATCCTCTTTAGGTTGTAATTTATTATTTTGGAACATTTCCATGATATGGTTCTGGAAGTAATTTAGTTATTTAACCAGTTTAATAAATCACTTGAATAATGTAATTTTGTTTGACATCAAGCTTGTTATCTCTAGTCCAGTGCCGACTTCAGTCTATCGGCAGAATTTTTTGACAGTGTTTGTACCTTTTTTTTTTTTTTTTTTTTTTTTTTTTTAAAAGGTTTGTATTTTTGCACGTATAAATAAAATGTCTGCTGTGCACCAAACGTCAGTGCATTTGCATTATATTACAGTACAGGATTTCTCATTTCAAAGATTTCTAACTGGATTTAATGGCCAGCACATAGGAAGTGTACCTCAGAATTGAAGGGAATCTCCTGGTGGAGATGTATTTCTGGTTTTATTATAGATTGTGATATTTTATTTAAATTGGTTGATTTTTATTACACACTACAGAACTGTTTTGAATGGACTTTAATTTCTTGAATAAAGCCAAAACTGTCAATCTGTGTCTTTCATTTCTGTAATGAGGTTTCTGCTTGGTTGCATTTGGACACATAGAACCGCATGAGCTCATGCCATCCGGTAGAGAAACATTTTGTGAACTTTTATTCATCAAAAATGCAACTGCAACAAATATGTATCAAAAGGTTATACGGCAAAGCCTTTACAAAATGGCTTGACACATAGGTCGTCTCCCCAAAATGGCTGTTACAACAAACTGTAAACAGAATTTTTTTTTTTCTTTTTTTTCTTAAATCAACAGTCTTACAGCACTTACAACAAAAATACAAATCACCTAAAATAAAGCACCTTTTCTCTCTCCAAGTATCAAGAGAAGCACAAAAAAAAACAACTGTCCGTTCTGTACAGAATTCAAAACAATACACAACAATGGAATGTTCAATGTTAAATCAAATCATTAAACCAATTCTCCTCCATATATTTAAAAAAAAAAAAAAAAAAAGTTTCTCCACAAAAAGGCAGAGGGTCAGACAGTGCACTAAATGGACAATGTGATGAGTTTAAAATGAAAACAAAAGCTGGTTTGGTCACTTAGCTTTGTGCATAGTTTTAAGGCATTGTGTAGCAGCCTTCCGAAGAGACGAGTGGCTTCGAGACATTCTGAGAAGGACTTCTTTCTTTACAAAATACAGAGGAGAGAGAGAAAAAGTGGGGTGGTGGCTACCTACAAAAGGCACCTTTGCTTCCTTGTTTCTCCAAAATAAGCAGGTCGGTGAAACCCTGAGCAAAATCCATGGAGAGTCCGTTCAGCTACATGTCCCGTGACAAGATCCTTCTTCCATGGTCGAAAGGGTTCATCTCTGCCACCTTTCACGGAGCAACGTTCCTTCAACACATTGTCTGAAATACAGGAGAGAGAAAGATGCAATGGAGCACAAATGGCATCTGATGCGTCACACCGACTGGGTTGCAGTCCGATAGATCTTGTTGATCATCAGCAGTAGGTTTTGAAAAAAAAAAAAAAAAAACGTACAAGTGGTTCTTCACATCTGTGCTTAAAAGGCAATAATCACAGAACTAACATGATTCCGTTAGAAACAACATGTGTAAACAGTCTTCAGAGGCAGCAAAAGGACTGGGCTCTTCACATTTGTATTTTTGTACACAAGGAGGAAGATTGATTTGCAGAAGCACTGGCACACGCTTGCACGCATTCGGTTTCACACACATTGTCTTGGTGCGGTTGTAAAAACCTCTCCTTTAAATACTCAAGGTGTTTCAAATGACTTTCAGAGCAATTCAATGTTTCAAAATGGCACTTTAAAGCCATAGGAGGGGGTTCCTTCCTACCCCACATTCCCTTACAGTCTTTAATCAAAGCATCGGAGTTGAATTAGTAACGCCCAAAAGAAAAAGAAAAAAAACAAATAAGGTTAAATAAATATATCACAATAATTAAAAGAAACCAAAATTGCAGCAGTAGCCAATGAGGTATCTATGTATTGCTCTATGTTGAAGGGTAAATGAGCGCTTAAAACGAAATAAATTAAATCGATGAATAAACAAACGAATGAAAAGGAAGAAAAATCATCAGTGGTTGGTTGGAGATGGGTGGCGAGCAACTCAAACGTGACATAAGATGTTTGGCTGAGGGCAGTAGAGGTGTTCTGCGAGCGCTGGGGTGTCATGACTCTTGGCTTCCCTGAGATAAGGCTCTGGAACTGGGCTCTTCTGTGGCTCGGCCCAGTTCGGATTCCCCCTCCTCGGAACTCCCCGACGCCTCGGGCTCCATGGCACTCCAACTGGCCTTGTTCAGGCCCAAATGGCCGAGCATGGTCTGAGAGAGCCGCGTGTCTGAAAAGCGCGCCCACTCTGCAAACAGAGGCTCCACCACGTAAGTCATGAAACCTGGTGGCAGAGAAAGAGAATCAGAGGCAGAGATCACTACATCAGCCAGACCGTATTAAAAATAATTCATTTTAATGATAATTATAATATCATTATTACATATTACATTATTATATATATATATATACACACACATATACATATATATATATATATATATATATATATATATATATATATATATATATATATATATATATATATATATACATATATATATATATATATATATATACATATCTAACAAAAAGTATAGATAAAAATACACTATTTAAATATATTTATATTGTAGTAATATATTACTGTATTATATACATTATATAGTTTACATTATTTAATTATATATTTTTATTATAATTTTATAAAAAAGGCAAGACACTACATTTAATCACAGTAATTAATCACAGTACAATTACAGTACAGTATTACAAGTGACTGAAATTTTGTTTAATTGTTTTATTATCTAATTAAATATGCACTCATTTGCATGCATTTCCAGAACAGAAATCTGAACACTGGATAAAGCCAGGTTCAAAGTTAATTTTGTTGACAGAGTTAAAGGGGTCATATGATGCGATTTCAAGTTTTCCTTTCTCTTTGGAGTGTTACAAGCTGTTTGTGCATAGATAAGATCCCTGAAGTTGCAAAGACAAGTCTCAAAACCAAAGAGATATTCTTTATAAAAGTTAAGACTCGACCACGCCCCCCTAAAACGGCTCATTCAAACACACCCCACGTCTACATCACGGTGTGGGGAGATCTGCAAAACACCGCCCAAATGTATACGCAAAGAAAGGCGGGCGTGATTTTTATTCTTGCTGTAGTATTGTTGCTGCCGCTATGTCCTGGAGATGCTGTATTTCATTGTGAAAGCGAAACTACTTTGTTTGGGCTTCCAAAAGAGGACACAACTAGAAATCAGTGGTTAAGTTGTATTTACAACACTGTTCCAGAACAGTTCAACCCAAATATTAGAGTGTGTGCAGCACATTTTACAGAGGACTATTTCCTGAACCTGGGAGTAGCCTGTCAGCTGTGCTCAAAGACTGTTTGGACAAGGACAGTCTGGCGCTTCTGACTCACAGCCTGTAAGTATGTTTTCATATTTAAAGAATTTGCCCCTGACTATTCAAACACGAGTTTTGAGCAGTGTAGAGTAACGTTAGTGCTTGTTGTTTGTCGTTTCTCCGATCACAAATGCAGACGTGTTTACGCGGCGCGATGCAACGCGACGCGTAAAAAGACAGTATAAGTCATTATAATCAGTAATTATGTCCCCACTGGATGCAACAAATTCCTCGTTTATAATGGGTTTTATCGTTTTTGTGTCGTCGCGCCGGGACACAGCATCACAATACGGTAAGGGGTGTAACATTTCCGTCTCACGCTTGAGGTATTTGGCCAATCACAACGCACTGGATAGCTGGCCAATCTGAGCACGCCTCGCTTCTCAGAACGATGAGCTTTGTAGAAATGGGCGCGTTTCAGAAAGGCGGGGCTTAGAGGAGCAACAATAATGTACAGTGTGTGGAAAATGTTTTTTGAACCTTAAACCGCATAAACACATTGCATTACACCAAATACACAAAATAGTGTTCTTTTTAGCAACGTCATATGACCCCTTTAAAGGTTTTACAGAAGGGATTTTATTGAATTTAAGATGCAAATCAAAAATAAAATGTACTTTAATGACAATTATAATTACATTATATTTTATACACACACATATAAACAATAAAAACAACAAAAAAGACAAACACTATGCATATGAGCATATATATATATATATATATATATATATATATATATATATATACACAGTATGTATATATATATATATATATATATATATATATATATATATATATATATATATATATATATATATATATATATATGTATATATATATACACACACACATATATATAGTGGACTGTTTTGTATTACAAGTTTTCTGAAATGTTGTGCAATTATGTTTTACTATATAATGAAATATGCACATATTTGAATACCTTTTGTTGACACATTAAAGTTGAAGATTTTTACAGAAGGGAATTTATTTACTGAATTTAATACTGAATTCCAAATGTTGGATCTCTTTTTGTTACTCTATAAATTAGAAAATACTGTCAACAGCCAGAAAAAGAAACAAAAAAACAAATTCACCATGTTATATAAATCAATCGATATATAAACAAACCCTTCCATACAAACCTTAAGAATATATATAAGAATAAACCTGGGAAATATACCAAACACTTAAATGTGTATTTTGGATATTTTCTTTCTACTAGTCTGAAAGAAGTTAAGATTATTGAAACTAAATATCTCAAAATCTGAAAACTGCCCAATGCCTGAAAAAAACTGTAGTGTCTTGCCTTAAATCAATATACATATAATACGTAATATTATTTTTACTATTATTCTTTTTCTCCCATATTCAGGGTGAGCTCATAAATGAGAATGTTCTGGTTCTTACCGATTTGAACACTGGCTATGGTGTTGGCTTCACTATCACACAGTGGACTGATTTCAAGTTTATGCTTCTTTTCAATGTCACCTGAATAAGACGACAACAAAGCACAAAGATTAGCTTCTGAACACAGTGAACTAACAGCACACGGTGAGAGCATGATCATCGTGAGAACTGGCTACCTTGGTGGAAGAACTCCTCTGTGACCTTCTCACTCCACTGTTTGCTGAGCTCCCACGGTCTACACGGGTTACAGATATCTGCACACTTCAGGGCCATCTGGAACACACGCCAATTTGGTTTTAAGTGCCCAAAAGTGTCTGTCTTTATTTAAAAATATGGAATGCAGCCCTTCCACTTAAAAAAGGAGACATCACAAACTTCAAGTACATTAAAGTCAGCATTATAGTGACCAAAACAAAATAAAAAAATGTTTGCTTTAAAAATTTTTTAAAGCAAACATCTCAAATGTATTATTTTATTTCTCAAAGCCAAAGCTGGTATATAATCTGTATATAAAACTATATATAAAACTGCATGATGTTTGTTTTTAGTGAAATTCCCACCTGCAGAACGAAATGTCGATGAGAAGCGTGTCCTAAACACAAGTCGTTCTCATCCAGATGTGTCCTGAACCGGGACAGGTATTCATTCTGTCGGCTGATATCTGTGGCCAGAATGAGCGACCCCAGCTGCCTCTCTATACTCAGACTGTTAAGAGACACCAATTAAAGTCAGTCAATCATAACAGAGGTCATTTACATTGAGAAGTCTTAAAGAGACAGTAGGAAAAAAAACACCTTTATTTTACTTTTTATAAATTGATTATAACATTTATAATTCTTGTAAGTGTAATAAATTCTTGCAAATAAGTATTACCATTTTGCAAAAAAGTTCACAGCAAAAGTGAGTCGAAAAACTTTACAATAATTGTTATAGATTATAATTAATAATTGTAATAAATTGAATAAAATGTATAATTTTTATAAATAATGTATAAATAAGTATTTCCATTTGGACCATAAATAAGTATTTCCATTTGGACCATCAAGTCCATCCTTAAAGTGAGTCAATAAACAAACAAACAATCTAATACCAACAATAATACATTTAAAAATTATAATTAAAATAAGAATTAAAAATAAACAAATAAATAATAATTTTTAAAAATGACTTGCTTGTAGAGTAATAAGCCGTAACTAATATTAACAAAGAACTTTAGGCTAAAAAGAAGTGGAGAGACTGACCTGTCTTCTGCAGGAAGATGGGAAAAGAGTTCGGTCTCTCTGAGCAGACCCACTGCAGACCTCCAGTGATGGTTCTCCAGAACTGAGGTATTCTACACATTGAAACAAACACACGTCAGTGCCAATTGACCTCAACATGTTTACAAATACAGTAATTTACTTAGAACATAAAGAGGTTTGTGGAGCTAATGATGTGCTTAAATCCCATTGGATGGTGCTCTAACCCGGTACAAAGCTGCAAGGTAATGGTTGGTTTTGATGAGGAAAGGCTGGTTGACTCCAGGGTGGTCCAGATCATGTGTGGCCGCGGCCAGCAACCCTAAGAGGATGTCGAATGATGTGAGGGACTGGGCGAGCTGTGGATACACACACACACACACACACACACACACACACACACACACACACACACACACACACAAAAGGACTACTGTAAGTCTACATGTAATCATTAAAAGTCAATTACAGTACATTTAATACAAGGAGAATCACCTTGGGTTCTCTCAGGTAACAGTGCATGGCCTGGGTGACATCAGCAGCATGGACTGCATTATGGTAAGGGTTCTGATTGTGGTAGTCTTCTTGAACCAGAACTGAAACCAAAAGTACAACATTTAAAGTAATTCAGCAAGATTAGTACAGTCAGTATATTAGGGCTGCAGATAATCATTTAAATATATGATGACAATCAACAACTAATTTCATTATCAGTTAGTTGGATCAGTGCACTGTGGCATTCAGAACCTCCATCAGTGATGTTTACAGAATTGAAAAAAATTTTTTAATTACAATGAATATATTTTAATAATAATAAATCAGATGAGTTGATCAGATGTTTCAACTCATAGTTAATAGTTTCATGAGGGCATTGAGTCATTTTAAAGTTAAGTCATTTTAATGTTTGCTGTTTAAGGTAGTTCAGAAGGTTTTCCAAGCAACTTTTACATTTTATTAATATGTTCATGGTGAAATTTATATTTTTTGTAAATGTTAAAAATTCTTGTAAATAAGAATTTTCAATTTTTGTAAAAAAAAAAAAAAAAAAAAAGTAAAAAGCTAAATACATTCTAAAAGCAAGACAATAAATAATAATAATGATAATAATAATTAGTATATTATAATACAAATATTAATAATAATAATTATTATTAAATATTATGATAATGTTAAGTATTTGAGGTTTGAAATGAATGAAATTTCACTGAAATGTTACAAGACATTTTTTGTAAAAGAGTAACAAAGTAATTACAATAGTGTGAATGTGAAAATTTTCAAACTTAAGTTCATATACATTCATACATTTATATTTCATACATGTTGCATTGTTTTAATAAAATTTTAATAAAATAAAACTATGCTTTTAAAATAATATTAATAAAAGAAAAATTCATTGTTAGTTTCAGCCATAAACATGAAAAACACTTACCTAGAAATCGGCGCACTTTAACCATGTCTAACTGGAAGAGCTCGATGAGGCCATACTGGTTCAGCAAATGAAATGTCAAGAAGACAAGACTGTTTCCTTCAAAACAACAAAGAATATAAGAGGAATGATGAATTTGGCAAGTCAAAGCTTCATATTGCACAGCCACGAATCAACCAGCAGATGGCAGAGTTGACCACAACTGAATGTGAAGTGTACATTTACAATGTGGCTAGATATAGTGAAGGTAAAGTACAACAAATCTCACATTCACACACAGAAATAAGAGGGTTCGTCAGAATTAAAATATTTACCATTTGTAAGTCTCTCAAAGAGGAATATATCAAAATTCCAGCCTCCAACCTTTTCAAGCATACACTGTGAAAAAATGACAGTGAAAACAGGTGAAAAATCAATAACTGCATATGTTATGTATTCATACTGCAAATGTTGAATATTCAATACAAACTAAAGTGACCAAGGTTTTATCACAATGTGTGTTTGTGGTGCCATACCTTGGCCTGACCGCAGTAGTCCTCGTCCAGGATGTGGAGGGGGTTGAGGTGTGGCGCTCCTCGCAGCAGACGGGACGAAAGCAGGTGTCGCTGGAAACTAAAGAGCCTCCGGATCCTCCGAGCTGGAATCGACCCTGCTGACTCAGCACGGGCTGAGCACAAACACACACATGAGAAAGAGGACATGGAAATTCCATGATGCAAAATGCCATTTTAAAACTGGTATCCTCAACAATTAAGCTGAAATTGCTTTCAAATTTGAAGCTTTTAGTGTCTTTGGCTTTCGTTCTTGTCCAAATCCACCCCCAGCCCCACTGACTGGAGCCCCTGCTGTTTTAAAACTTTGGTTGCTATCGTTGCGATTGTGGTGTTCAGGCAGCCTACGAGAGGTCACGCCTGACTGAAGCACAGAAGACAAAACCAGTCCGGAGAGAGTCTTTAAAACAGAGTTTCATTTCACTTCAACAAAAGAGCAATAAATCTTTTCATGTGCTAAATGTACGTTCTCCTGAATTCAGCTCGCCCACATTGGTAGATCAACACAGACAGCGAGACTATGAGAATTGGGGGAAAACGTCTTTAATATAAACAGGTTAGAATATATTAACTTGATAAACATAAAGGTTAATTAGAAGCGCCACTTAAAAATAAACAACTTTATCATGATTTTTTTTTAAATAATAAAAATGCAAATAGACATTACTTTCAAACTGACAAATAAAAAAAGGTTAAATTCATGTTTAATGTGTAGTTAAATTAATTTTTTTTTCACTTTAAACATGAATTAAAGAATTTCATATTTATTTCTAAATTACTACATTTATAATTGAATTCTTTACTTATTACTTATTTAAGTGGCATTCCCAGTCCTCCAGAAGCAAAAATCCCATTTAAATTCTCAGACGAAATAAATGATGTATATATATTAGGGATGCACGATATTATCGGACCAATATCGGAATCGGCCGACAATGGCTTTAAATGTAAATATCGGCATCGGCCCGATATGAAAAATTATGCAGATATGTCTTGCCGATAAGAGGAATACATTAACTCACATGTGCTCAGTTTGTGCTAGCGATTAGATCATGTCTTGAAGCAAAGTTTGCCTGAATGGTGATTGGATTAACTGATTTAGATTGCTGCATTTAAACTGAGTACAGAATGACTAGTTCGGTGTATAATAGAGTAAACAGTAATAGCACGTGCAGTGGCAGCAGCGGCAACCTCCCCCAGGTCCTAATGCCCGCTCAGTAACGAGTTTTAATTCCGTAGGGGGCGCTGTTGGCCTACTTCTAATAAAATGAAAGCAAACTACACAAATAATATTTAGACTGTGTTTCTGATTAAATAAAGCAGTAATTGATGCCATAAATCATGAGTATGTTTTGATTTAAAGTTCAGAAGCTATAGTTTACATGAGCAAAAAAAAAAAAATAAATAAATAAATTTTTATATATATATATATATATATATATATATATATATATATATATATACACTGATTTATTCATTAATGTGCAACACGTTTTATTTTTTAAACAAATTATGAGCTCTAAAAGGGTTTCAGAATTTTTACAACTCTTTTGCTTTAGACCATCTACAAATGTTAAAACGTAAAATAAAATGTTAAGGTTATCACTGTATCTTTCTGAAAAAAAAAATGCAGTGATTAATATATAGTTTATTTATAGTTATTTTCAAATCTTCAATGTACTGTCATTATAAAATAGCTTTATTATTGTTTGTTTAATTGTAACAAATAAGTTATTGTTAAAAACTAACCAAAATTAAAAATAATTATATATCGGTATCGGCCAAAATGAGTTAAAAATTATCGGCATATCGGATATCGGCAAAAATCCAATATCGTGCATCCCTTATATATATATATATATATATATATATATAAATAAATAAGTGAATTTGCCACTTTGACAGGTTTGAAAGTGACTTCTGTGGGAGATGTGCTTCATGCACCACAACAATATTGACAATGGCAACTAAATTTTGTTGAAATTTCGTGGCTACTGTGACCACAAATTTACAGCATAAAAGACAGTAGTGATGTTTTCAAAAAAGAAAATACATTAAAATGACCGAAAATGATTCGCTTCCCTCAGAGTTTAGTAGCTCATCCCGAAATTTTCAAAAGTTGAATCAAATATTCGAAGAATTCATTTCAGAGTCAGTCGATTTGGTTAAAGCTTTAAACATATTCAATACCCATGATAAAATACCTCCGGAACAAAGCTTCCCTGTTGCGCTACACAGAGGTAGGAATGTGCATGAGTGCTAGTTTGGGTACTTACAGTGCAAAGTGCGGAAATCGACGCCCAGGTACGGGTGTGAGCCTCTTCGTTCAGGTTCAAAGCCTACCTGACTTCTCACTCTCACATCTCCTAGAAGGCATCAACACACAAGTCCTCAAGAGATTTGTTAGCAAACACAACATACAGCAGGTTACAGGCCTAGATACAGGGGGACAGAGAGAAAGACAGACAGACACACACCGCCAATGGATGGGGGAAAGGGGAGGACAGGGAACAGACCATGCATTGCCATGCCAGAGGGACTTATGCATTAGTATTCAGACAGCTAGGAGCAAAGGAGGACGCATGGAAGAAAGACAAGCTTGTGCTTCGGCCCAGGACAGAATGGAGAGGAAATCAGAGGGACTTCAACGAGGCTGGCCAAAGCTCTAAAGTCACATCTGTTAAAAAGTCATTCAATAGGCCTTTTCATCAAACTCTGGCTGTGTGTGCGCGTGTATTTGCATGGAGAGGGAGAAGGAGGGGGACGCATAAACTTTTACTGAGTAATGGCAGCCTCCAACATGTCAGTCACTACTGATTGGAGTTCATGTGCAGTAAAAAAGTAGTCAATGCGTAAATAAGTCAATAAACAAATAATAAAACAGCCTCCCACCAGTATATTTACTTACTTGAAAACAGCTGTTTGAATATTACACAAGCTCCTATCAAAATACCAAAACTGTGAATTACAATTACATAAAAAACACGATTCAAATGAATCAAAAAAGACAGACATGAGTTTCAAATGAAACAACAACAAAAACAAACGTACAAGAGTGTAGCACAAAGTCACACATGCAACAAGCGAATCAGACAAAAAAAAAAAAAATCAGCCGGAAGCTATTTGGACATGCAGAAGAAAAGCCGCAGAGGTCGAGGAAGCAAGACCACATTATGGAAACCAAAAGTGCGCTCTCGTCTTCTGTTTTAGCGCCAAACCTCTTGTACGCACCTCCTGACCCACAAATATCATTAGAAGACATTTTAACGTGAGAAATGCCACTGATTAGACTGTGCCCACTGACGCAAGTCTTTAAGGAGGAATGGTGTGGAAAAGTTATTAAAGGGAAAGGCCGTGAAAGCGAGTGAGCGGGTTTGTCTCTCCTGGTGAGATGTGTTGGTTCATACCTGGTGTAAACACGAATGAGGGTTTGATTGTTTTGTTTGTCACAGCTTAAAAACAAAACAAAAAAAGAAATTACGATCAAATATTAGGTCAGGGTTAGCTTTACTAGTTTTTTGGCTACATGCTTGAGGAGGTGATGTTACTGAACGTGTAGAGACTCCAGGTTGTTATGATGTTCTAGCGTTTTGCTAATTCATGGTACAGTGACAGAAAGCAAAGCAGTCAGTGTGATTCGGAAGTGATTAATTGTGGTAAATGTCAGTCAAACGGATTTAATGTGGAACACATTCTTAGTACACTGTTGTGTAAAATCTCTGACAGCACAGATCACGGGCCTCATGTATAAAATTTACGTAGGTTTCATGCACAGATACTGAAATTCTGCCCAATATGATATACTGATAACTATTTTCACATAATGGCTGAAGCACGGCTGATATTATAAATCAATACAACATTATTAAAAACAAGAAAAAATGCACATTGCATGCACATCTCTTTGACATGCGCTCTTAAAGACAAAGTGCTCTCAAAGGGTTACATTTTTTCCATAAACTATATAAACTGTAAACTGTAGTGCAATAGTGTCTGCCAACTTTTTTAGCAGCACTGGTTCTGAAAGTATTTTTCCCATAAGGATTTATTTAAAAGTTTTTGTTAAAGCCTCATAAGCCATGAACCAAGCCAACCAGCTGAAACATTAAACACTTTTATTTGTAGCAAAAAAAAAGTATTTGAAAATCAGACAAAAAGACTAAGATACAGGATTAATGGCTTGTACTTAATGGCTTAAGTGAGGGAAAGAGCTACAATCCCATGAAGCATTACGAATGACGAAAATTATGGTGATATATAAAACTACTCATTTTAAGTTTTTAAATTACATCTATAGAAACAATATTATTTTTTAAGAAAACATGCATTTATACACAAATATTTAAGATTCCCTTCTGGCATGATTTGCTGGTCTCTGATTGGTGCAATTTTCCTGCACAGCATCATGGGTAATGTAGTTTTCACTAAATGTTCCATTGGTACATGATTATTTTAAAAACCTCACAACTAACAACAGCTCTGTCTTTAAAGGTTTGTAAGTTTATGTAAAAAAAAAAAAAAAAAATGTCCCTATGGAAAAAATTGAATTAAGTTTTTACTTCCGGAACCCAAATTTTGTGCTCTATTACTATTCCTTTAAATTAGAAAAATAAAAAATATCCAACAGCAGGTGATAAATATCCAATAATGACCTATATATATAAATAAAAATGACAAAATTAACAAAAAATAGTAATAAAACACTGGTTTTATTGCATTTTGCCATCTATACACGTGACACTATTGCGTTTCACAATACTAGAAATAAAAAAATTGATACAGGTTGTAAATTTAACCTGTGCTGATAAGAGAGATGATAAACTGCAATAAAACTACTCTTAATCACTTGCTCTAGTTTCCCGTAAAATGTCTAAATATACTTCACCTGAAATCAAAATTTCCTAACACAAAACAATGACTAAGCATAAACCTAAACTGATTCCTAGGTTAATCCCACATCGGATTGAATAAGCGCTTTTCGATGTGCATTTTGTTCATACGCAGCGTTTAAACATCAAGCCCAGTCAGATCGTTCAGTGCTGTCCTATGAAGTCAAAAGGGGCACAGATACAACTCTTGGAGGTCCCTAGGGTCAGCAATCAGGCCGAGTCGAGGCTTGATAAGTATTAAATCAAAGGAAAATTCACAGAAACGCTAAGCAATTCCCAGTTGAGGAATGACTTAAGCTGTGGATGTAATGAAGAGATTATCAGAGGCTTTTTGACTGATGGTTGAGGCTCTCCATCCTCTCTGTTACACAATCTAATTTGCTGCGCTTGGTAACTTCCAGTGCAGAGCGGTACATCTACCGTGTGTCTGAATTTGTTTACAGGTTGAGTGTGTGTGTGTGTGTGTGTGTGTGTGTGTGCACGCGTGTGTGTGTATGCACGCATTAGGCAGGGAAGATGATGCTTACCTAGCATGCGAATATACAGAGCGGTTTGATCAGAGCTGTCATAGGAGATTGCTCCGCGTCTCTGCGGGGGAAGAGATGCAGACAAACGTCAGTATTTGCATTTACTCAAACACGTGGGAAAAACTCATATACAAGTCAAATGCTCAGCAGTGTACATTCAAATAAGGCTAAAAAAACACCACCACAAATTCAAGAAAGTAAATCAGCTCATAATAGTTCTCTATTGTGTATTTTCTTTTATAAATGTTTTTCATATTTTGCTCTGTTCTTTGGAACCTTCTTATGAAAACCAATAATTGTAAATTGCTTTTATACTAAATATTATTTAACTAGTCAATGGGATTTTAAGAGGGAAAAATGTGCTTTTAAAGGGCCTTGACAAATAGAAGCGTCTTTCAAGTACAAAGATAAACAATCCACACTAAACAATCCAAAGACGAACGTAAAATCCTGAAGACAACATGTGAGAAAAGAAAGCATTCATTGAAGTAGCTTGGAGTACAATACAAATATCATAGTAAATGGTAATCATTTATTAGCATTTCGTAACATTTGGTACAACACCAGCATATAATGATTAAAAAAATCTATAAATATGCCTTTGAACACTCTTAGGGATGAAGAGATATCAAGTCTGTCCGATATTAATTATTCTATATTTATATTATTTTATAAAAACCTGAAATTACTGATATTGAAATACTGCATTATTTTGTCTAAATAAATAAAAAATAAAAACAGCATAAATTAAATTCATTCACATAAAATAAGGAATACGCACCACAATATTAAAAAGTACAGTATGAAAAAACACCAATATTAATACATACCTATAAATATGCTAATAAACATATTTAGGGATGCACAGATATTAAGTCAGACTGTTACCGATAATCCTATAATTATTTGATTTTTATACTATTTGATAAAAACTGATAAATGGCAGATATTAAAATACTGTTTTATTTTCTCTAAAATAAACAGTATAAATTAAATTTAATCATTTAAATATTAACAAGAATCACAACATTAAAACATGCAGTATTAAAAAGATATTCATTTTGATATTTGCTAATATTTTATTTGCTCATATTTATATTTAACATGGCCACTATTGTTATTTTTAAAGATTAACTTTCAAGAAATGTTAGATGACAGCAAAGATAATCTCACTGTATAAATAAGGTAAATGGTCATGCACAACTAATTATCTAATACATAAATAATGCATCCCTAAACACTCCTTTATTTAAAAAAAAAAAAAAATGAAAATATATAAAAATATTGATACAAATATCAGATCATTAGGCCTCCTTTTCAAGTTTATATAACTATTCAAGTAGTCATGCAAAGAAAAGAGTGTGCAAGTTGTCCTATATCTCTAAACGCCTCTTATTTGAGTGACTGGTCAATCCATGACTTAAAAACTCAATCTCACTATAATCATGTGAGAGAAACACACATGCTGAAGGGTTGAATGTGAGCTCAACTCCGTTAGCAGCCCAGCCTCCAGTGCACACACACTTCACACTGCAATTTCCCAGCAGCGGGAGGAAGCTGGAGCAAAGAAGCCTGCTTCACTGAATTAAACCTGCATCATCTGTCCAGTGTAATCTGCTCTCCTGTCCATTACACTTCCACACTGGGCCATTCAGAGATTAATTCAAGAAAAGACACAGCAACGCTGCTCATTATGCAGATGCAAGTGTGATTGGCTGTCCCAGAACGGTAGGCGGAGCTTTCTATAACCGCAGCACTCGAAAGAGGCCTTTGTGAAACTCGTTGTTTCTTAAAGGTAGCACAGGCTTATTTTTTAAGATGTTACAGACACTGCTAGCACAAAACATAACTAGACGACAGCATAAGGGCTGCTTTGTAATAGGACTTGATGAATATCCACCTTTCGTTGTTGTATTTTCTTTGTTTCTGGCAAGTACTCATCCATGTGAACTTAAAATCACAAGGGGATCCTTTGGAGAAGATGATGCGGAAAAAGGTTCGGTGTGAAAACACAAGACCTGGCACGTCTTGTGCCATCATATACCCAAAAAGAACCTGTGCATACGCAGACAAAGAGTAGCACTTGAGCACAGCTTTTAGATGGCTGGTCAGGGTGTCCCCAGATGGCATACAATTCAGTCTCTGACGTCAATGGACTGAACCAATTTGCATACTTGATTTTTATCCATTAACAGCCCTCACAAGCCTCGAGCCTCTGCCCAATAAAACTGCAAATGCACAAAACTAGGCCTGTCACTAAAGATGGGCGATAATAGCCAAAGAACATCTCAGCCTTGTGACAATATCTCTGCATTTATGTTCTGGTTTTCGCTCCAGTTTTTTCATACAGCAACTGTTGCCATATTTAATGAATTTAAAGTATTTTATAAATACTGCTTTTTTTTAAATTATATGTTTTATATATATATATATATATAAAAATATGTGCATATATACAGTATCTTACAAAAGTGAGTACACCCCTCACATTTCAGCAACCATTTTAGTATATCTTCTCAAGGGACAATACTAGACAAATGAAACTTGGATATATTTTAGAGTAGTTAATGTGCAGCTTGTATGGAAGTACTAATTTACTGTCCTCTAAAAATAACTCAGCATATAGCCATTATTGTCTACATAACTGGCAACAAAAATGAGTACATCCTAAGTGAACATGTCAAAACTGTGTCCAAAGTGTCAATATTTTGTGTGAGCACCATTGTTATCTAGCACTGCCTTAAAGGGGTGCTATTATGCTCTTTTACAAAGTCTTGATTTTGTTTTGTGGGTGTACTAGAACATGCTCTCATGCTTGGTGGTTTCGAAAAACGCATTATTTTTCACATAATTTACATAATTACAATACCTTTCTCCGCAGCCTGGCACAAATGGCTCGATTAGTTCCAGGTTTGATGAAGGCCCACCCTCCGAAATACGAAATGTGTTGTGATTGGTTAGCTGTCCCAGTGCGTTGTGATTGGCGAACAGCTAGGCAGAATGACTAAAAGCAAATTAATTCTGTGCCAGCAGAAGGCACTGTTGGAGCGGGAGAGAGTGAGGTTTCCCCGGTAACGCTGTACACAAAGCAGAGCTCAGCTCACAAACGCTGCTTTATCAGACATTACATGCAAGATGAAATGAAAATGACATCCAAAGTTTTCTGAAGACATTCGGTTTCCTTCAGAAATACAGTGATATAAAAACACCCGCACCGGGTTTAGATTTTGAAACGTGCATTTGAATTTCCGGAGGCGGGATTTATTTTAATGATATTCTAATGGGCCAATTTGTGATGTCACAAATACAGCAAAACAACTTTGTAGTCCAAACGAGCCGTTTGTTGTAGTTCTTGAAAAGGGATTTTTTAAAAACTAAATATCTCCCTTTGGAGTGGACTTTGAGATTTGTAACTTTGTAGATCTTTTTTTATGCCCAAACATACACACTACACACTGACTAAAATTCAAAAAGTGAAAAAGCATAATAGGACCCCTTTAATCCTCCTGGGCATGGAATTGACCAGAGCTGCACAGGTTGTTGCTGGCATCCTCTTCCACTCCTCCATAATGACATCATGGAGCTGCTGGATATTAGACGCATGTTGCTTCTCCTTGAGGATGCCCCACATGTGCTCAAGAGGGTTCAGGTCTGGAGACATACTTGGCCACTCCATCACCTTCACCTTCAGCTTCCTCAGCAAGGCAATTGTCATCTTGACGGTGTGTTTGGGGTCGTTATTATGTTGGAAAACTGCCGTTCTGCCCAGTTTCTGAACGGAGGGCATCATGTTATGCTTCAGAATGTCACAGTACACTCCTCACCAGGGCGTCACCACACATGCTGGACACCATCTGAGCCAAACTAGCTCATCTGTATCTCATCATACCACAGGACATGGTTCCAGTAATTCATGCTCTTGGACAGGTTGTCTTCAGCAAACTGTTTGCAGGCTTTTTTGTGAGCCAGCTTCAGAAGAGGCTTCCTTCTGGAACGATGGCCATGCAAAACAACTTGTTGCAGTGTGCGGCGTATGGTCTGAGCACTGACAAGCTGACCTTCCACTTCTGCAACCTCTAAAGCAATGCTGGTAGCACTCATGCATCTGTTTTTCGAAGCCAGCTTCTGCACCTGACGCACAGCACGAGGACCTAACTTCTTTGATCGACCCTTGCGAGGCCTCTTCCGAGTGGAACCAGTCTTGGAAAACCTCTGTATGACCCTGGCCACTGTACTGTAACTCAGTTTCAGGGTGTTACCAAACTTCTTATAGCCTAGCCCATCTTTGTGGAGAGCAACAATTCTAATTCTCAAATCCTCAGAGAGTTCTTTGCCATGTTGAACATCCAGTGGTCAGTATGAGAGAATTGTACTCAAAGCACCAAATTTCAACTGCTCTAATATAAGATACACACATTTGTATAGTCCTGTCAAGCAGACAAAAACATGAACATGATGAATAGGACATGTGGCTTTGCATGGTTAAACGATGTATAGCTTTTATCACTTAGGGTGTACTCACTTTTGTTGCCAGCTTTTTTGACAATAATGACGATATGCTGAGTTATTTTCAGAGGACAGTAAATCTTTACTGCTATACAAGTTGCACATTGACTACTCTAAAATATATCCAAGTTTCATTTCTATAATATTGTCCCTTGAGAAGATATACTAAAATGGTTGCCGAAAGAGTGTACTCACTTTTGTGAGATACTGTATACATATACAGGTGCATCTAAAAAAAAATTTGATTATCGTGAAAAAGTTCATTTATCCTGGAGATTCATTACATGTAATGTAAAACATTTCAAAAGTTTCTTTTGTTTTAATTTTGATGATTAGAGCTTTTATATATATATATATATATATATATATATATATATATATATATATATATATATATATATATATATAAATATATAAAATACCAAAATACCAAATACCAAAAATACCAAAAAAATCAATAGATCTCCATATAATATTTAATTTATATCTGTATATGTATGAAATATTTATATATGCTCCACACAGAGATCTGATCTCATTATCATCCAGACCGTCTGAAATAACATGAAGAAACAGAACAAACTGAGACCGACTAAATCCAGAAGAACTGTGGCAACGTCTCCAAGATGCTTCTAGAAACATACCTGCAAAGCTACCTGAAAAACTATGCGCAAGTGCACCTAGGGGAAAAGCTGCTTTAAAAGCAAAGGATGGTCACACCAAATGTTGATTTAATTTAGTTAATAGAAGTTAATTAATAAAGAAAATCTATTCATGACATTATTTTTGACAGCATCCTCATTTTACCGCATTTTTACACAAGTGCCTAAAACTTTTAAAAGTACTGTAGCTTTGCAGGTAGGTTTCTTGAAGCATCTTGGAGACGTTGCCAAAGTTCTTCTGGATTTAGTCTGTCTCAGTTTGTTCTGTTTCTTCATGTCATTTCAGACAGACTATCTATTTATCCATCTATCTATCTATCTATCTATCTATCTATCTATCTATCTATCTATCTATCTATCTATCTAATACCACAGCAAAAAATGATATGCTATTGGACATTCAGTTGTTTTTCAAAAGTTAAATATTATAATAAATATTAACCAAATCACACCAATTTCATCTAGCCATTACTATTAAAATCCCTAAACACGACTGTGAGAAGCAACTACAAAGATGATTTTAGTACAATATGCTCATCGCTCATGTAATCCTGTGGCAAGTGCATTTATTAAAAATGAAAGACAGAGGGTTTGGTAATCTGCAGGCGGGCATTATTCGGTCAGGGTATTAATGTTGCTGGAGGCCAGTCTGCAGTTTGAGAACAGGCCTTGCAAACAGGCCTTAACTGATGGCAGTGCTTTGTGTTAAGTTTTTAACCAATGGAACAGATAAACTGTAAAACTGCTAAGTGAATATACAGGCTACAAAAACAACTGCACCTTGCAGTAACCCTCATATGACATTTTGACATCCCCTATCTGTAATAACTATCATCAAGCTGGTGAAAAATGAGATTCGAGTCATCCGCTATTGCCGCGACAGTATTTTAGTATCAACAAACTCAGTGTTTACACACATTACTTGGTGTTTTTGCGTGTGAGTAATTTCTACCAGGGGGCTGAGCGGGGCATGACAAACCACCCAGCCGTGCACATATGGGCTCAGCACACGAGCGGCATCAGCACAGCCGGACACGGAGCAGGAACGGAGGAGTTGAATTTCTTGGAGAGACCAACACCGCTTTGCGCCAGCTAAGCATGACGGTCTGTGCTGTTTTGCTGACTTTCAGAGAGGTGGCTAGAGGCCCAAACAAAAAAATAATAAAAAAAATAATAATAATAAATTGGGAGTTTAGCAGAAATTATCAAAAAATATTTAAAGCAAGCTGATTTTACATTTATAGCAAAACAGTTCCCTGAATTCAGCTCACAACAGACAAAAACAAATGTCAGTCTTCACTCAGTCTTTCATGGAAACTTTTATCCACAACAAACTGCAAATAATTTTTTGGGAGCAGTTTAATGACTAACTCAATTAAAAAAAAAAAAAAAAAAAAAACCAGAAGAAAAAAAACACCACCACCACATTTAAAATAAGAGTAACATCAGAATTCCAGAATAATTGTAAAGTATAGCATTAATAAATAATGACAAATAATAAACAATGGAAACAGGATAATTAGATAAAACAAAATAAAAGCTAATAATATATTTATAAATACTTAGCAAAAATGAGTGCATTAAAGAGTTTACTTATACCTTATTTGTACAGAGTCTAAAATACTAATAATATTCAGGTGTACATATTGCAGCTTCCAATGTACCTCAGTCTTGATTTTCGTGCAAAAATATACACTTGAAAACAAGTATTTTTGACAATTAACTGCGAAGAAGCATAAAAATAGCATAGGTCTACATTTTATTCCTCTGTAAAGGGTTAAAAAGGTACAAGGTCTAGTAGTACAAGTAGTAAGACCAGATCAACATGGGTGGATGTGTATTATTCAAGACTTACTTTAACTACATGAGACTTAACAAAATAAACTGAAAAGAGTTTCGACTCCACATTTAGCCTAGTCACCTAGCCAAAGCCAAACCCAGACTAACTTTCGCTTCGAAAAACAGTGGAAAAATTAGTAAAATGGCATTAAATGGAGCAGAAAGTGCTAGACTTAGTTTAAAGTATAAATTTAAAGAATGTGTTAAAAAACGTATTAGCCAAAATATTGAATAATCCAATGCACTACAGATAGTAGAAGTAGCACTACTACTACAGTTACTGTTTATTTGTACAGTTTCTCTAAAATATGTGTTTAAGAACACATTTTAGCCACAAAAATCTAACCAGATTATGTTCCGTCTCATTTATAATTGGTCAAAAGTTTCTTAGTTGTCTAAACACTGTTGATTCTGTCTGACACAAGACTCTCCATAGCCTCAGGTGAACCTGAAACTCAAACCCATCCAGCTAGTTTGTTCAACAATTCATTCTTTTATGTGTTGTTCACTGATGTTTCTTAAATACCTCATTGAGACATCACGTTCAGCTAAACTATTTAGACGATCAACATCTCGCGTCTCAAAAATGCATGTAGTCAAGCCTACTTCTATGGAAGCATATATGTAGCAAAATTCAATTTGAAATGTAATACGCAAAATGGCAATGCAATACGTAAAATGGCAATGTATTTGTATATTTAAATTTACATTTTCCCATTCATATGTGCAACATTTAGTGTTAAATGAAAATGAAAAATCAATTATATAATTTAAATTTGCCATTTTCCACACTAGTTTTAATATGTAAATTAAAAACATATTTTAAAGCTTTATAAGTTGCAAAATGAAAATGAAAATATATTACCCAAATTGATTAGATATGTTTAACATGTCCAAGCAAAAACTGTAGCAAAATTATTATTTAAATGCTGTTTTTCCTAAATGCATTTTGACTTAGGGGTAGGACACTTGGGACTGCATTTTCATCGTGATACCGCGTGATAATTGTAGCAAAATGCAATGAGAGTTTCAAAATGCATTCTGAGCCAAAGGTGCAGCAAAAGGGTAGCAAAATGGTGATTTAAATGTCTTTTATTTTTCTTAAATGCATTGACACTTACATATATGACGTTTCAATTGCATTTTCATTGCATACCCCGCGATGAATATAGCTAAGTCATTGTGGATTTGAAAATGCATTCCAAGCCGAGCACGCCCCCTACCTGTCAATCATTACATCAAGGCGGGGCTCGGCAACAGGATGCACGATAGGTCAATATTCACCGCTAACCAAATGCTTTTCATCTGCCTCTACATCTCTCACTGTTTACACTTGGATTGATGCACATAAGCAAACAGACAGTGCTATTCTACACTTATTTACTACCTTACGTTATATTTTATTACTCTTATTTTTAATCCGTAAAATTCCGTGGCACCTGAACAGGGACGTGCAGAGAGTTCCTCAGGGGCAGGGGCTTTGGGGGCTCGAGCCCCTGCCCTTTTTTCAAAATTATTCAAAAGTTCCCCTCTCAGACAAATATCAATGATATTGTGGTCAATAAAACAAAATGCATTTGAATTCTAATTAACATGACAATGTGTACAAAACAGTAACTAATCGCTCAAAAGTGAAAATTCCTGTTTATTTTTACATATCTGTCAAATCTGAGGCGTTGCTATGGGTTGCGTGCATTTTGCTTGACTGACTGATATTCCACAGTCTGTTCAGAAACCATAGGCTCTCGAGTCATATATGGTTCTTTCAGTGAGTGGGTCGACGGAAGGAAAAAAATAAACCAAACAATATTTTAAACTTTCTTTTCATCAATAATCAAAGCTAGTGTTTCAATTTAATTAAAAATCCATATATTATATATTTTAGAATATTAGGCTACATAATTCATCAATGCCCGTTTGTCATGTATAATACACCAACCAATCATGATCTGCCTCAAGTTCAAATTTCATTGGACAGTAATGTGAAGTGGAGCGGTCATTTTCCGTTCTTATTCATAAATCGGTAGAAACTTATATGGGACAGACGAGCTTATTTGTGGAGCGATCTGGATCTGCGGTTTGTCTCATTTTATAAATCAAATTAGCCTACATCGCTGAGAATAGATGCTGAATGACTACAAAAGCACTGCACAAAACAAAAGTCGACATAATGGTAATCAGTAGGTTATTCAATTCACTTATATTTATGTATGATATCCTACACCGTTTACTATTTCATGAAACTCTCATAGTTAATGAAGCCCAAGTGCCACCTACAGGCCTATTATGTGAAGTGTAGGCTGGCGAAATGGTGACGTGAAAGGACTTTATTATATTACCATTTTTGATAATTATGCAGCATTATGAAAGTGTCTTATGCTCATCAAGCCTGCATTTATTTGATCAAAAATACAGAAAAACTGTAATATTGTAAAATATTACAATTTAAAAGAATGTTTTTCTATTTTAATATACTTTAAAATATCATTTATTTCTGTGATTCAAAGCTGAATTTTCAGCATCATTACTCAAGTCTTCAATGGATGGTCCTTCAGAAATCATTTTAATATGCTGATTTATTATCAATGTTGGAAACAGTCGTGCTGCTTAATTTTTTGCTTTTTATTTTTATTTTATTTATTTATTTTGGAACCTGTGATAATTTTTTGTGGGGTTCATTGATAAATAAAAAGCTAAAAAGAACAGCATTTATTCAAAATAGAGATGTTTTCTAACAATATCGGTCTTTACTGTTCTTCACTGTATCTTCACTGTTTCTATCAATTTAACAAATCCTTCCTGAATAAAAACTAATTTCTTAAAAAAAAAAAAAAAAAAAAAATACTGACCGCAAGCTTTTGAACGGTAACTTTTTATCCATCAAAGAATCCTGAAAAAAGTATGACTGGTTTCCAACATTGCTAATAAATCAGCATTGCATAAAATGTATTTTAAAGTATATTTAAAATTTTGATCAAATAAATGCAGGCTTGATGACCACAAGTGACAGATTGCAAAAATATAAAATAGTAATGTATCCAAACTTTTGACCTATAATTGTTTTGTTTTTTTGTTGTTGTTTTTTTCCAGATTGACCCTTTTTTATTATTATTTTTTTTTTTACATTTGAGCCCCTGCCCCTGAGGAACTCTCTGCACGTCCCTGTTCAGGTGCCACGGAACACGCACTATTTTACGGATTAAAAATAAAAGAGTAATAAAATATAAGGTAAGGTAGTAAATAAGTGTAGAATAGCACTGTCTGTTTGCTTATGTGCATCAATCCGAGTGTAAACAGTGAGAGATGTTGAGGCAGGTGAAAAGCATTTGGTTAACGGTGAATATTGACCTATCATGCGTCCTGTTGCCGAGCCCTGCCTTGATGTAATGATTGACAGGTAGGGGGCGTGCTCGGCTCGGAATGCATTTTCAAATCCACAATGACTTAAACTATATTCATTGCGGGGTATTTAATGAAAATGCAATTGAAACATTGTATATGTAAGTGTCAATGCATTTAAGAAAAATAAAAGACCTTTAAGTTCAAGTCACCTTTATTTATATAGCGCTTTTAACAATACAGACTGTGTCAAAGCACTTAACAGTATCAAATTGGAGGACAGAGTGTCAGTAATGTATAATGATAAGATTAAACACTCAATTTTCAGCTAAAGGCATTTCATTATTGAATTCAGAGATGTCATTGTTTAGCTCAGTTTAGTTTAAATAGTATCTGTGCCATCAAATTGACGATAATCGCTAGAAATTTAAATCACCATTTCGCTTCCCTTTTGCTGCACCTTTGGCTCAGAATGCATTTTGAAACTCATTGCATTTTGCTACAATTATCACACGGTATCACGATGAAAATGCAATCCCAAGTGTCCTATCCCTAAGTCTAAATTCATTTAGGAAAACCAGCATTTAAATAATAATTTTGCTACAGTTTCTGCTTGGACATGTTAAACATATCTAATCAATTTGGGTAATATATTTTCATTTTCATTTTGCAACTTATAAAACCTTAAAATATGTTTTTAATTTGCATATTAAAACTAGTGTAGTAAATGGCAAATTTAAATGATATAATTGAATTTTCATTTTCATTTTGCACTAAATGTTGCACATATGAATGGGAAAATGTAAATTTAAATACAAAAATACACTGCCATTTTACATATTGCATTGCCATTTTGCATATTACATTTCAAATTGAATTTTTCTACACATATGCTTCCATATACTTCACCATGATACCAGGCATTTGCAATGCAAATGAATGGCTTCATCTAATCATAATAAAACACAGCACATGCTCATGACTGGACAGGCAGTCAAAAAAAAATAAAATGTGACAACATCTATCTACAATGACATAAAAGCAAAAAAAAATTCCATATTTTACCTCTAGAATGAATCCTGGGTGTGTTAACTGTTTACAAGATGGACCATTGTGATACGTTAGGTTTCACAATGCGGACAAACAACTGCTGTCACCATTTACATAGTTTTAATATGTAGCTGTCAAATGTTTGACATTGCCATTTTTTAGGGGAGCTCCATCTACACTTTCAGCATTGTTTGACTCACTGTCACTGTAAAGATTTGTAATGGACCGTATCAGTTATCAGACATTTTTTAATTAATTGGTATTAGCTGATAATAGATATGTAATTTAATAGATAACAATATAATTAGATAATCATAAATAAATATAATGTATTAAACATTTATATTATAAATCAACTTTATAGTATTGACTTTCTTTTGAATTTTTGGTAAAACACCGGACTTCTTTCTGGTGATTTATGCCATATTTCTCCAATCATTTAAGGCTGTTTAAACCCCACCCCTTTTTTTTTATATCAACTGCAACCTCTCATTCATTTTGGAGTGCACCAACATCTCAAAATCCAATCAACAACCAATGGATAAAATTTCTCAAAAACCCCTTTAAACTCAGATGTACATCAAAATACAGAAGAAAGGATCTGCTGCAACTTCCTTTTAATCGTGACTTTAATCAAATTACTCAAGGAGAATCCCAAATCCTCAAAGTTCAATCCCAAAGCCTACCTGCAGTACACCAACTTCAGGAACAGCTCCATTGGGAAAACCTGATGTAAAGTGCCTTGCTCAGAGGAACTATGATAACCAAGACAACTTTAGTGATTCCTATTCCTTGGAAGTTTTCATACAACCATCATGCCACCGACTCCACCTGATTACCACCGTTTATCAACTCTATATGTCCAGATGTTGATTAAATATATGTATTTCTTGCTACAGCAAACCTAAGGACTGCTTTGATGGTGGTAAAAGGCACGATTGCCACCTTTTATGAAGCTCTTGAGGAATTTTAGCAATGCTTTGAGGGGTCTATTTGAACAGGTTAGCAGGCCTACAAGCCAATTATTGACACAGCGTTTGGATGCGAAACAAGTTAAGGGCTTGTGTGAAGAGGGACGGAGCCCAATCGATTCACCAAGAGAATTCACAGTAACACGCCACAACCACAGCGGACTCCATTCCACACTGCCGTCTCCCACTGGAGGTTCGACTGAGGCCTTCAAACAGGAGAAAACACCATCACCACTTCCTTTAAACTAATCCAGGAAAAGACAGTGGGAAAATTATTCAGCACTTTGTTCCTCTTTGTTTACCGCATGGACTGCCTGAGAAAAACAACATTTCAAGATGACCTTTTTAATTTATTTGAATAATCATTGGGACCAGAACAACATTGGTGAATGTCTATAAATTGAGATGTAACTACATAAGACTTGACTGCAAAAACTGAAAGAGGTTCAAATTCATACTTAGGCTAGTCAACCGGCCATAGCCAAAGCAAGCCAAGATTTTCAACAGAATATAAAATGGAAAATCATTTTAAATATGTTAACATGTGAAACAGAGCAGAGAGAACTAGATTTTTCATTGAAAAGTATCCATCAAATCAAAATATTGAATAATCCAATGCACAATGGGTAGGAGATCTGCTGCTATTTTCTATTTGCATGTTATTAGCTACATTTCCTTCCAAAGTTGCGAATTTAACTTGTGTGCAAAATTAGAATATTGCATAAAACATCTGCGAATAAAGCACTGTTTCCAACTCATGTTTTGACACTTCCTGGAAAAGTATCAAAAGCCCAAAGTATCAATATTAAAATGGAAGTTGCTGCAATCAGGAAAGCAAGTGTGTTTTTTTTCCTACATAAAAATTACTTGTAGCGTGCAGATGAAGCTCAATAACAAATGCTGTCATATCTTGCTTTCGGACGATTTGAGGTTTGGGTACACAAACGTGCGAAACATGGAAACAGATTTTACCAAATCTTTTTGAAAACAGACTTTGGCTCAGGCATTTCAAATTAACAAAACAAAATAATTCAAAATAACATTTGAGGTTGGCGTCAATAGCCTCGTGGGCAGCGTGGCGACATATAGTGTAGATGCGCTTCGGGTGTCCCAAGTTCGAGTCCCGGCTTGTGGACGTTTCCCGATCCCGCCCCCCTCTCTCTCTCTCCCACTTTGCTTCCTGTCTACGTGCTGTCCTATCCTAATAAAGGCAAAACACACAAAAAGAAATCTTAAAAATTAAATAAAATAAAAACAACATTTGAGATGGTGTGTGATGAGATCAGTTCGCTGGTTAATTCCATTATCCAATCTTATGATCTGTTGAGGCAAAGTCTCAAAGACTTTTTTGGTGTACATCAAGGAATTTATCTGGTAAATTTATTTAGGGGGGGGTTATTGATCTTATTTTAAATGATTAATGCATTTAATTCATTTTTTTAACAAAATGAATCAATCAGCAATCAATGGATAAAACTGAGTCCCCATCCAACAGTTTTTTCTTTTTCAATAATCTGTTAAAGTTGGACCACAATACAGGAAAAAAGATCTGTCGCAACTTCCGTTTAGTGGCGAATTTAATCTAATTACTCAAGTAATCATTTTATCCCCAAAGCCAAAGCAACAAACCACAATCTTGCATTCAGGTCTGTCTCCATCCACTCAAAAACCGACATACAAAACCACATTTTTTTCTCTTTTCTGATAATCCGTTTCATTAAGATATCATAATATAGAAGAAAAGATCTGTCGGTACTTCGGTTGCATCGCAACATTAAAGTTTATAACTTTAATAAATCTATTTCACAAAATGTATATTGTCTCTTCCGTGTTTATCTCTGAAACAAAATAATGCATTTTACCATATCAGAATTAAACCATAAACCGTTTGATTAGTCCACACCAGATGTTCACAAAGACGAAAGCAAGTGTAAGACGTTTTACAACTCAAATACTGAACATAACCGAATGGAAAATTCATTCACTCTTCCAAGGTGACTGCTATGGTTTGAGCCATGGCGAGCGGGTCTGTATGCGGTTCGGTGGGGTTTCCTCGCTGACTCATAATCTCTACTTGATTAGCAAGCCCCAAGCGAGCAACTTTCCAAGTGAAGTTATCTGTAAGTTACGATCTGTATCTGATCTTGATCCACAAGACAAAGCGTTCGACCTATTAACAGAGTTAGTTTTCTCTCCAAAACATACGGAGAACAGTTGTTAAGGGTTATCGTGTAATAAATGCCAAGCCAACTAGGAAATCCACCAAAACCTACCTTAGAAAAAATCCATCTGACAAGTATCGTGATTATAGACCAAATCAGAGCTATTCCCATTGGACCTTGCGAAAACTGTGGATCATAGTCTCTGTGTCAGTTTGTGTGCAGGTGTTACAGTGTATGTCAGTATGTGGGTGTATGGATTTGCGTACGTGTGTTTGCGTATGTGCGTGACTGTAGATGGCCGGAGACCAGCTCAAGGCCCAGACAGAATGCGTTCTGAGCTTAGTGCAGCTGTCTTAGTTGTACACACAAACGCACACACACTTAAACGAGTTGCCCGTGTTAGACCTAAATGTCTCTCTCTCTTTCTCTCTCTCATACACACTCACACACAGCCACCTAGCAACAGCCAACCAGACCAGCAGTGCCACTGACGCACATGGTGGGAGGGGCTGGCAGGAGGAGAGCATGTTAGAGTCTCCTTATCAGCAGTGCAGAGAGCAGACTATATGGTTTATTTTCTAAATAAAACACTGTCAGCTTCTCTGCCGCCTTGTAATCAAAGATGTGTGCTTGCTATCATACTGCTTGCATATTTATTTTTCATTTGCGGTTTTGTGACCTCAAGGACTCACTTCTCATAAGAATGTGGTTCAAGGATCTATTGGGAGCAAGATTTATTTTTTACTTTTTTTTTTTTTACATTCAGTCAATATATAAACACCATTTATAGTATAACTAATATATAGTATAACTAACATGCTCCAACTCTAAAATTATTTTTCGGGTCTATTTTTCAACCCCTTGCCTCCAAAAAACAAAACAAAAAACAAAAACAAAAAAAAACGCAAAACCAACTTTTTTAGCACAATATTCGCATTACACAAATAAAATATGTTGCAAACACCATTTCATTTGGACTTTAATAAAGAATAGTGCAATTTTCAACAAAATGAAGTGAATCTATTGTAAAGCACAAGCCAAAAGCATAATGATTTATGTTTTCAGGTTTTAAGCGTGGCTTGTACTTATTTTAGGAACAGGTGTAACACAAGCTCCCTCTCTCAGACCAAAGTTGGCCTCTCTTTGCAGTGACATCACTGCATCTATCTGCAGAGAAGCATTTCCATAAATAGCAGAACGGCAAGTTGGATGAGCCGAACCCCCGCAAACCACAGTCACAGAAAACAGACTTTTCTCGCAACTCAAAGACACTAACGGCCCTGTTTCGCAGAAACGAGCCACATTCGAACCTGCCAATAGCATGTGTGGAATGAGTGCCACAATCACATATCATTCCTATTTAAACATCTTCGCTTACAGTCCGGGAAAACCCCACCGCTGCGTCCAAAACCCAACATCCTCTCTGCATTGAATGTTTCTCCCAGGACAGACTTACTGGCACTCATGTAAATGTGAGATCAATGACATGGGAGTTGCACGCTGGGTCACATGTCTAATAAACAGCACAGCTGACGATCTGCATATTTGCATTCGAAAGCTTAACGGCTGAGAGAGGGGCCATTGCAGCTGTGGATTCCTGAGTCAAACACAGGAAGTGTAATGATGGAGAGCATGACGTGGTCCTCATGAGGCTCCTGTTCCTGACCCCGTGCTCTTGGCTCTCAGGCCCGGGTCCAAACAAAAATCCCTGACAGCACATCATGAGGGGAGTCAACTCGGCCTCATTTCATCTATGTAATACAGCCTGTTCGGACAGAAAAAACCCATTCAACATTTCTGAGTGATCTGTTTGATACTAGTCCAAGGTCTGCCAACATGAAGTCTGATTACAGTTGTTACAGATCAGGGTTTGGACCAAAAACCAGAATCAGCTCTTAACAGCACCACATTTACAACTTTGCAGACTGAGATGCTTTTTGGTTGACCAACTTGTGAATCTCATACAGTGAATCTCAAAGTATTGCCTGAGTCACTTTTTTTTTTTTTGAAAAAAAAAACAAAAAAAGAAAAAAAGAAAAAAAAAGAAATTATATTTTACATTAAAAAATGTTTGTTGTTCAAGATTTTTTATCATGATTTTTTTAGAAATATCACGAGTCACGATTTTATCACGATTCTGTCATGTTGGTTTCACTATTTTGCAAGTTGTCTGAGCATAACAGCCAAACTAATTTCCCTATTATAAAGACAAAGCCTTTTGAGGTAACAAAAAAAAAAAAAAAAACAAACCCAGGGAAGATATTTAGGCCAAAGTGGGCGAGGATAAAAATCTGTCATTATTTTATCTTTGTTATTAAAAAATAAGAACAAAGATACACATTACAACTACACATATGTGACCCTGGACCACAAAACCAGTCTTAGTGTACATTTTTCAAAATTGAGATTTATACAACATCTGAAAGCTGAATAAATAAGCTTTCCATTGATATATGGTTTGTTATAATAGGACAATATTTGGCCGAGATACAACTATTTGAATATCTGGAATCTGAGGGTGCAAAAAAATCTAAATATTGAGAAAATCACCTTTAAAGCTGTCCAAATGAAGTCCTTAGCAATGCATATTACATTTACATTTAGTCATTTAGCAGATGCTTTTATCCAAAGCGACTTACAAATGAGGACAATAGCCTGAGAATGAGAATCAAAACCAACAAAAGAGCCTAATGCAGTACACGTAGCAAGGTTTTTTGTTTGTTTGATTGTTTTACTAAAGAAAACATGTAGATAGAATATAGAAAAAAGAAACCTAGTGTTTTTTTTTTTTTTTTTTTTAAAGAAACATTTAGATAGAATAGAAAAAAAGAAAGCTAGTGTTAGTTTTTCAAGAAATGCTAGCAGTTAGAGAATAAATATGCAATTGATAGAGGGTCAAGTGTGTGTGTGTGTTTTTTTTTTCTTAAGCCTTTTAAGACCCGAGAAAAAAGTTTTAGGAAAAAATACGTTTTTTTCATGTCTTTACATTGTTTAGAGCATTACAAATAATGTAAAAAAAAAAAAAAAAAAAAAAAAAAGATATTTCATTCATAAGTTATGCTATGTACTCGCTAGAGGACATCAGAACTCAATTTCTTTCAAAAATAAAAAGACATGAATGAACATGCAAACATGCATAGGCAAAAACAATAGATTTTTTAAATCACCAATACATTTTTTGAGAAACATCATGACTTATAATTACACAAAGTACAATGTGTTCAATTGTTATGGACATAAATGTACGCATTAATAAATGTACATTTTAATTATACATGTGTGTCTTCTGCAAAAGATTTTATGACTCAAACTGAATGAAATCCTCCTCATGTTTTGGCCATAAAGCCTTTCCAAGTTCCCTATAAGGAGTCCCTAAAAGTCTTATTATGGAATCCTTTTTTTCTTGCTGATATGTTTAAAAACCAAAAAACAGGTGTTTTATTTCATATTGATCCAACCTGACTTAGTATGAAATGCAACAAAGGCCAGCACAATAAGGTCATCTCAGGTCGGGTGTGCCACAGGGTTGCAGTATTCATTCCTCTAAGCACGTATCTGCATTTTTTTTTTCTTGAAAGCGATAACGGTCAGTTTATAGTCAAGCTCCAACTTATTTCTTCCTCTTGTCTAATTGCAGGCAAGAAAAAAAGGGAGTGGGTTCATGACAGAACAAGCAAACAAAAGAGGAAGCCAGACAAATTCCCATTAAACCTTATCCGACGCTGTGCTTCTAAACTCACTCAAATTAAAGGAACAGGCCTCGGAGAGGGCTCATAAATTCAAAGCGTCCTCATGAGTTATAGCACCATGCTGTGAGATGCTGGATAACGGTAGTGCACATTCCTGTAAGTGCCAAGCCATAAACACTGTTTTTACTGCATAGGTTATAGAGTCGGTCAGGTCGCAATATAAACTAACTTATTAGTTAAGTACACCTGCGCTGTCTTTTCTTTCTTCATGTGGTTCCAAACCTGTATGACTTTCTTCCTCTTTTTTTTTTTTTTTTTGTGCACACAATGAATGTCTATGGGATCCAAAGTTGTTTTGGACCCAATGACATTCATTGTGTAGACAAAAACAGCTAAAACATTGTGTGCAACTTATTAGTTAAGTAAACTGCACTATATTCAATTTCTTCAGATTGTTCAAAACCAAAAATGTCAAAGAGGTTTGGAAAAACATGAAGGTGAGTCAACGTTGACATTTTTGCATGAACTATTAAGCAATACCAGTAAACTGTGTCAAAGCTGTGGTTTTACTTCTCAACACGTTGTGTAACAGAACTCAGCGTTCTCAATGGCAGATCCGGTGGCCTTACTGCGAGACAGCAGCACAATTTGCTGATGGCCATTTTGTAGTGCAACAAGGATTAATGTGACAGGAAGTGAATCAGTGTTATATTGTGACATGACATTCATCGGTCACTTCATTGAGCCAACAATGGAGTCGACAAACCAAACAGAGCTCAACGCAAGGGATCGTTTTTGCAGAAATGCCACCCGAACATCCACCTAAATCAAATTTTTTTTTTTAGAAGTTAATCAATTAATATCAACCTTAATGTATGTAATTTTATATATTTTTTATGTAATTAAATATTTTATACAGATATAAAAAAAACTTAAATTGAACTGATAAAATAAATCAAATTATATCTAGAAAAAAAAAATCATTTTTTGAGTAGCACCATGAATAAGAATTACACAAAAAAGTAGGCTACAATGTGTTTAATGTGCAAAAATGCCACCTAAACAAAATATCTCAGAGGCACATATGTAAGGGAAATGACATCAGGATGGTGCAAGAAAAATTTTCAAGTGAGATACTGAATGCCTGTCAACAAGGGTGGAGATTTGCATCATTTCCAAACGAACGCAATACTTTAAAGCACAAGATGCCATCCTGATGTGCCTCCATTCAAACGCTGTCTTTAAAACCTATTGACCTGAACAGCAAAAAAAAACAGACAATAAACACAGCAAACGCAACTGAAAGTTAATGTTGAACGTGAAAGCAGTCTTGGCAGTGCAAGGGTTACTCACACATTTACACACACCAGCAGCAAGTTGTGAAATACTGAAAACCGAACAGCTCCCTCCACATTCTTACCACATCCTGAAACTACGTCAGTCTAACAACACAGCACAAAAAAACCTTATCGCATGAGTGAGATAAACAAACTCCTTCAAAAAAAAAAAAAAAAAAAAAAACTCCTCCTCGCCCTGTCTGCACCACCAAACACGGCTGATATGACCTCCAACACATGCAATTCAAGCAAGCATGTCGGCCTTCCATCCACACACACACACAATGATGTGATATACCTTTGGCTCTCCACTCGCAAACTAGATGCCAACAGTGTCAGCGAGAGCCCACAGATATGGCGGACACACCGGAGGACCGCAATGCTTCACATGCCACTCGGGAACGGGCTGCTCTGCCTAAATGGCAAAAACATGCTGTCGAGCTGCTGATAAGTCATTGACGCAGTAAAGTAATGCAGCACATGAATAAGTGTGTGAATCACGAGCACAAGCACATCAGAGACACGGCAACTGCCTTAACATGCTAGAAAGCACGGCATAATCTGACATGTTATTGGGATTCTTGAAAACACATTGCAGTTACTAAACACAATGCGAGTGGCGTTTTTCCATTCCCTGGTCTTTGTTTTTTCAAGTGTGTTTGGGCCACATGTAACGCTGCTAAAATCATAGACTGTGACTGATATCGCAACACCCTTGTTTTTGGGAAGCCATTCGTTGGTTTACAAAAAGCATGTTTGAGAAAAACAAGTGTGGGAGAAGTTGAGAGGGGAAAAAGAGTGAAGAGAAGAATGACGATAGAGAGTGAGAGATCCTGGCCATCTGTGATGTTGGCTGCAGCCCAAACCACTGCCCCCAGAGTCCAGGCACATGCTTAACTACCTCCCTCTGCAATGGTAGCCTAACAAACACAGTGAGGGGCACCTACACACACAAGCGTTGCAACAGTCACTTATGTTTTATGACTGCACGAACACAAAAATTCAGTGTTTACAAAAAGATAATTGCCCTGCCTCTATGAGTCTGCAAAGTGTGTGTATAACCATCTAAAATGCTACTGCTCCAACTCTGAGGTGCTGTTTGTGACATACAGCAATCTGTTGAATATATATATATATATATATATATATATATATATACACATATACACATACACACATATACATACATATATACATATATAAATATATACATATACATATATACATATACATATATATATATATACACACACACACACACAAGTGTGGACACACTAAATCCATTTACAACTACACTATTAATGCTGTTGTTTGCATAAAATATTAATAGTAATACACTAAATATAATTAATATATATTATGTGTATATAAATACATTTACAATGTTAATATTAACATTCTATTATTATTATTATTATTTGCATAAAATATATACTACTAATAATAATAATATAACAAAAATTCCTATTTCTAATAGGAATAATAATAACAATATGTTAATATTATCATAGTAAATGGTATAATTGTATACACCTTTAAAATACAACAATAATACATTAAATATACACTTTAAATATGTACATATTGCCATTTACAATGATAATATTAACATTTATTATAGCTGTAGATATAAATATATATTTATACATTATATATACACACACATATATTTTTTATTTATTTAAATGTGTATGCAAATATTTCATTAATATATTATTAATATTGATTCTATTATAATTATTTGTAATTGCATAAAATGTATGCTTCTACTACTACTACTGATAATAAATATTTATTATACATATAAAATATATTTATAACACTTTCAGATGAGCAGAGCAAAAATATTGATGACTCATCTTGCACTATACATTACTATCCTATCAAATAAACCAAACTGCCAACGACTAGGAATAGCAACTTGCATGGTTTATGAATGTGACGTTACTAAAGCCTACATCAACGCAGGAAAGAACACTTGAGATTTTCAAGTAATTTAACAAGGTATAGAATCATTTAAACTGAATATACATTTGACATGACTAGAAATGGTGATCTTAACTTGGTGGAAAGCTGGGCTACATATACAAATCCAAGACCTGGCTGATCTCATCTTTACATAGATAGTGGCTGCACTGCAAGCTGGGTCGGGAACAGGCTGCCGAATGTGACCAGTTTATTCGCAACTACAGAAATCTCGAATACGCGGCCCTTCCATACGGAGGGAGCACAAAGGCCTGGACTTGTCAAGACCGAGGGCCAAGAAGAGCCGCTCCGGGTCTATCCCACATTCCACCCACAGATGAAATTCCAGCGAAAATCCAGGCAGAGCTTTGGTGGGTTTCAGAGCAAGCTCTCTGGGAGGCACTTAGTCAGACATTGTGTTTTTAGAGAAGGCGGTTATAGCTGCTGGGCTTTCATGCATGCAACATAACAGACAGAGATAAGGGACAAATGCTTTTTGCACAAAGCTTGCCAAAGCAATGCCATTAAGAGAGGCAAATAGGTCTCAATGCATTCTGGGTCAAACTCCCAATGGACCTCAAAATTGTATTAAAAACCAAGGGAAACCATTATTCCGCTGGCAGAACACCTGTTAGGATGGAGAGCGAGTCAGAAAACCTATGATGCAATGCTAATGCGGTTATTGTTGTTCATATAACAATTCCAACCAATCAGCAATCACTAGTTTGACTAGAAAATCAGTAGCCAAATACATTTGCATATGATTGACTTAAGAGATGCTGATAGCATCTGGTAGACTCAGACAACCACTGAGGCAATACACTGGACAGAAGGGTTATCTAATCTAACTCCCAATACAAGCAGTTGCTTGGTGACATGACCCTTATTATTGACTGACTACATCTTAAATTCTGGGCCTCGAAACCCTGCAGGGCTTCTTTCACTAGCTAAGCATGTTATCTCTCACTGTGTGAGCTTGCTGCAAGACTAGTAAATTTATCATGTACTTTATCAAGTACAGTGAGTGACAATCCTTTGACCTGGAGATATGCGTTATCTCTCATTAAAGATTCGGTACAGGCCGACGATAGATTACAGTTCATCTTAAAAGCGTATGCACCGACTTTACTCAAAATCTAGCACATGAAAGCATTATATTACTCAAAGTGCAAGCAACTGTTTTACTGCTTCATCACTTTATTTATTTTAAAAAGCATGCAACACTTTATATCCGTTTCAGCATGGTTGAAAGAGATGCAATGCTACTTAACCCTTACTGTATCATATATGAATTACTAAAGCCTATCAATTATGAACATGATCAAAACTTTGCTGAAAAGCCTGCTGCACACAGACACATCTACATTTGCTGAATTAATTTCTTAGCAAGTAAAAGACCTTTTAGTATAATTCTAAAAATATCCACCTTTAGGTCGTTACATATGTATTTTTGTTGTGAAATCTTTAATGATTTTTAAAGTAAACATACAGCTTTTGTAATGTTGTTAGTACTCTTTAAAGATGTACATTTCTTACATATCACTTAGTAGATTTACTTGACCATCCATATTTTTTAGACAAATCATGTTAAAATGTGTTTATGAAAAATGATACAACAGGCTTTTCAGGAACATTCATTTGCACCTCTTCATTGCATCATCACTGTATTGCACTGCATTATATGTTTTGACCCCACAATAAAAACTGATATTTATATGCTTTATGTAAGCAGTCTGCTATACTGTTATAAAAATTCATTTATTTACATTACAACCCATCAAAATTCTATCTTTTTGTCCATATAAATAATATCTGCACCAAATTGCATAATTTTGTTCAGTTTGGATCTCTGAGGTATTTTTCTTTCACAAGTGCGAGCTCCATATTCTCACTATATGAGCCATGAAAGCCTGATGCATCAAATGTTATACAAAACATACAAACTCAATAAACGTATATTCTTTTCTAACTATTATTTCACATGTCAGGCTTACAGGGTTAAAAGCACCAGATGAATCATTCAGCTTGTTAGAGTAGCAGAGAAACACCTAAAATCTCCCCAAAGGACACTGAGTAACAAGTTGCAAGAGGGCTGTCCAAGAGAATCCCCAACAAATTCAAACATCGTGTTCGTGTGTGTGTGTGTGTGTGTGTGTGTGTGTGTGTGAGGGGGAGAGTGACACACTTTCAGCCTGAAAAGACTGTCAGCATGTGGCCCAAAGGGACAACAAAACATATTTTGTGTTGCCAACACCGCAGTATGACAGCGACAACAGACAATTAGGGAAAATAACGCTGTCTCTTGTCAAACCCCGACACTTGGGGACTTCTGAGTAAATAAATCAAGACCCTGAACAAGCACAATAATAATTGAGCATGGACAGAAATTGGGCCTCGTCTCAAAGCCTCGTGAGCTGCCTACCTAGTAAGGCTGGGAACCAAGAATAGGTTTCATTAATAAAAAATAGCGGAACTGTTAGATTTTACGAATTCACGAATGTGTATACTTTGCTAAAACAGTCTGAATCTACATTACGAAACATACAGTAATCCGATTCCCCAAAAAATGACTCTTACGATCCGGTTCGTTTTAGTGAACCAAAAGCACTAATCAGTCTGAATGGCTGTTTGTAATGCTGTACTTATAATACCTGAGATTTGTGGTTACTAAATAGTTCATAAGGCAACTAATAGTTAAACACACACACATTAGGAATTTTGTTGCGGTGTTATTTAAAATAAATAAACAAATGAATGAAATGTGTCATTAAAAAGTCATTTGATAACAGAGCGGTTAAAGCAACTTGAATTAGGCTACATTTCCTTTCTCCAACAATTTCTTCAAAAGTAGGCCTACTAAATCTATAGAACAGTCTAGATTGATAAATCCTCCTAAATCGGAACCAGAACTGTTCGATTTCTACAGCAGGCAAAATTTCTGAGCAACATTCGAGCGTTCCGAACATTCGAATAGTTCAGATGCTCCGAAATGATTCGAACCAACGTTCTGAACGCGCGTCTGATTCTCTAGGTAGGCAGCTCGCTAGGTTTTGACACACAGCCAGAATGTTTTGTGCTTTACCTGTGACAGCTGCCTCGGGTCGGGGGCTCCGAATAAAGAGGAACTGGAGCTGAAACTAATGGCTCCCCTCCGGCTGAGAACGTGTTTGGGAACCGGCCTGTCTAGAGGCAAAACCGGTAACTGATAACATAATTCCATTGAATAATATCAACGCTATGGATCCGGATCAAAAATAATTCAAACCCGCCGAAAAAAAGTAGTAAAATAATCAAAGGAATCAAAAGAAGGCGGAGAGGAGAACTTGCATGGAACTTGAGCGCTGTTTGCAACTCTCAAAAAGCACGGGAATCCCCTCTCTTTTAAAATGCAAATAAAAAAAATATCAGTTTAAACGCTCAAGAGGCGAAGTGCTTCATTTTGTTCGGATCGATCTGGTTCTCGCGCACACCGCCGTCATTATTGATATGGTCCATATTTCCCCACGCGCGTGTCTCGTGCTCCATTTCACTCGATTTTTATTCATCAGGCTCGTTTTTTCTTCCTTTCTTCTCCCTTTTCCCATGCAAAGACCACGGCCTGCGGGACGACGAGGCCTCACCTCTATCTTTTTAGTATCTTTAGAAAAAAATGCTTCCTCATTTTTTAAACTCCGTCCAGTCGTGAATCATCATCATCGTGCAAATGGCTCCGCAGTCTCGTCTCCCAAATTAAAACAAAAGGCATGACCACTTCAAACCCCGATGCCGATGCTTGGAGGAGAAAACAGAGATCCGGCGAATATATAAATAAATACGTGAACTTGTATCCGTTTAGCGCCGGATTTCATTCAAGCTCTGCGCTGCATGAACATTTATTCTCCCTCTCTCATTTTTTCTCAATGCAGACACACAGATAGCACCCGTAATTCAGCACACACTCAATGCAGCACTGTATATTAACCAGAAGAAAGTGGCCTTGGTGAAATAAAAGCACGCCCCGCGACCACGCCGTGCGTGTGTTGGTACATGCTGTTCGGTCAGTGTCAAAAATAAAACGCAAAACGGGAAATAAATTACGCTTATTACATACGACAGTCTCAGTTAGTCCTGAACATTGCAAGCTGTTTCCGAACATGCACCACCTGCGAAAGAGATGGGGTTGTACAGAAAGCGTTCGTAAAACGTCCTCGTCTCTCTGAGCCAATAGGCGCGCAGCAGCTCATGTAACGCCCGTTCCCATTGGATTACATTGTACAGCGATTTTGAAACGGCGAATCTCATTGGCGCTGCTTTCAAGACTGATTTATGCACTCGTTCACTGACTGTACGGACCTCAACAAGGGTATTCCACTACAACGGGGTTTGCCCTGCAGCCGGTCTACATCATTGCCAGTGATTACCTTTTCTCGGTATGAGTCATCCAGTTATTCGTGAGCAATGAGCCCCTGTTAACTTCTCTCAATAATAAAACCTATGAGTAAACGTGTTTTTTTTTCTTTTTGAAAAAGAACATTTCACTCTTCATAGTTTCCTCCTTTCTCATTATTTAAGGACCCTGCAGAAAAACACCCCTTCGTAAATTGTTCAGCTGGTTAGCTGTTTGACCAGACCAACTGACTTAGGTTTCCTAAACCCTTCTAAAGCCATGCTGAGAGACCATCAAACCATCATACGCTGGTTTAAGCTGATTTTTTTAAGCAGGGTAAAGAAACCTGGAAATCAAATGTATATATAATCCAGTGAAATGTAATGTTCATGTTATCGTACCTGTAGGCCTATGGCAGATCCATGTGATTTACATTTACACATTTAGCAGACGCTTTTATACAAAGAGATTTACAAAGAGGAACAGAAGCAATTTGTCAAAAAGCCAACAATCTTCATAATATAAAATGCCAGGTTTAAGAGGAGAAATGCTCAAAAGAAATGTTTTTTTTTTTCTTTTGTATGTGTGATTACACTTAGTATATTACACATACACATGAGCTCGTTTCTTTCTTCCAGTTTTGCCTTTGCAGTGTTTGTTTGCTTAAGACATAAGTGTACCACAGAGAACTTTGTAAATTTAAACAATAAGCATATTGTCAGGCATTACCAGATAATTGCATGACAACACATAGTCAATAGCAGTCTCTAAGTATCACATTGTGTGCTGAGGTACAAATTGCATGGAAACGCAAGTCATAATCATGAACTAAGGCTTATGGTCTGTTACAGTTTCAACAAAAAAATTTAATGTGAAAAAATATACCCTTAGGTTTACTAACTGAAATTCATCCTCAAGGTAATTGTGTGAGCCAAATAGTATACACTGTTAAAAATAAAAGTTCTTTATTAGTTCTCTATGGCTCCATAAATAACCTTTCACATCAAGAACCATTTTTGGGTTCACCAAAGAAACTTTCAATGAACAGTTCTTAAAAGAACCATTTTTTTTTTTTCTATTTGAATAATTTAAAGGACTTTTTTTCGACTATAAACAACCTTTTGTGCGATGGAAAGGTTCCATGGATGTTAAAGATTCTTCATGGATCCATCAATCCCAATAAAGAACCTTTATTTTTAAGAGTGTACAACCTTTTTATTGCACAAAAGGTTCTTTATAGTGGAAAATATTCTTCAGATTATTATATATATGTTCTTCACATTGAGAAAAATAAGTTCTTTAACTTTTCACTGAAGGAACCAGAATGGTTCATCTATGGCATTGCTGCAAAAATACCCCTTTTAGAACCTTTATTTTTAAAAGCGTAGAGCCATTTTCTTACCATTATCCTTTCTTTTGCAATCACTCAAGCAGACATTTACCTAGAAGCAAAATAATCAAGTTCGACCCACTCTGTGCAAGTTCAACCCACTCTTTGGGTCATTTCAATTTGTCAATTTAAGTCGTAAAGCTTTGCAATGTTAGCAAATGTTTTAACTTGAGTTGCTGGAGACCAGGGGACAATAGTGAAATGTGCCATGGCAACAGAGGCCATATGCCAGTGGTGAGTATAATTGCTCCATCCCACCCCCTCCTCACTGCTCACAATACAATTCTGCACAACCAAACCCCAGACCATGCAGTCCTAATCCGTTTCTAGGCATCCTGAATATACACTGCCAAATCACACAGGTTACTAGAGTGCTTTACCCCAGTGCACACCAGAACTTCTTGGAAATATTATGCAAAAGCTTTGAGATTATTTTTTGCATGCATTGTTGATCTATGTTGATATATTACTAGTTTTAGTGTGACTTAAACACTGGGACTAAACAGAGAAAGCAAACACAACACACTTAAAAAGATAAGACGTCTGGCATCATGCCTATCTCTGCCAGTGTAGTTATTAACAGATCTGTTCATTCATTTACTTTTACAATACCGTTTAATCAGTGTCAAGGACCGCTTCCCGTCCACTACCGTTGGCCCCCGCGTGCTGCTCATTTGGGAGTCTCACATTTCCTGACTGAGGGGCAATCATTTCATTAATGGTTTGTTTCTGAGGCTTAGTTTGCCACAAATGCCGTTCCCCAGGCAGACGTGCTTTGCAGGAACAGCCTCCTGAGGAGACAATGATGAGGGGTGGCGAGCAGCACGCCTGCTAATTCCCCTCGAGACTCCATGTATCCACTTGCAATGTGACCCTGTGCTATGCAGCAGTCATCAGGAGACCATAAACAAGGGGAGCACCGGCATAATTGATCCTCCTGCTTGACGTCAACCGGCCCACTGGTGACTTCCGCTTTGTTTTGACTGCTGCATGTGGTTTTGAAAAAAAATGAAGATATGTGAATGTGACAGTTCTGTCTTTTTTCCATACAATTTCTATGTATAATTTAAATAAATGTAGAAATCTGACTCTTTTTTGCACTTGACAGACATTTTAAAAATGGTGAGTGAAAAGAGTGTTGTAGGTTAAAACACTATCTATACAAGTATGCAAGTTTTTCCATTAACTCCTTGTAGAATAAAATTTATGCTCAGTTGCCATCTTGTGGTGATACAAGGTAAGTGCTAGGTTTTTTTTTATTATTATTTTTTTTTTACCCTGCTTTCGATCAAGGGTTTTTAAACAGGGGTCTGGGGGAAAGTTTACAAAAAAAAAAAAAAAAAAAAAAAAAAATTACAAAAAGAAGAAGAAGAATATTAATTAAAATAAAAATAATATACATTTGACTTAAATGAATAAATACTACATCTAAAGGTACTAATGTGAGTAGAAAATATTTTCCAAATTTATTTCACACAAATTTATAATATTCATTTTTTTTTTAAGTATAAATTGGGTGTTTACACAAGAAAATATATAGCTGCCTTATAAATTGTAGGATGGGGGTCACTTGCACAAGCATGATAATATTTGTTGGTCTGTGGCATCTAACAAATAGATTGAAAACCTATGATTTAGAACTTACTATATTTATGAGAAAACAAACAAACAAACAAAAATGTGTGGATAACATTATGTAGCTAATTGAATAAATTATGTTTGACAGCATCTCTGGTCTGGTCACTTTTTCATCATACAATTTACATTACTATTGTACCCCTTTAGAGTTACAAAATAATTCATGTTAAAAACATAACTTTAGTACCAATTTTGTACTAGTATTCTAATTTCATGCATTGTCTTGTATTTAATTAAAATGTAATAAGGCATCAAAAATAATTCTCATTTGTTTAGTTCACAAACACTTCAGTTTGTTCACAAATATCTTGAAAAATAAATCAGTTTTTAGTTTATTGCAGTATACAGTAGCAAAATATGAATAACATTGTTCATATTAGCATATTGAAATATATTGCTGACAACATTCTCTGACGTGAGTTAATGTGGAGGTCACGCTGCTCATTTTGAACATTCATTTTTATTATTTTAGACCCGACTCATTATAAGACTTTTATATTTTGCAGTGTTTGCACAAGCAATGTAGTTTGGTTGAAAATGCATTTAGACGTCACTACGTTTGTCACGCAATGGTCTTGAAAACAGCAATTGGAGAAAAACACCACAAGATGGAGATCTTGCATCAGAAAGAAAATGCATCAAATGCACGCACACAATTTAAGACTCTAGCTAAAAAGCTGTATAGACATAAAACCTAACCTTTTATCCTCTCCAGTCCTCATCGTACAGGTTTAAAGTCAGATAACATGGGTTCATACTTCATCCACCAAACATCTTCCATCAAAAGCTTCCACTCTCTGCTCAAGCACCAGGCACTGAAACCTAATGAACCTTGTTGGTAACCATGTTAAACTGGCCTGAAGTTACCTGAGCTCATGACTAGTTCCATGCATAATTCATCTCCTCAGTAATCTACTCACCTTCAGAGAAGGAATCTGACTCCATTAGCCTGTCTACCTGCCCTGGAGAAGGACTTAAGTTTGGAGTCTGTTAACAGGTAAGAAAACTAATTATCTTCTGTGGGATCTGGAGCAGTATTGCACTAGTGAAGCCATTTTTTGCTTCTTACTTCTGCAGTCAGCCATTGTAAAGCTCAACAGAGATATGAAGGCTGTATAATTTTTAGAACTAGTTAATATTCTATGAAGGCTCATTACAAAAGATGGAATTATTCAGGGGTGGGGGTTGGAGGTTATCAGAGAATCCATGTCAAACTCTCGTTTGGACAGGTATTTATATATATATTCTCTGCAATAACCTTCCAATGGATGTCCTTTCTTACAATTGCTTGTGAACTTATGTAAACAAAAAGTCAACCAGGTCTGGGTTGATGTGGAAAGAGTGACGTTGTAAGTCTCAAACCAAACGTCATTTCCTTGCAAACACAGAACGTTCCCTCATTTGTTTTCCTTTTGGGAACAAAATAAGAATGTTCTGTGAATGCTTTGTTGTTTCTTTTTAATCAAAAGCTAACCTTCCCTGAACATTGTAGAGGGTTTTTTTTCCACATTTTGTGACAACCTAAATGGAATCTACACAAAACATTCCCTAATGGTTATTTTTAGGTTTAGATTTATAACCAAAAGCTAACCTTCCCAGAACGTTGCAGGGATGTTTTCATGACAGCCTAAAGTGAACCAATTCAGAATGTTCCCTAATGGTTATTTTTAGGTTTTATTTTTATAACCAAGAGCTAACCTTCCCCGAATGTTGCAGGGATTTTTTTTTTGTTTGTTTTTGTGACAACCTAGAGAACCTACACAGAACATCACGGACAGTTACTTTTAGGTTTTATTTCTTAAAAAATAATTAAATTTTGAAACCATTTTTATTTTGTTATCGCATTCCCAAAACATTCTGGGAACCAAAAACTGCAAGCTATAGGCTGTATCTTCATCACCACCCAGGAGAACTGTACCTAACCTACTGTCTCATATATTAACGGTGTCTTTGTTCTTTTGATGTTAAGGTAATGGTTTAAGATCATGGCTGAAGAAAGGCAACGGGCCCTGTCCACATCAGGAGAGGCTCTGTACCAGGTTCTTGGCCTTGACAAGAACTGCACTCATGATGACATCAAGAGGTCCTACAGGTAAGACGTGATCCACAACCTATTTATCCCAAGGTGCATTTACTGTATGAAGTTTGGATTCTACTTAGGATAGAGAAAGTGCCAAACTGCAACTCATTTCTCTATAATCTCAGCCTTCAGTTGCAGTGGAGCTGCATGAATATAATATGACTTCCACAAAACTAAAATATTCATTATGCTGAACAGATGGCATCCCTTATTTTACTGGGATCAGGAATGATGAAGGAATCTTAGATACAACAGCATGTTCAGGGGTGCACGACGTGTGCATGAATGATTCTGCACTATAATTTACATAGCTCCATGGAAACGTGCCAACCTTGCCTTTGGTGGTAATATCTTGACACTTATGCCATAACGTTTTGCTTTCACTTGTCAGTTGGTTTAACAAAACGTTATGCTGCAGCAGAGCAGGGCAACCTGGGAAAACCTGGAGAAAAATATTCATAGCATCATTCTTTGTCATACATATAGGAGAATATATATGTAAGACAGTAAATATTTTTTCTTTTCTGTGGCTGCTTATATATATATATATATATATATATATATATATATATATATATATATATATATATATATATATATATATACAATTTTCCAAGGCTGCAATTTATGCACAACCTGTGGTGTTTCTGTGCCTCGTATGCTAAAACACGAAGATGTCAGAGAGCTTCATTAGACAACTTCATTTCTAACACCATACTGATGTTCCAACAATTATAGTGTCTAATTGTTCTAATTTACACGTTGTTCAAGCAGGCATTTATATGGTTAGCATTTTAACAGCACTTGTTTGCTGTTAATGAATATATAATCATCACAACTCTTGCAGACGCCATTGGCTTAATCAAAAATTAACAAGCAAGCGTGCTCGGAGCATAATAAATTATAGATTAATTTTTTTTGTTTTTGGTTAAGCAAAAAAATGGAGATTATTTTCATGTAATGATTTTAGCTGTTCTTTAGCTGATCTTAGCTGTTTTTTTTTTTTGTATTAATAGATTTATACTACTCCACGCCTTTTACAAATACCATAAATATTTATAGTTTGCTATCTGATCATCCACAACCATTTTGAGCTTAAGGATATTACATTTCACAGCATTTTAAAATGTCAAACTCTTCCTTATTGCTGCAGAGACTTTTGAAGAGTGTTTGCACAGAGTTTGGACATGCTGGCATTCATTCAGAGCAGACCTGAACTGAGTCAGAGACAGAGACATTTGCAATGCACTGCTGGTTCTAATGGGAAAAATGTCAGACTTGGTGACGTTCCTCTCTTCACCAGCCCTCATGTGCCGAGGAGCTTTTGGAGGCACTAATGGGGTCTGCGGTCTTTCCGACACATAGACAGGTCAAGCAGCATGCGCACAAGACATCTAGCCACAAAAGATCACACCCTGCTGAGATCATCAATCAGACAGACAGCATTTTAAACTGGCACATGTTAATGAGTCTCCTCTTACTGTGCGCGAGTCCAGAAGTATTTGTGTTTCCTTTTTTAAGCTAATGGTTGTTTTATGTCACCCTCATTAGGGGAATACAAAGAGTCAAAGTGCACATTCTCGCCGAGATTCTATATTTCTAAGGTCATTTAAATATACTTTCTGACATTTATGTTGATCTTAGGGTCTTTCAACAACTTCTGTTCTTTACATTTTCATTCCTAAGACTTCTATATGATCCTCAGGTCGGTGAAGCTCTTTGCAGTCAGTTTTTCGAAGAAATTTTTCATTTTTAAATGTCCTTGCCTGATTTTTTTTTTTTTTTTTTTTTTAGGAAGCTTGCTTTGAAATATCATCCTGACAAGAACCCAGAGAACCCCGATGCCACTGACAAATTTAAAGAGCTCAACAATGCTCATGCGGTGCTGTCTGACGTCACTAAGAGGAACATTTATGACAAGTATGGCTCCCTGGGTCTGTATGTGTCGCAGCAGTTTGGGGAGGAGAATGTGAACACATACTTTATGCTCTCCAGCTGGTGGGCAAAGGTGCGGTATCATCCTTTTTTGTGTTTACATTAAAAATGAGAACTTTAGGGAACAATTTTTGCCTGACCTGACCCTTGAAATCTATTCCTGTTGGTGTAACCTACACATTAAATAATATTAATGACATTATACATTAGTCTACCATTTAAAAAATATTTTAAATAATATTTTTGCAGCTAATTGTGATTTTTTTTTTCCCATGTACTTGATTTTGTATGTACTTGAAACTGTTTAAATATTTTAATATTATTTATTTTACATAAATAATAAATTCTACATCGACTAACAAAAATACTTCTAAAGCCTTTATTAATCTTTGTTAAAAACAATTCAACATTTACTTATACATTATGAATTTAAAAAGTTGTATCTGTTCATAATTTTTAATGGACCTTAGCTAACAGTGAACAATTACAATTTCATGTTAACAAAGAATATTAAACACTATAACAAATGTATTGCTCATTATCAGTTAATGCATTAACTAATGGAACCTAATTGTAAAGTGTTATCCAAAAATGTGTATAAAAAAGACAGAATGAGACTGAATATTGTAATATTAACTCTGGAAGATAAATCATAGAATATTATTGCAAAATGAACAAGTCAATAAAGCTTTATCCTAATTTATATAAATGCATCTACTCACTAAATAGTCATATTTTATATTTACATTATAGTATTTGTGTTACAGTGTATTTATGTGAGTAATACTACTAAACTACATTAATTAGCCATTTCTTTTGCTAATATTGTTTTTGCTGTTATAATAAAATTACATGTTATATTATTATGTATTAACTTAATATATCTAAGTAAATTATTTAACTTTCTAATGTAATATTATATAATACAGATGCTGTAATGTCGATATTTTGAATGCATTTTTATCTCAACTAAACCCTGACACTGTGTGCCTGTCTGATTTTGAACATTCTCATTTATAGGGTCTGTTTGCCATCTGTGGCTTGCTGACAGGTTGCTATTTCTGTTGTTGTCTGTGCTGCTGTTTCAACTGCTGTTGTGGGAAATGCAAACCACACACACCTGGAGAAGAGGACCCGGAGTTCTATGTGTCTCCCGAAGACCTGGAGGAGCAGATCCGTACGGACAACGAGAGAGGTAAAAGGACATGCTGACGTGTTCTTTAGGTGGTCACACTCAGTTTTGAAACAGCATATGAGCACAGAACACACCTCAGTCACTCTACAGCCAGAAAAAAATGAATGAAAATGGTTAAAAGAAGCACATCCCAAAATTACTGCATCACATTTTGTTCTCGATAACAGCATCTTCTAAATGTCTTAAATGTTAATCTTCAAAATAGATTGTTTTATGGAAAGCGGAAAGGCTTTATAAAGACTTAAATATTACATATTGTGCTATCGTTCTAAAATTAATTTCAGAATAGCTTTATATGATAATTTTCTAATTAAAAACATGTATTAAATACTTAAAAAGAACAACAAGCTTTGATGTAGCAGATCACGGCTTATCAGTTGAGGGAAGCGCTTTTAAGAAGGTTCAACTAATGTAATAACTCATCCTACTTACAAAAATAAACAGTTGAGACTTCTGAGCCAGATGTTTGGATATAATACGCTGTTGTTCTGCCAATGAGCTGTAGGAGGTTTTTTACATCTTGTGCTGCAGTCCCTCACAAAAGTGATAATTACAGTCTGAGTCATTTCTCAAAGTGTGTTTGCATACTAGTTTTTTATAGCATTCTCACAATAAAAATAAACAATGTTTTCTTTCCCTGCATTTGAAAGGCAGCACGCAAGATGGTACAGACCAAAAAAAATTTGCCTTGTTTTGTCTTATATTAGATTCAAGCTACGTCTATGTAAAAATACACTGTAGACAAATCAAAGTTGACTTGCGCTTCCATTTTAGTTGACTTCTATTCACCTAGACAAGCTGAGAACACAAAGCACACAAGATCCCACTTTTTTATACTAATGAAGTATAGCAGGCACCTGTTTTATAGCATTTATATTTGTGTAGCACGAGAAAAAAATCAGTAAATGTTTCATAGACTGATACCCAAGGCATGCCCTACACATTAAACAATAGTATTTATATTATATATTAGTCTACCATATAAAATAATTTTATTGTTCATATTAAATAATATTTGAGCTAATTTTTTTAGGTTATACTTTTTTAACTGTGTCTTTCAAAGCATTTATATGAGTCTAGGACCACATTACACATTAAATAATATTAATTATATATTACTGTACCGTGTAAAAATAATGTTATTAGTCATTAAATAATACTTTCGCAGCTAATTTAGATTATTTTTTTGGTTACCTGAAAATATATTTTTACAGTGTATTTTATTGTCTGTTTGATAGCATTTATTAGTGTAGGATACAAAAAATCAATAAAATGTTTCATAGACTCCTGTTAAAGTCATATCTTGCTGAAGTAGTCTTAAAAATCTTGAAAGCTACTCTTTTAGTGTTATCTACAAGTTAAATAATATTTTATATTAGTCTACCATGTAAAAATAATTTTATTATTCATACTAAATGATATTTTTGCAGCTAATTTAGGTGATTTTTTTAGGTTATAGTTTTTTAGGTTATTTTTTCATTGTATTTTAATGTCTGTTTCATAGCATTTATATTAGTGTAGCACACAAACAAAAATCTAAAAAATAAAACAATGTTTCATAGACTCCTGTTGAAGTCATATCTTGCTGAAGTAGTCTCTAAAATTTTTGAAAACTACTCTTTTAGTGTTACCTACACGTTAAAGGGATAGTTCACCCAAAAATGAAAATTCAGTCATTAATTACTCACCCTCATGTCGTTCCAAATCTGTAAGACCTTCGTTCATCTTCGGAACACAAATTAAGATATTTTTGATGAAATCCGAGAGCTTTCTGACTCTGCATAGACAGCAACGCAACTGTAATGTTTAAGGCACAGAAACATAAAATAGTCCATGTGATATTAGTGGTTCAAAATAATAATTATTAATAATAATTAAACAAAAATAAACATTCCAGTTGCATTGCTGTCTATGTAGGGTCAGAAGCTCTCAAGATTTCATCAAAAATATCTTAATTTGTGTTCCAAAGATGAACAAAGGTCTTACAGGTTTGGAACAACATGAGGGTGAGTAATTAATGACAGAATTTTCATTTTTGGGTGAACTATCCCTTTAAATAATATATATTAGTGTCCCATGTAAAAACTATTTTATTATAATATTTCGGCAGCTGACTTTTTAGGCTACCTGAAAACTTACCTTGTTTCATAGCATTCATATTAATGAATAATGAATAATGTTTCCAACCACGTCCCTGGAGGTCCCCTAACACTGCATGTTTTCCATGTCTCCCTAATCAAACACACCTGATTCAGATCATCAGCTCATTAGTAGAGACTCCAAGATCTGAAATGGGTGTGTCAGACAAAGGAAAGATGCAAAATAAGCAGTGTTGGGGGGCCTCCAGGAACGTGGTTGGGAACCACTGTCCTAGACTTCATATCCTGCTGAAATTGTCTCTAAAAATCCACCCCTGTGGTCTTAGAATCAGAAAACTCTCAGGATTAGGTAAGCCAGTGGACAGTGGGCTGCCCTTCAAATCAGCGATACTGAGCCAGCTCAATGAGGTCAGAAAAGCGCAGCCAGCAGGGGCAGGCTAATGGCAGATTGCTGGGACGTCCTTGGAGCGTACAAAACACTTTTCATTTCAGCAGGAAGTTCAATTAGGAGTGTGAAATGGCATGGCATTAGACGCTGTAACCTCTTGTATATTCCATATTGATCATATGTGACCTCTTTTACCTGTGATTTTGGTTTTCCAGATGGCGACACTCCGATTGTGATGCAGCCAACCAATGCTAGTGAGAAGACCCAGCTGATCGGTGATGGACACAGAACATATACCTAAATGAAAAAATGTGACGATAGATGTTCGTTTTAAAATTCTTTTTGAATATATTGGTGTCTTTTACAATATACTGTTTATGTTAGGACTGAGAAAGCTAAAAATACTCAACTTCTTAAACTTTGTTTAGCCATGCTGTCTGTAAATAACAGATATTATATTATTCTTACGCTTCATGTGGAATTAAAACTGATAATGTGATAAAAACTAATGGATGATTCTCCTTTAAATAATATTACGTACACTCAAAAAAATATCAGAGCCTAAATTTAAGATTTTTGTATTTAAATTTTCCATAAAATTTTCATCCATTTGGACATTTTTAACATAAACTAATAAACGTAATGTGACACATATTTGTCAGTCATTCATTCAGTTATTCATTGTGAAAACACTTAGATTTATTCAGTTAAAAAGTATCAAACATGGTTCAAATATAGCTATGGAATATTCAATTAACTGCAATTAGTTAAAATGTATGAGATGGAAAGAAATTTGATTTATTGATTATAAATATGTACATCCGTCTATTAGTATTTAAAACAGTCTAAAGAGTTAAAAGTCTACTAGTATTAACATTTATTAGTACTATTACAGAAATCTTACCTGTTCCATTTATGTATGACTGACAAATATGTAACACAATAGGTTTACTAGTTTGTCTATGTTAAAAGTGTGTTGTGTTGTGTGCAAGTCAAATTCATAAATTCGAAATTTAGGCCAATTTTTGGAGTGCATATATTACAGGTTTTCAAAATATAAATTCAGATATTTCTGTACATTTAACAGTGGTTTTAAATAACTAGAGGCGATTCTAGGATTTTTTCCAACTGGGGGGCACAAAAGGGGCCACAATTAATACAGAGGGGCCAATCTTATATTTTGTATTTAACTGTAGATATCTAAATCAGTTAAATAACACATTTTATTTGCTTTGTGACAGTACTCTACATGAATATAGATGGGATATTCATTGCTTCACAAAATCTTAATGCAGCATAATGTGTACAGAGCCAGCCATTTGGTCTGTTTTCAGACATTTTGTTTGCATTTGAATGAACATTTCATGCTTGAGCTCCACTGAATGTTAGTATAAAACAGCAAAAACAATAGATTGCTACTTTAAAGAAACAAAAACCAAGTTTCCTTCGAGCCGGATTCGAACCAGCGACCTAAGGATTACAGTGAGTCCTCTACAGTCCTCCGCTCTACCAACTGAGCTATCGAAGGAACACGGGTTTAGCGGCTCGATCTTGAAGTTTTAAAATAGCTAAAATGCCTGAATAGTATGTATATATTAAATACACTTATATTGCACATAAAAAAATTAACAAGTAACTTATATGTAGATTTCTGTAAAATAAGACCAGGAACTGCCGTTGGTTTTTGACGTTAATTTGACAACGTGTCATTTCTAGACTAAATGTGATATATATATATAAAATTTTTCTCTATTTAATTTTCCTCCTATTTGATTAGAAAGCAAAAACCCGTAACTTACGCTAGTAAAAGACACATTATCGTTTCATAATAACAAAACTGAAATAATGTAACCCACCGTTCAACATTAGCCTACAGATACGCTAACAAAGTGAAAAATGTCGGAAGCATTGATACATGGTATTAATAACACCAATAAGAAGAAATGTGCATATGAAAAAAAAACTTGCTAAGTTGTATTGCGTTATTTAGGCTAACTGGGACTTATAGCACTTGCGTGTTGTCACCCTCCGCGGGCTGGATTCGAACACGTGGTCTGCGCGACCGAGTCATTTTTGAAGTCCCGTTCTGAATCAAATGATTCACGATTCGCGATCCGATTGGAGCGCTTCGAAACAGTGAATCATCACATGCCCACCTGCTTTTTTCACTAATCGCGCCCTGGACATTATATTGATTGATATTTATTATTTTGTGTATATTATTTTTAAAAAAGCATATTACATGTTTATGTTTATGGTTTAATAAAATGAATAAAAATGTTTCTTCAAAGATGTGTTTTTTTGTGTGTGGGATATGATTTGATTGACATGATTTATCAGATTTAATTTATCTGATCAAAAGACACTTCAAATGTTCAAATGTAAAATGTTTTATTAAAACGAATACACGTAATATATAAAACATATACAGGAAAGAAATTATTTATTGAAGAGGATACAGTATTGAGGAGGATACAGGACAATATGAAAGAGTGGGCCCATGTAATATAATATATACAATAAATAAATTATTGAGGAGGATACAGTATTGAGGAGAATATAGGACAAATGAAAAAGTGGGTCCATGTAATATATACAAAATATATACAGGAATGATATTATTTATTGAGGAGGTGGAGTTTGGCCTTTATTTTGCTGGTGGTGTTCTGCCAACCAGTCATCTAAAGATTTGCCATTTGAGGCACACGAGCAAAATGTGGCATTACCATATCGGCTAAGGCCAAACTCTGTTGTTTTGGGCTGCCCACATTTGCTGCACGTGTTAAAAGTAACCCCTCGCACATACTTCCTTTTATGGACTCCGCTTTCCTTCTCCAGAGCCCGCTGGCACCTGTTCCTCTGGGTGTAACGGGACACAGGAGCATCAGACGCAGGAGCAGGCGGAGCTGGGTTAAGGACTAGTGTGCCTAACAATGACCCAGGTGCTGAAATGGGCTGCACAACTCCTGGTGCTGTGGGGGCAGGTGCAGTGGGGCACTCTATGGTGGCAGCAGCGTGCCGTCGACCTGGTCGCAAAATTGGAGCCTGTCTTTCTCGATTTGGCGGAAGGATAAATGGATGTTTTGGGCCTGATGTCAATGGCGCTTCATCCAATCTTTCCCTCGGTGGAGGAAGCTGCGTATCAGCCACAGCAATTGGGTCAGGTGGAGTCAGTCCCTGAGCGAGGACACTCATTTCCTGATTCTTCCGCCGCCGCTGAAACCTGAAAATAAATTACTTGTATTAAATATTTGTTTAGAAGTATTCAGTTAATTTGAAGCAAATAATGTGCCTTGCTTACCACTGAATGAGTGTCTTCTGGTTTAGCTCAAACAGCTGGATCATTGTTTCATCCATCAGCCTGCGACTGTTAAGCACCAGCTCTCGGATGTGGTGGTAACCCTGGGGGTGCAAACTCCAGCCTTCTTGGTTGGCGACTTGTGTAAAGCACAAAGCTTGATACAAATGGCCTCAACCAAGCAGCTGGTGCTGGGCCACTGTGCTGGACCCCCAGGATGTCCAACCAGACGGTGTGACTACGGACCGTGCTTTAAACTCTCCATGTGTGAGCTGAGGCTGATGTCGAGGCTGATAGTTGACCCGCTGTTAGTCAGTATCAGGGAGAGCTGTCCACAGCTGGATGGCCTCTGTCACCTGCAGGTCAGTGAGGTAAGGAGCCTCATGAAGACCCACCAGGTAACCAGCCAGATCCTGGACCTTGTCCCACCCAGCGATGCCATCAGGTCCAATGACTGTTCCCTAGTAAATGCAGATTAATGTGGAATAAAATAAGATTGGAATTAAATAAAGCCCTTAAAGTTTCTTACCTGATCCTCGTCGGAGAGACTGCTTCCAGTGTCGGATGGCTGTGACGGCACTTGAAGGGGTGGAGGCAAGATGCTGTCCTTCTCCACCAGATGATGTGGACGGCTCAGCCAGTGATGCTGGGGACTGAGGCAGAGGCAAAGATGAGGGGCTGTTTTGGAGATCACGGCAGGGGTCATCCTCATACAGCACTGGAACTGTGATGTCCTCCATGATCTCTTCCTCAAATCATCTTGCAGGTCCTGGTCATCAACTTCCTCCACCAGCCTGTCTTCCTCCTCTGGGTTCTGGAGCACTGGAGTCAGTGTTTTGCCAGTCTGGCTGTAAAGGTACTCCATTCCCAGCAATTCACCTACAAGAATAAAATGGGGGGGGAAAGAAAGTGTTCTTAATATTTTGTCTAGTACAAAATATTATTAGACAAAATATTATACTTTTTTACGTTCACTATTGTGACCGGTGGGATTAAATGGGTTAACCCAAAAAGTAAGGCTCTAAAAACATTACTGACTGGTGTTTTAGTGCATTTCCTGAAAATATGGAAAAAGGGTCTCAATGAAATATGTGCAGTTTCACATGGTTACTGCAAATTGTCACATGACCAGAGCAGTTTATTTCCTGTTTTCATCATGAGAAGATGATGGCTGCATCAAAGATCCAAAACAAAAGGCTGGTAAAGTGTGTTAACATATGACAAAGATTTTTGGTCCACATTATCTTTAATGTGTCTAGTATTAATATATGAATTCACAATTATTCAGTTTTGTTGAGTGTGGTCATAGAATGAGTAAACATTCCGGTGGGATAACAGTGAATTTAGGTATACATATAAATCCAATTGCAGTTGTTAGTGAAAGCTGCACTAAAATGTTGCAATGACAAATATTGCACTAAATTAAAAGTTCAAATGTTACAAATAAGTTACAATACTGATGTTGTAATACTGGTAGCACTAATATAACAATTTTATGATATATATTACAATAAAGTAACAATTTTGAAACACGTTGATGGTTGTATTTTTTTTTTTTTTTGTATTTTAACTCAGTATTCCTATCAGTGTTGTACAAGGGTTTTTATGGTAACACTTTATTTCTATAGTCCACTTTAGACATTCTACTAACAGTAAGTAACTTTGCAACTACATGTCAACTAGCAGTCATTAGAGCAATAGTAGACTGTCTGCTTAATATCTTCTAACACTTTATTTTGATGGGTCCACAGCATACAACATACTGACTATAAGAATCTTTGCAAGTATACGTCAACTTACTCTTCTAACCCTAAACCTAACCTAACAGTCTACTCTGAGAGTTAGTAGACATGTAGTTGCAAATTAATGAGAATTAGTTGACATGTAGTTACAAAGTTACTTATAGTTAGTAGAATGTCTAAAGTGGACTATCAAAATAAAGTGTAACCGTTTTTATACATAATAGTAACCCTAGAATGTGATGAAACAGAGTTTAAAATAGCTGAGCTATTTGTGACCGACCATAAAACACAATTTTTCACACACTTTTCCAAAAGATTTTTTTTTTTTTAATAATTATTGATTATTTCAAAGGGTTACTAATAACACATCATCTGGATATTTTTATGTCTGGAAAAAAAATGGGATTAAACAGGTTAAAGGCTAAATAGATAATTTAGTAGAATATTACAAAAGAACAAATGAATGAATTTATTGCCTGTATATGCTCCAAGAGGGCGATAGCACTCATCCCAGGGCTTCCCAAAGACTGTTCGGCTAAGCTGGTCCACAGCCTCTCTCATGGCACTGCCATATGACCGGATGGAGGGCGTTCCTTTTATGGCGTCTTCCATCCGGTCATCATTCCAACGCATCAAGCCCTCAAGGAGATAGGCCTGAAAATGCGCATCACTGGCACTGGTTCCTAAAAGTTAAATAAACAAAAAAGGCTTTTATATGTCACATGTACAAGATATAGACTACACATGAGGTGCTATGAAGTAACTCATTACATGTAATAGAGTAATATAATTACATTAAAAATTATTGTCATTATAACCAGAGTTAATAGAAACTACAGTAAAAGAACTGTAATTTATAAACTGCATTTATTAATGTGACATTACTTTAAAGTAATGGAAGCAGTTACAGTGCTTATATTTTTTACAGAAAACTTAGTAATCCATATGTATGTAATACCTGGAATAAAACGGTTCATGTGGAGGTGGAATGACTCCAAGGAGGTAAAGCCACGGGCACACCTGTAGCAGCACAGCTCCACACCGCCTTTCTTCAGTGTCCCTGTCTTCATGTAGAGCGGAAAGTTCTCTGGGTCTTGGATACACTGAACGTGCTTCCACTGTTCCTTCCATATCTGGCGCCATGAGGAGTCGGGTTGATGCTGCCGATTCGCAGTGAAAAAAGGGGTATGCATACATTTTCTGAAATGAAAATCAGAAAGAGACTATTACCTCTAGCAATCTGAAAGATATCTGTACGTTAAGTGTTTAATGATAATTTAACAAGCTACACGTAAACTGTGGTAATAAACATGACCATAAGCTAGCCTGATGATGAGTTTTCTACAGAAGACAGGAATCCCTGATATATCAAATGTGTAAAGTCAAATATGAAGTCTGAAATTTCCTTTTAGTAACGATTTTAGGGGCCCAGGATTGCCAGGGGGCTCAGAGGAGGTCACTAGTATTATTACCAAATATAAGTAATATATATTTACATTTACATTTAGTCATTTTGCAGACGCTTTTATCCAAAGCGACTTACAACTGGGGAGTACATAAAGCGATTCATCTTAAAGATGCAAACAGACAGAGGAAGTGCTCGTAATACCAAGTCTCAGTCATTGTTCAAATAAGTACTAGCTAGAAAGGGAAGGAATAAATAAAGAGAAAGACAAAGGTTTTTTTTTTTTTTTTTTAGGATGAAGTCAAGTAGTGTCGAAAGAGATGAGTTTTCAGCTGTTGCTTGAAAATTGTCAGGGAATCAGCATTCCGGATAGGGGTGGGAAGATCATTCCACCAGCCAGGAGCAGTGAACGAGAATGTTCTGGAGAGTGATTTTGAGCCTCTCTGTGATGGTACCAAGAGGCGTCGCTCACTAGCGGATCTCAGACTTCTGGAGGGGAAGTAGATTCGTATAGTGAGTGGAAGTAGGCGGGTGCTGAGCCTGTGGCTGTTCTATATGCAAGCATCAATGTCTTGAACTTGATGCGAGCTTGATGCGAGCTGCAACGGGTAGCCATATATAAGCAGAGCTGGGTAGTAACTGATTACATGTAAATGGATTACATAATCAGATTCCAAAAATTAAGTACCTGTAATTAGATTAAATTACATTTTAAAATACTCAGAATCAGACTACAGTCACTTTTTTATGTATTACATGATTACAAATTATTTACACAATAGCAATAAATTATTCATAATTGATCGATTCTTCCTAATTCCTCTTTTTCATCTTTTAATTTTCTTTTCTAAAATAGCCTACTGCTTGTATATATTCAAAAAGTCTTCCAGTTTTGTTGACATTCATACAAAGACCAGTCACTAACCAGACACAGCATTTGATCACTGATTTACAAAAAAACATTTCAGGTTTAAGAAGTGTTTCAACATTGCATCAACTACTGATAAACACATTCATTTTTATTAGAATTACCACTCTGTAGATTATTTAACCACCTTTAACCAAGGCTTTTGTCTTTCAAACACATTATAATGCACAATTTTTTTCTCATCTGATCCTCTTTTACCTAATATATTTACTTAAAGTACCCCTGAGATTTTAAAATAAATATTTTAATAATTAAGTATCACATTTGCATGTTCATTGCTTCTCTGATGTTGGTTATGGTCACATGACATGCAAACATATAAAATATATTTTATTTTGATTGATTTTAAAATGATTTACTTGATTACTGCCTAAAAGATTCTTATAGGCAGTATGTTGTATGCTGTGGACCCATCAAAATAAAGTGTTAGAAGATATTAAGCAGACAGTCTACTAATGCTCTAATGACTGCTAGTTGACATGTAGTTGCAAAGTTACTTACTGTTAGTAGAATGTCTAAAGTGGACTATCGAAATAAAGTGTTACCATAAAAATCCTTGTACAACATTGATAGGAATACCGAGTTAAAATACAAAAAAAAATATTTTAAAATACAAAAAAAAATAAAAAAAATACAACCATCATCGTGTTTCAAAAATGTTACTTTATTGTAACATATATCATAAAATTGTTATATTAGATAAACAAGTTAGGTCAAAAGTAAACTAAAAATAATCTAAAAGTAATCTGATTATATTACCTAAAATGTGTAATGTTAATGTAATGGATTACGTTACTAACTACAATTTTTGTCATGTAATTTGGAATCAGTAATGGATTACAATTTGTAAGTAATCTACCCAGCTCTGTATATAAGTAAATAAATATAAGTAATTTTTTCTTCGCACGCAATACACATCGTTGACAGCAATATAGCTTAATTAGCGGATGGCCGATGTTCTGTAAGTTATTTATAATGGGAAAAGTTACAGGTTCACAGGTACTGAAGAAAACGTGTACTATACATGCTAGCTAGCTATATTGGCACGTTTAATTTTCCAAAACTATACACTATGTATGAACAAATAATGATATTCAATGATATTCAATAATGCAGTAAAGCTTAGCCTTACCTATCGCAAAGATGACAAAGATGACCCGCATTCTCCAAACCTTTTTTGTGGGAACTATGCATAGATTTAATAAATACATAAATAGTAGATGTATGGAACTATGATGTAACTTTGTAGGCAAAAACCCAGAAGTGACTTAGCATCTTAGCACTTCCGGTTCCATCGTCCCATTGTGCATACTAGCCATCCTAAATTCTATGAGATATTAGTAATTTTCAATACTATTTAGGGCAGATATGTTGGATAGTATGCACATTTGGGACGCAGGGATGGATTTTTTGAATGGGATTTGGGTTAAATCCCTTAGATAAGGTCGGTGGTAAACACAAGCTCAAGACACTTTCACGTTTTATTCTACAACATAAAACACACCAGTTACACCCCACTCGTGATTTTTTAAAACTCTTACGTTTCTTGAAAAAGACAGTTGCTAACAAGTTGCTAAATTTGACTACAGGCGCTGTCGGAGACATTGAACCTCATCACGCCGAACAGTTCATCAGTTTACAGTTTTTTCCAGTTGTAGTATAATCATTGGTGGATAAAGTACCTGAAAGCCACAATTGTGTAAAAGTAGATATCTTACCAGAAAATTACTGTGGTAGAAGTTGAAGTCACCGTTTAGAATATTACTTGAGTAAAAGTTTTAAAGTATCTAATATTTATTGTACTTAAGCATGAAAAGTTTTTTTTTTTTTTATTATTAAACGTACTTAAGTATTGAAAGTAAAAATACAGGTAAATGCAAAATGGAAAAGGAACAGATAAATATATTTAAAAAGTTTTACACAGTTTGAGTAGCAAGATTGTGTTCAGTTTTAACTCTTTCTTCCATTTTGTATCTTTGGGTATGCATTAAGAGCCACTTGGTAGTCTCTTTCATTCCAACATAAGAAAACATTTCTAGAATCTACATCTGAAGTGATATTTAGATGTATTTACACAGGTTAATGTATCTCATAAGAGACATGGATGCATTTAACCTGCAGTTACAAATGCATAAATAATGCTTTGTTTTAATCATAAAACGCTGAATACTGATATGTACATTTACATTTAGTCATTTTGCAGATGCTTTTATCCAAAGCGACTTACAAATGAAGACAATGAAATATCTGAAAAATAGTTGAAATATGAAATTAAAACCGCCAGTAGGTGGCAGCAAGTGACTGTTAATGACTGAGATTCATTGAGATTCAACCGACTAAAATTTAAGTCACTCAATGCTTACTTTATTAAAATTGTATAAAAAGATTATTACATTTGTTATCATACTGATATCTGGAGAAAAATTGCACTCTTTGTGTTATATAGGTTTACTATATTAAAATATTAAAAACAAAGATCGAGGCATTTTTGCCATCTACAATTTAGAATGCCTTGAATTTTGAGTTTTAATAGACTAATAAATCACGTGCGTGCACTTGTGATAATGTCAGATGGCACATCATTACAACAGCACTTACCATATTATAGCAGATGATATACTGTATATCACACACACCAGCCTCAAATGAAATCAACCGCGGTTGTTGTGCCAGCACTTGTTTGCAAATGAGCAAAGGAGTCTAACTTGCAATCACCAGACCACTGATTCGTCAAACCTGCTGAAATTTCACGATGGTCCTCACTGCAGAACACAAGATCCAGGGGGCGTGGTTGGATCCAGATCCATCTCCTCCCACTGGCTTACATATACATGAACCTACCCATCTCCACCCCCTGATCCTTAAACCCACCATCTCCACCCCTAAACCTACCAATCTCCTCCCCCTAGATGTGGATCCAACCACGTCCCCTGGATCTTGTGTTCTGCAGTGAGGTGCTACTGTAAATTTCTTGTAGTCTGTGTTCTTGTGACTTTAATTTTGTATTAAGTAACGAATATGCTTTGGGGAAATGTATCGGAGTAAAAGTATACATTTTAATTAGGAAATGTAGTGGAGTAAATTGAAATTTGACAGAAATATAAAAACTCAAGTAAAGTACAGATAGGCTACTCCCAAAAATACTTAAGTGCTGTAAAGAAATATTATTACTTCGTTACATTACACCACTGAGTAGAATTTGTAGTACAATTAAATGTAGAGTAACCAAAATAACCAATTAATAGTTGTCTCGCATTTTATGTTGTTGTTCAACAATGTTTTTGTTTTTGTTTTTGTTTTGTTTTTGTTTTTGTTTTTGTTTTTGTTTTTGTTTTTGTTTTTGTTTTTGTTCTTGTTTTTGTTTTTGTTTTGGTGCTGTAGTTGTGCATGATAAGTCCGCGTCTCTTTTTTCCTAAAAGCACAAATACTAAAATTTAAATTATATTTATATCGTATTTTTATGTAGAATATGTAGCTAATAATGTGTTTATTATCATGTATTTAATTAATGTCTTTTTTTATTTACTTTTCTGTGTTTATTGCGTTTAAGAGATGCACGTTGAGTAAACAGTATCATTTTCATATATGGGCAAGTAAACATGACAACCTCTGACGTGCAGCTTTCTAAAAACAGCGCTCACTGATAGTGGGCCTTGTTGTGGGGGAATGCCAAGCCTCATTATAGAGGGTACAGACAGGCGGTTGGGCAATGGAGAGGGCCTGATTTCACCCCGTTTACAAGAACTGGGACAATTTAATTTTCTCAATTCCAAACGGTCTCATTCTCAACTTCAGTGAAGCCGAAGCTCGTCAAATCAGGATGGACAGCTTGGAGAAGCAGCTTATTTGTCCCATTTGTCTGGAAATGTTCAAGAAACCGGTTGTGATTCTTCCTTGTCAACACAATCTTTGCCGGAAATGTGCTAATGACATTTACCAGGTACAGTTTCAATATTTTCTGTTCATCAACATAATTTATCACAAAAATATTGATATACCTTATTTTAGAAAATAAATAAACAGTTTTATAGCCTAGGCTACTGTGTGGAGGTTTTAGAAACTTTTTCAGTTATATTAATCGTCTGTTTTATTTTACTGTAGTTATAGCCTAATATTTAACGTTAGTCTAATATAGTGTTGCTTCGCCTCAATCACCTTTTTATTTAAACACAGGCTATTTGGGCTCTACCTATACAGAGAAAGCTAAAATATATGAATATTTGTAAATAAACATTCAATAATCTCTAAAAAAATAAGGTGTTTTGTTCATTTGCTATCCCCAGAGATGGGCAGTATTTTAATTAAACGTATTTGAAATACGTATTTTGTAATTTGTATTTTGCTGGACAAAAAAACATCAAATGTAATTTGTAATTAAATACTTTGAGAGACAGTATTTTGTATTTAAAATACTCAAAATACATAATCAAGTAGTTCATTTTATTCTTAGATAATACAATATCTTTCTTCACAAAAAAGCACAACACTATTTATACATTTATTTATTTAACACACCATGCTTCTTATTTACATTTCCTTGCATTAGTACGTAACATACCTGTACACACAAATACCATATATTGTTTTGTATATTGTGTTCTTTCAAAAAATAGTTATATATTGTTATTTCCTATTTATTCTATTGTCTTGTCACTGACATTCTGTTCGTGCTATGGAAGCCTCCATCACCATAACAAATCCCTTGTATGAGTAAACATACCTGGCAATAAAGCTCTTTCTTCACCTGTGTTAATAGTACTGCCAACTATAGCCTATCATAGTTTTTGGCTAAATGCAAGTGAATCATATGACATCCTGTTGGAACCAGCTTAGTTCAGAAATTAGAAGAAATATTGATCAATAAATTGTATATATTGTCTAGTGTTAGGGTTAAACAATATGTTGTTAATAAATATGTTGTTTATAAGTTGTTCAAGGAGGGGAAAGCACTTATCTTTCTCTTATATGTGTATCTAAATGTAATGGCACTGTCTCTTGCTCTTGATTGCTTGTAAATATTGTCTGTATTTTTGTATTTTCAAATTACAAATTACTTGTAGTTTAATTAAATACATTTTTCACACCAGTATTTTGTATTTTAAATTAAATACATTTGATGAGCAAGTATTTGTAATTTGTAACTAAATACTTTTTGATGTAATTGTGCCCATCTCTGGCTGTCCCACACTTTCTATACAGTCCTCAAATCCATACCTTCCTACCAGAGGAGGCACAGTGGTGTCAGGTGGCCGTTTCAGGTGTCCATCCTGCAGGCATGAAGTTGTGCTGGACCGCCATGGGGTCTACGGTCTGCAGAGAAACCTTCTGGTGGAAAACATCATTGACATGTACAAACAGGAGTACATCAGGTTAGAGCTGAGAAACAAACACCTCGGGAAGCTTTAATAGGATGTCTGTATGGTTTAACAAGATCCCTTGTGTAATGAAAATGTTCAAGAGACATGTAGGCTACAAATATAGTCCAGGACTCCAGACTGCGAGTAAAATGTTACCAGCTGTGACCCAAAATTGGCGACAGTGATTAAAAATATAGCTGGCAACACTTCGAAAAACTTTGTTTTCCTGCAAGTCCACAGCAGCATTTCCTGCACACAAGTCGTGATGCTCAATTCGTTAACCAATGACTCTTATGTATCTGTTCTTTTTAATGAGTCAGTCATAACAATTTTAGTGGGCTGATTCATTACAGAGTACACACATGACTCATGAACAGTGAGTCATTTTTCAGTTATGCCCGATTCATAAACCAGGAACTGTTACTGTTATGTGTACTTTAGGTTCCTGAGATTAACATCATTCATTTTAGTGACTATACATAATCTCAACAGCGTTTTGGAATTATTGTATTGTATTCTTATATCATAAAATAACAATATATAGGCTATTGGTTATAAACGCTGCTGTTTAGGAGCCATTTTTGTTTAGTCTGGAGCTCTGTAGACTAAAACATTTAATCAATTAATGTCTAAACTAATATGTGACCCTGGAGCACAAAACCAGTCATAAGTAGCATGGGTATATTTGTAGCAATAGCCAAAAATACATTGTATGGGTCAAAATAATCGATTTTTTTAAATGCCAAAAATCATTAGGATATTAAGTAAAGATCATGTCCATGAAGATATTTTGAAAATTTCCTACCATAAATATATCAAAACTTAATTTTTGATTCGTAATACGCATTGCTAAGGACTACATTTGGACAACTTTAATAAAGGCGATTTTCTTAATATTTTGATTTTTTTGCACCCTCTGATTCCAGATTAACAAATAGCTGTATGATTGGAACCTCTTAATTATTACCTTGATGGTGGAAATGTGGATTTTCAATGCTTTAGCTTTTGTCTTACAGCAACTTTCTATTTTGTGAAGCTCAACAATCTTGTTCTGCACATCAGAACTTTATTGTTTGTTTTTACTCCTTGTGATAGATGATTAAGGGAATTTGGCCTTTGTTTTCTTTATATTTACAATCCTTTGGAACAGGAAGTCATAGCTGGACAGTTTCATGCTCCTAGTCTCCCTGGTGTGCTAAAAAAAAATGTAAATATGAATGGGAATATACTTCAGAGATATTTTACTCATAAGAATTTCCAGGAGTGCCAATAATTGTGGCCAACATGCATTGGAGAAAAACATTTATTTTATCATGAGATTTTCTCCCCACTTTCAATTGTTTTACTTCAATGATAGGTTAGAATTTTGTGAATTTTTTGAATGAAAGATCAAAAGGATAAACAATGCAGATTTATTTTCACAGCCACCTTTGCTCATATTTACCAAGGGTGCCAATATTAGTGGAGGGCACTGTAAATAACTGACATTTCTTTTTAACTTTTGATATAATAACTCTGATTTATTAAAGCATGATTCCTTTTCCTATGTGGTGGAAAATTTACATAAAAGTCAAAATTAACATAAAAATTGAAATTATGACATACTAACTCATAATTATTAGATAAAAAGTAGAAATTATGACATGCCAAGCCAAAATTATGAGATGAAATTTTATAATTATGACAAGTCAAAATTGAGATAACAAAGTGTCAAAATTATGACTTTTTTATAATTACACATAATTATATTATATTATATTATAATTATGATTACCAAAGCATGATTTTTTTTTCTTATGTGTTGGAAATGGGCTTCAATAGTTACCCCTATTGTAAAGGTAATAATCCTTCGGCCTTTTAGTAAAGTGCATGAAGAAACTTTTTTTCCTTAAAAAAAAAAAAAAAAAAAAAGGGTAGGCATGCTTTTAAGAATGAAATTCCCCAAGGCTGAACGATTAAGTTCTCCACCGCCCTGTCACTTTGCATCCCACTTAAGCGTTTCACTTTATTAACTTTTGAAGCTTTTGAATGAGAGGTTCATGTTTTAAAGCTCTATAAATCAATTTGTGTTTTGCACTGCAATAGACAGATTCCCCAGCGTTCATGTGGCTCCCAAGACCTGTGACTCAGACAGGTCAGAAGGCTAAGGATGACAGTCAGCTGGCAGCAAATTTATTTTTAGTTCCACCAGTCAGTGTTGAGTCTCCTAGGCGTCCTGACACACATAACAAACCCTCAATATGGCCTCGTGAACTATATAGTTATTTCATTAAGCATTAATTTGAAGTCCTGTCCACATCTGAGGCAAAAGCCGAAAGGTTTCAAACCTTAGAATCTGTTTTATTATATACAGTTTAACCTCAGATTTCAGACTTTGATACTCATGGATCTGTTATTCTCCAAAGCAGCAGACCTTCTCCTGAACAGAAGGTTGACCAGCCGGTGTGTGAAGTCCATGAGGATGAAAAAATCAACATTTACTGCCTGACCTGCGGCGTTCCCACGTGTTCTATGTGTAAAGTGTTCGGTGCCCATAAGGACTGTGAAGTGGCCCCTCTTAACAGTATTTACCAGACGCAAAAGGTAAAAACTCTTGCGCTTTCCAGGCATATTAATATTTATGTTTGTCTGTATAAGTACGCCAGAGTTTGCGTCAGTGTGTATGCACTTGTGTGTGCAGCATATATTTTTACAGTTGTGTGTTAATATGCTTACGCACGTCCTCATCTCCAGACAGAGCTCTCGGATAGAATAGCAATGATGGTGGGCAATAATGACAGAATCCAAGGCATCATCAGTCAGTTGGAGGAGACCTGCAGAAGCATAGAGGTTAGTCACCCTGTGTGGGGGCTTCTCCCTCCCCAAAGCCTGGCATAAGAGCAGGATTATTGATGAGGAACGTAAGAACGCTTCCTCTGACAAAAGATACACACGCTCTGGCATCGACGAGCCAGGAAGGCAGGAAGCTGGATTCTCTCCAGACCTCACAGTTGCGTTCACAGAGGCTCCATGATTGACAAGCAGGCAGAAATGAGCCGTCTCTGTTGAGCATATGGCTTCTCTGACGGGAAAGTCATTGTGAGCAAGGTTGAGGGTTAGATACGGTCGAAGGAAAGAAGCAGGTAGTCAAATTACTGGTTTAGAGAGCACATTTGTAAATAAACCTTAATCTTAAACTGTTGTGGTCCATAGTTAGCGATTTACATCAAACATTATGGCTGTGTTCCAATCACCCAATAGTAGCCTATAAAGTGGCATTCTTTAGTAAAATTATATGATCATATACTATATACTGCTTAAATAAAGTTTGGAGTCCTTAAGATTTTAATAAAGAAGTCTCTTATAGGCTGCATTTATTTGATGAAAAAAACTGTAATATTGTGAAATATTATTACAATTTAAAGTAACTATTTTATATTTTCATATATTTTAAAATGTAATTTATTCATGTGATGGCAGAGCTGAATTTTTAGCAGTCATTATTCCAGTATTCAGTGTCACATGATCCTTCAGAAATCATGCTGATTTGCAGTTTAAGATACATTTCTTCTTATTAATGTTGAAAACAGTTGAATCTTTGATACATTTTCTTCAGGATTCTTTGATTAGAATAGAAAAAAGAACATATTTATTGTGTAACATTATAAAATTGTGTAACATTCTTATTGTCACTTCAGATCAATTTTATTTATTTATTACCTGATTAAACATATTAATTTCTTAAAAAAACAACAATTCTAATTGACCCTCCAAAAATTTGAACAGTAGTGTATATAATATAAATATATTTTTATAATATAAATCTAATATAATTTATTTTAATTTACATTTTTTATATATTTACAGGAAAATGGCAGGCGACAAAAATCTAAGGTGTGTGAAAAGTTTGACCATTTGTACGCCATCATGGAGGACAAGAAGAGAGAGATGAATGTGAAAGTGAACGCTGAACAGGAAGAGAAACTGAATTACATACGTCGCCTCACAAGGAATTATGGAGATCATCTGGAGTCCATGGCCAAAATCATGGAGACAGGAATCCAGACACTTGAAGAACCTGAGATGGCTGTTTTCTTACAGGTCCTTTATGTCTACAATAGATTATAGAAACAGGGTTAACACAATAATGGAAAACGTTTTTTTTATTATTTGTTTTAAAAAGCACATTTTATTTTATTTATTTATTTTTTAAACTAATATATTTATTTAAAAATTGCCTGCAAAAAGTTAGAAATCATGGGAACTCCTTTTGTAAATATGCTATTTTCTAGTTTGCTCTGCTCTAAAATATTTAATCGTCTAGACATTTCTTTTTGTAAATGCTGTAAAAGTAAAAGAAAAACATGCCTGCAAACCAGAGTGAAAATATTGGTTGAGGGTCTTATTGGAGGCATTCATACACCATTCATTATAATTGTTTAAATCCATTCAATTCAAAAGACTGGCACGGAAATCCATGTCAGCGATGAATGAGATAAAAAAAAAAAAAAAAAGATTGATAAAATTTGTGGGAACCCTGTAGAAATTCAGTGTATTTTATACATAATTTGTGTTATCTTGTGAAATAAATAATCTCTTTTTCTTTCACACATGCCATACAGAATTCCAAACCCCTCTTGCAAAAGTAAGTGTTGATCCTTTCTGCAACATTAATGTGTATTTTGAACAAACACACAAATTGGTTTCTTGTTTGCTAGAATTGCAGAGGCATCGAATACCTCACACCTGGAGAGAGTGGAGCGCGGCTATGAGAACATGGATCATTACTCTGTGAGCTTCAAAAGAGAGGGCAGGGCCCTACGCAATATCGACTTTGCCAGAGGTACATCTCACCTGAAATGCTCATTAACCTGATTCAACTTTGACTATCAGCACGTGTGGGTTTAAATCAAGTTAGCTTGTTGATTTGATTATGAAAATAACATTTTCATGTGCTATTTAGAAGCATCTTAAGCATGTTTTCAGATTGTGACTCAATGAGCAGCCAATTCAAAAGCCAGCCTTGCTTTTCAGTATATTAATCAGATTTTCAGTAAACTTACTAAACCCCATCAGAAACGTGGTGTAAAAACTGTCAGTATTGTATTTAATCAGTATGAGGTTGATGGTATCTTCATGTTGAGATTGAGTCTAGAAAATGCACCTTTCCATTTCATATGTTAAAGGAATTGTTCACTTAAAAATCTAAATTTGCTAAAAGTTTACTCACCTTCATGCCATCCAGTATGTGAATAAGTTTGTTTCTTCATTGTAACAGATTTGGAGAAATTTAGCATTACATCTCTTGCTCATCAATAGATCCTCTGCACTGAATGGGTGCCGTCAGAATAAGAGTCCAAACAGCTGATAAATACATCACAATAAGTAATCCACACAACTCCAGTTCATCAATTAACGTCTTGTAAAGTTAAAAGCTGCATGTTTGTAAGAAACAAATCCATCGAGACATTTTTATCTTAAAATCTTTGCTTCTGGCTAAAACAGGAGTTCTCTATTCATAATATTGCTTTCTCCAGTGAAAAAGTCTGAAACAGGAGAGAAATATGCAGAGATAAAGCATCGTTTACAAAGCGAAAACAGTTCTAAACAAATTAGTGCTGTCAAACGATTAATCGCATCCAAAATAAAAGTTTTTGTTTACATAACATATGTGTGTGTACTGTGTATATTTATTATGTATATATAAATATACACACATGCATGTATATATTTAAGAATTTTTTTATTTATATATAATATAAATTATATGAATAGAAATGAATACAAGTAAACACATGTAAATATTTTCAAAATATATACTGTATGTGTGTGTATTTATATATACATAATTATACACAGTGCACATACATATATTATGTAGACAAAAATGTTTATTTTGGATGCGATTAATCATTTGATAGCACTAAAATAAATATGTCATTGAATTTTGATGTGAGATGACAATATCACAGCAACATAAAGTTATTATTTCTTACAAACACACAGCTTTACAGTCTACAAGATGTTAAAGCAATATGCTGGAGTCATGTGGATTACTTATGGATTATTGTAATGTTTTAATCAGCTGTTTGAATTCTCATTCTGACGGCACCCATTCACTGCAGAGGATCTATTGTTGAGCAAGTGATGTAATGCTTCTCCAAATCTGTTACGATGAAGAAACAAACTCATTTAAATCTTAGATGGCCTGAGGGTGAGTAAATTTTCTGCAAATTTTGGTTTTTGGGTGAACTATTCCTTTAAACTCTCATTGTTTGCAGATGATGATGAAGAGGAGGAGGACGAGGATGAGGTGGGTGTCGATGCGGATGGCCAGGCAGGGCAAACAGCTTCAGGAGAAGTGGACTCACTGAATGAAGCCCTTCCGCCCCTTATTCCCCCACAACCCCTGAGCACACGCAGAGCCGCCACATCATCCTAACTTCACAAAGTGCACATGCCAACACAAATATTGATCCAGCGTTTATTTTGCAAGCTGTTCAAAACAATATGGACACCTACATTTTTAAAACCAGTGCTGGTACTGTTTCTGTTAAGAAAAGTCACTAGATGACTAAATATAATTGGAGATGACTTAAGAAACCCTTCCAAGATTTGTGGTGTTGTTTACTGCGTAGGGAGTGTTCGCGTGGTATTTCATTACAGTTGGCACAGCAGTGGTATTTGAGTTATGAATGACATGATTCGCTTTAAATGTTCTCTGGATTTCATGTTCATAAACGTCAACATTAACTAAAAGGTTACCCTCATGTAGTGTAATCATTTGTAACAGATTTAATTCAAATCTACATCCAGTTCAGTTCCTAAAGCATTGGTGTATCACATATACAGCAGATGCCTAATCTACATGAAGAAACATCCGTGGAAGTAATCGCCACGTCTCTTTGCTCACAGGATTGTCTTCCCCTGGTCTTGTAGGCGAAGAGTAAACAAGTGTTGTTCGCACATCTCGGTGGTCGAGCTGAAATAACGATGCCAGGACATTACGTAATCCATATATTCTGGCCCAGTGGAGGGTGATCAGTGACAGGATGAGCTTCTGTTGTTGGCTTCACACAGAGAACGGCTACAACCAACTTAATGAGGTCAAGGGAGCACAACCCTAAAACAGCACTCGGCTCACCATGTGTGTCTTCCACCTTTTGCAATGAATGAATCCTAGTGAAAGTGACGTGCATTTTGTGGTGCTGTGTGAAAAACATAAGGTTGAAATGTTCTGAGTGGCTTGTTAGTTCACATTTGAGTTATTGATCGGATTTGGATGTGCTTCAACCGTTCACTTTAGGACATGGTTCAGTGAAACTATACCCAAGATCGCCAGTTGCTGTAGAATGAGTCACCACTTATCAGTTATTTGGTTTGGTGTGAAACATTTCAAACGTCAGCACCAGTGTTTTTACTGCATTTGACAATCAGTTGCCTTTGTCATAATGGTCATGTCTACTCAAGTTTTTTTATTTTTTATTTTTTTCCCCCACTCACATTTTGTTCAAAGAATGTGAATTACCTTATCAAAGACACGCTGCCAAGTCCAGGAAAAGATCTTTTTTGATGTCTTTTTTTGTTTTTTTGTTTTTTTTAAAGTACATTAGTGTCATTGAGCATCAGCAAGTATATTGATTTAGTGATTCAGTGTATATGTGAAATATACTCAGAGGTACCTTGTGTTTATGATTTATTTTTGAGCTTGTTTTTAGGTTCCATTTTTTGAAGGTAGGTGGTAAAAATTACCTTCTTGTAATATAAGATCATGTTTACCCTTTTAATTGTAATTAATAAATTATAGAGTAAATATTTTATTTAAAGAATTGTTCTACCCCTGGTTAAACCACTCAGGATGCCTTATCTGTCAATCATCTCTGGATGACCCTCATTTATTGATCCTTAAAGTTATAAGTTTGCTTTCATATTGAAAACATTTTTTTTTTTTTTACATAATGACTATGAAATATAAGTAGAGGTATTTTTAATTAATCACTTTTTCATGTCAATAATCTAGACAAGAGGTATCAAACTGGCTTTCAAAGTTTTATTGAAAAATATAAATATAAGACATTCTCTTGCACAACAAAAATTAATGGTTGCTCATTAGTTTATTAACAAACTTAAACAATGTACTGTATGTTACAATGAAACTCAAGTCTGTCAGATAAAATAATACAGTACTGGAAAATATTGTCTTTTTTAAAGAAACTCAAAACGTTTTCTTCATCTACAGTTCTGAATGATCACTTATACAATAACATTGATGGAGAGTGATGACAGTTTTGCGTTTCATATACACCTACTGTACTCTATTCGCCTTCATTGAAATATCTACAAATAAATAAGTCACCGGTATAAATAGATCATGATGGAAAAGCAGCACTGTGGTACAGAATATTCATGTTTGTGCTAAATGTAAAAATATCTTTGGCTGATGGGTTTGCTCATGGTTACTTCCCGAATATTTCCATCATTTTGCGGTTGCTGTGAGCTTGCTGGGCCATTTGTTCGGCTCTAGCCATCTCCAGTACTTCTCGTAGCAGATGAAAGGTCAGATCCAGAGAAATCGGCGGCTCCTCCGACCTGCGCTCTCTCTCCACTGAGTCGAGCGCCCGGAGCGCGTAATTGCCATCCAAGCGGCCGATGTTTCCAACTTTCCCCTCCAACAGACGCTGCGTTAACTGGAGCTGCAGTGCTCTTTTGGAATACTGGGATGTCTCGGAGAAGCTGTCGACTGGGGATCGGGGAGAATTCTGGTTTCTGTTACCGAGCCGGATGAAGTACTCCTCTCCTAAGCGTGCCAAAACCGGCGGGGACTGTCGCTCTCCATCGGGGTCCGTGGCTGGCTGGTTGGAGCTGCTTTCGATGGCTCTACATTCATACGGTGGTGGAAAGGCAACGAGCAGAGCCACGGTGGTGACGAGAAAATTGAGCTTCATGTCAAAAAGTGGCGAGGAGAATCTGCGGGAGAAGTGAGTCAATTATGCGCACGATTTCAACTTCTCAGCAACTGTTTTGCGCACTCTGGGACTAAGCTCAAATCTTGACAGATGCAATTTGTTTAAAGCGCCCTTACTGCACAAGTCCACTTGGGCATTTACGTGCGCTTTAAAGTTGGAGAGCTCGGTGCCTCATTGTGCGCAAAACACGAGGACGCATCCACAGCAATTCAACTTAACTAGAATAAAGATTACTAGTGTAAAATGGTATTACCTAACATTTACTAGGCTGCCTCAATATCAGCTGTCTTATTCCAGATAAGATGTTGCGTACCTGTGCGTAATTGGTATATCCTTGGATGGTTTTGAACTTTGCGAGGAGCGTCTGTCTTCCAGTTGTTGCCTATCAAGTTATTACTTTTAGGACTTCTTCAAAGGAAGGCTGGAGTTTGCATTTATATAGGCACGGTCAGCGACAAGTGTCACGCATTTAGTAGCTTGCGTCTGCGCAGAGAGAAGAGAGAGTTGACTTGAATGAACGTAAGTGAACAGTTTGAATGAGTCATCGAGGTGTGTGTATGTGTGCGTCCTTGAGTGTGTATGCGTGTGAAAGAAGATGCACACAAAACCAGGGGTATTTTAGGATCCTCAGTATTGATCTTCTCCCATCTTTTTGTAATATTTAGAACACTGTCCTAAAGCTAATATTTGAAAGCTTTATGTCTTTAAAACATGAAACAAATTATATGAAGCTCCATAATTACGACTTGAAACCTCTCAAAGGAAGTCAAAACAAAAGTTTAGGGAAAGGGACTTAAAAGCACGCATTTTATTTAACAAAAGTTCAGTAAAAGCTATATTTGCACTAAACAGATGTTCGCAAACAGCTCCCAGTCAACGAAGAAGTAACCATGGCAACTCGAGCGCTTCCCATTAAGATCCCCATGGGATCATACCATGAGTATTACAATTTATTACTTTTTATAGATTTACATATCAGAAATATATTACTAAACCCTGTAGTGTTTGGTTTAAATTGTGTGCAGTCTGAGGGGCCAAATTAGCCTTATTTGTGACAAAATGACACTCAATTAAAATTACTGACAGAAAAAAGTAAAAGCCCTTGAATTTATTAAATAATTCTTACACTGACTCAATTCAAATTATACAACTTTATACTTTTTCTGTCATAAATCTATAATCTTAAGTGTTTGTGGCATTTCACTGACTGAGTTTGAATATGCATTCTTGATCTTTGCTTAAATGCATATTCATGGCTAATGACCAAAGATGCATTTTAAAGTGGTGTGACTGCAATAATCAATCCCTTGGTCACATTCCAGGTTGTTCCCTCCATAATATCGATCAAATACGTCACACTAAAGCGCAGGTTGTTCAGCTGTTGCAGCCACAGACACACAGGCGTGGTGAACTTCGGGTGATGTTCTAGCGGGTGTCACTTATCCAGACAGCACAGACAGAGCTTTGGGTCCCGGTGATTACAGATGCACAGCGGCAGGACCATGTCACTCTCGCAGTCACTGCTGTCAAGCGCTGTCCTCCCCCCTCGCTCTGCTCTGGCCATGAGGGAGGCTGGGAGATGGAACACTTGGCTCCAGCCCCTTCACACCTGCTTTCAGAATGACAATCAGACAGCGTCCCATTCAGCTTCTAGACCAGGGGTGTCAAACTCAGTTCCTGGAGGGCCAGAGTTTTGTTCCAACCCTGCTCCAACACACAAACCATGTAGTTTTCAAACAAGCCTGAAGGACTTGTTTAGCTGGATCAAGTGTGTTTAATTGGGGTTGCATCTAAACTCTGCAGGGCTCCGGACCCTCCAGGAACTGAGTTTGACACCCCTGTTCTAGACAATACATGCTAACAAGTGTAAAGAAATAGAGGTTACATATTTCCCAAAAGATTTGAATGGAAATTCCATGTTGTTGCTTTGTCCTTTCATCCAGTCATGTGGGTTTTCATAAAAAAAGAAAAAAAAGTGAATTGGTTTTAAACATTTTCACCATGCAAAATAAGAATTATTAGGCACTTTCAATTAATAGGATACAAAACAAGGTTTGAAAATGCTTTGTTTCTCAACAAATGATCAGTGAAAGAAATTGTTGTTGTCTGAGATTGATCTTGCTGTCAATCTCACTTTAAAAATAATGATTCTTCGATGTTGTAAATAAGATTGTTTGAGTATTCTTGACATGAAAATAATATAGCCTATCAGTCTTTCAAAATTCTTTGTGAATTATTCTCACAATTTTCAATGAACATTTTTCAAAGTAAATCCTGTACCATTTTTGTAGTCTATGAGCTTTTTATGTTTTATTATTTTTATATAAAGTAAAACAGTACAATGAATTGAATATCAATTCAACATATTAGGTCAAAATTTCTTTGTGAGTATTTGTGAAATATTTTAGTATTTTTTTTTGTGAGAAATTGTTTCGAATGAAAATCATTCTCATTTTACTTTATTATATATAAAAAATAGACCCTAAAACAGCTCATACGCTGAAAAAAGCAGTGTAAGATTTACTTTGAAACAATTTTCACTTAGAAATTATTAGATCACAATTTATATAAAAAGAATAAAACAGAAACAACTCATACACTGAATAAAAATATATAGTGTAGGATTTAGAATTTTAGTAGGATTTTAGCAATTTTTGAGTGAAAAGTTAATCCTACACTCACTTTTTTCTAAACACACTTTAGAATCAATCCTAAACACACTAAAAAATCCTAAACACACTTTTTTTTAAGATTTACACAATTTTATAAATAAACAATCAAAAAAAAAAAGAAGAAAAGATTTACGCAATTTAATTAATAGTAAAATTCCATCAAATTGAATTGAATAATCCTTACATATTTTAACTGAATAATTGAACAATCCTTACTCAATTATTCAATTAAAATACATAAGGAATATTCAATTTAATTTGATGGAATTTTACTATGAATTAAATTGAATAAATTAAAAAAAGGCTTAATTTTTTTTTTTGAATGTACACAATTTTTTCAGTATATGAACTGCTTTATATTTTATTATTTTATATAAAATAAAATAAAGTAAAATATTACAATGAATGAAAATTCAATAAATTAGGTGAAAATTAGGACATTGTTGTGTGATTATAATTGTTGGATACAATCATAAAATCAAGAAATATGGAGAGTTCAAAGGAGGGATACAGACATTTGATGAGTTTTGAACTAGCTAACATTTCATGGCTCTCTAACATTTCCAGTTCTTACAATAAAAGCATGGAATTTGTGCCTGTAACGCTTTTTTTAAAAAAAAAGTCATGGGGCACCGATTTGCACCCTATTTGTGGAAAGTGCCATTATGATATGTGGGATGGGGAAGGCTCAGGGGAAAAAGGCTGACGGTTAACAAGAAGAGTGGATTCATCCCAAGAATAACGTTATTATGGATAATGACTACATCCATCTATGATAAAGCTGACAGATGAAGAAGGCAGCAGACATCTTGGTTCTATTTCAAGCTCCTCAAAGCACCTAGTCCCTAATCCACTCAAATTTACGCTGGTGATTCACTCGGTAAATTAATTATTATTATATTCACCCCACGTCTGTGTGATCCTAAAAGTTAGACAAAACACCTCTACGAAGCAATTCCTGACATTCATTGATGTTTCAGACTGAACACTTTATCCGCTGCGTGGGAGTTCTCATTCTGATCGATTGTATGAAGCGTTCAAACAAATGATGAGGTCAAAAGCTTAAGCGTTTCTCCTCAAAATAAAGCAGAGCAATTTTCCTCCTCCCTTCAGGCCCGGTGTCAAGTCCCATCATGACATGCGGCTGCTTACTGACACAAATCCAACGTACCACCTTGCCGCAAAATTCACAAATTCGCTCGTGGTCATCGATGTCACTACGATTTCAAATCAACATCTGGAAGTGGATAACAAAACAAGCCACGTGATGAAACACAGGAAGTGCTGTGGGCCTGGCACATCGAATTCATACAAGCGCTTTGTGTGGTTTTCACTGGTGTATAAGGCATATGATGTTTCATATATTTACCAGTGGCTCTAAACACAAAAACTGACACTTCAGAGTGTTAAAAAAATTACATCTTGCTCCTGAAAGGTGTAACACTAACAGAGTATCATTTGACTCGTATTCAAGCTCATTCGACTCTTTACCTCATTTGTTCCTGACAATGCCATAAGACACTTCACTTTCATCCCTGTAATTGCATCGGATTACGGCAGCACTGTTAACAATGACGCCGTTAAGCTGCGCATCGTCGTTAACAGATATAGTCTATTCTGGTCAACTGTGAGGAGATATCAATAAAGGTTGTCAGTACTATAAATGAGTTTAAAGAGGCTCAGAGAGCCTGCTGATCTCCTTGCTCCAAATAGACTGAGGTCTGACTCAATAGAAGGGCTCATCTGTCTTCTCAATGGGGTGTTTGCCGATATGAATTGGTGTCTTTAATTGAATTCTGAAAACTCACAATATTGGCTCCCTCCTGGTTTTCAGCCGCATATTAATGGCACCCGGAGATGTTTAAAAACAGCACGCTCAGATGTTTAAAGACACCATGCTGTTGTTAAGTGAAAGACTTAACTGTATTACCCTATTTTTATAGGTTGTGTCCAAATTCCCATAACTTCATATGTACTGAATTTGATGCAGAACTCAAATACTTCTGAAATGTCAATATTAGAACTTTATTGGTACTGTACCTGTAACACTTTATTTATTATTTAAAATTGTTTTATGTAAAACTTTAATATTTTATACAAACTAATATTTTAATATTTAATATTAATATTTAAATATTTGCCTATGACACTTTACTTAAATATTTTATATAATATGTAATATGAGGGGAGGTATCCGAAGCATATACACTGGTCACTGGGGTTCCTCAGGGATCAGTTCTTGGACCCCTCCTCTTCTCCATATAACATATTTCAACCAGATGATCCAGTGGTAGCTGCACGGATCTCAGGCTGCCTGGAGAACATCTCGGCATGGATAAATGAACATCACCTACTGCTCAACCTTGAAAAGACTAAGCTCCTTGTCTTCCCTGCCCTCCAACTCTACAACATGATTTCACCATCCAGTTAGATTAATCAATAATTACCCCATCAAGTTCGGTCAGAAATCTTGGTGTAATCTTTGATGACCAGCTGACTTTCAAAGACTCGATCTTGCAGGTTTGCATTGCACAACATCAGAAAAATCCTTTATATACTCCTTCTTCTTCTTATTTTTAATAATAATAATAATAATAATAATAGTAATATATATTGTTTATAAAACAATAATATATTCATATATATATATATATATATATTTTTTTTTTTTTTATTGTATTGATTAACTTATATATCAGTTAATAACTGCAATACCAATATTAGGCTTTGTACCTTAATAATACAGTATGTACTGAACTTCACTATTGATATTTTTAATATCTTTGGGCTAATACATATAGCACTTGAAAAGAACTTCCTGGATCACAGTTGTTAACTTTTTTTTTTTTTTATATATCTGTTGGCTGCTGAGGTCTGGTGGGTTTATGGGATAACAAAGTGTCCACTGGTTGCACGCTTTACTGCTGACACTATAAGGACTGTACTAGTCTTTAATCCGAAATGAATTGAATCGTAATGCAAATATGGCAGAGACTTTATTGTCTGACAGAGATGTCTAAATTCATAAGCTGTACCCTATAAGTTTTAATAAGCTTGTTAAAATCCAATTGCTCATGGGTGCGTAAATGTCATCCAGGATTATAGTCCAACCAGTGGAAAGTTATAAAAAATTTTTAAAAAAAACAGAGCTCCAAAATCATGTCACTGCAACCCCATCAGGCAACTGTCCTTTAGGTGCATGCAGAATCTACTATATCTGGAAATTTAATTGAGAGCAGTGAGTCCATTAAGAGGTCTCTTAAAATACAAGGAGCTCTTGGCTGTCAGGGAGAGCAGATGAGGTCAGGGTTCCGAGCGGCCATCTCACCCTTCAGGCCACGATACTCTGAATCCAACTGGATCAGCACGGATACGCTAAAGTCAAACACAGCGTCAAACATGAGCAAAATATCATCTGGCTTAATTATTCATTCAGAGTGAGCGGTGATGGTCTCCGTCTCCTCTGCTCTGCATGCATCTTTGATTTGTTATTTTGAATATATTACATATCTGGGCCTAATTAAGTTTTCCATTGATAATTTGAAGCTTGTTGTTCTGCAATAGAAAGCTTTGTTATTTTGATGGATATTTTGGGAAGGCATGTCTAATTATGGAGAAGGAACAAAGATTTTCCTGTGTATTACAAAAGAGCTGAAATTTCTCTTTTGTTTCTGCCACCCACAGGTCTGTTCATTAAGAAATGCATTAGTTTACAGCTAATATGAATACAGTGTGCAGTCATGATTCATGAATGATAAGTTGTTCTGTTTTGCTATTTTAAGCACTGATTTTCTGAATTGTTTATACAGCAGGGATTTATGATTGTATTTTTTATCTTTTTAAAAAAGTTTAGTTATATGTATCTTGGTCACAGTCTGTACAGACAATGGCCATCACTTCAATCTCAGCAATTTATGGTATATTATTCAAATGTCAAAACATTTTGCCATTACCTCAAAACTGTTTAACTGACATTCAATTCATTAATATTAAAATGAATAAATTTTGAAGAAACAATTTTGAAGAGTTCTGCATGATTTCTCTCCATTATTTAAAAAAGGCCACACTATATTTTAAGGTCCAGTTCTCACTATTAACTACAAATTTTGCTTCAATAAACTCATAATTTGTCATTTATTAATTGTTAGTCAGGTAGTTGTTAGGTTTAGATATGGAGTAGGATTCAGGGATGTAGAATATGGTAATGCAGAATAAGGCATTAATAAGTGCTAAGTACTAATAAACAGCCAAAATGCTAATAATATGCATGCTAGTTAAAGTGAGAATTGGTCCTTATATAACTCTATATTTGGACCCACAACATGCCAATAATACAAGAACAATTCAACCGTATTCAACCGTATCAAAGTTATTATTTTAAGACAAATTATTACAAATATATTTTTATATATTATTAAAAATATTTAACACTAAATAAAATATAAATGCATAATTCTTTAAACATATTGTATATTTAATATAAAATATTTCTATTTCACTTGACCTCTTGAGGTCCTCCTTTTACACTTGCTAAAAATAAATGAAAAAATTCAAGAGAGTCCTTGCACCATCGGTGCTTGGGCCCTAAAAAAAGGGTTTCATAAACATAAATCCGTAATAATTCTTTAAACATACTGTATACTTTTAATATAAAATATTTCTATTTCACTTGACCTCTTGAGATCCTCCTTTTACACCTGCATGCTAAAAATAAATGAAAAAAATTAAATTCCAGCATTCAATGATGCTTGGGCCCTAGAAAAAAGGCTTTAATTTTCAGGCCCTTATTTTGTACCCTGTTTGTAGAATTTCCTTTTTTTCTTTTTTTTTTTTTTACACGTTGATAATCCTTCACATGTTTGTAAATGGAGACTAGATGGAGCTCATCAAATAAATTCACTCTGACTGAACAAAATCCTTTTCCAAGTCCAGATTCCACTTTGCCACATTCTTCACTGCTGGTGTTTGCTGTTGAATCACCTTGAGATGATGAAGAGGCACGGATATTTTGCCACGAACACCATGCTCTATTGCACCCGTCCCTTTCTGGTTTCAGCTAACTCGTCCAGTTTTGAGTACCTGTCACAGACAGTGTAGGATCCCTGTCTTTTACCTTTTTCTGACACTTCTGGCTTTGCCATTTCCTGGGCCTGACACATTCTCTACTTTGTCTGTGACATGATTTGATATGACGTGACATGAGTAGCCCTCATGAGAAGACTTTGGGTTCGACATAAGAATCAATCATACATTTTAGTCCACTGCACTGACATCTTTATATAGCCGAGATATCCTGTAAACTAAAGTCCTGAGGTCCTCCTTGTCTTTCATACTAAAATCATTTTAGCATGAGACTATTATACTAGAAAACAGTAAAGATTTATAGTACATAGAGATAAACAACATGGGTTGAATTCACTAAACAGGTGCACCATTTGCAAAAAACAGTGTCATATTCACAAACCACCCACTATCCAGTGTAAATGTTCTGGAATAGTGTTGAAATATCGTCACCATCGTTTTCAAAGCAAACATACTTCTTTTTCTATGCAAATGAGGGTTATTTTAGAATACTATGTATTTGTTAATAAAAATGAACTTCACCTGAACAGCAGAATCTATTGAAATCGTCATGAAGAAGCATCTGAAAACACTCTTCTGGGAACACTAGAAGAAAACAATATCAAAGCAAAAAAATGAATGTGAATAATATCCCTGATGACAATAACTGTGAATAACAATTTAAGATTTGTTACAATCGTGATCTACAACTCAATTGAACAACATATGGGGCGAAGCGTCACTGTTTAAAAAAGCACCACTGAAAAAACACATCAGCTTTATGTTTCTTTGTACGTTAAGGTGCCTTTTTTCTTGAGAATACCTTTAGGGCTTGCTGCTGGCTTCCAGACACACTGAATTTGTTATAAAGACTTTAAGATTTAAAGAAGGCCAGCAGCATTAAACATATGTCTGTAAGAATCCCAATAAAAAGCGTACGATAAGTGTATGTCATTCACGGGTATTTCAACTGTATAATTTTTTAAGTATATATACACTATTTTTATATTAGTAAACAAAAATGAATGAACATCATATTATGAAAATCATAACTGTGTAGTTAAATCTGGCACTGCACGCAATAATTGTTTACTGCTAAACCTTTCAGGCTTACACCACAAATCTTCGCCAACTAACTGCACTACTAAGTGCAATTCCATGAATATTTTAACCAAAGTGTACTTAATTTTCTTTTGTGCAGCAGCTTTTAAACTAAAATGCTTTGGAGACACTGCATTGGGCTGTAAACATGTTTTGTTCAGGGGAGTTTCGTAAGAAAAAACGTCACACTTTTTTGTTAGGTAACCTAAATGTATAAGCTTTATTCAACTCAAATACATTATTTAATACAACAGAATCAATCTTATGACATTAGGTAACAACAATGAAAGCCATTTTAAGGGTCAGGTCGGGTAGAAGCAGTTTTGTTTTAGTAGTTACGGATCACATTAAACGTTTTGAATATTAGCATCTTAATAATCTGGGGAAAAAAACAAAATAGTTTAGTTTGTAAACCTTAAAAAAATGCTAAACAGAATATAAATATAAAATATCCTGATTTCTCTGGATTTATCACTGAGCAAAAGTGGATTTATCACTGAGCATTGCCCTCAACTCATTTGGTGTCTTCTCTAAATAGGGCATTCGATCCCGTGGGAATGTTTCTGGACGATCTTTGATCATGTTTCAGTGACACAGAATCAATGATTTGTGGCCTTTTCCTTCCATGAGCACACAGAGAGTGTGCAGCTTTGCCCTGTCACTGCCCCTTCACACACACACACACACACACACACGACTCTGCACAAATTAGAAGCATCATATTCACTCCGCTCCTTCATTCTGCTGGTCGTATACATCCCCGTGTGTCACCTAACATGATTAAGCACAATATTTCTATACTGTTCCAAAACTTTAGACATTCTCATTTCACTGGATATTTCTGAGGCAATGCTTTGTTTGCAATTATATACCATTGTTGCAAATACTTTTAAAAACGTTCTTTAATGGAACTGATTTTTCCACGAAGAACATGCATGGCACAAAATGTTCTTTATTGACCTTATGCGTCAGAGAAACAAGTGTGCAGCCATCTTTAGAATTTAAAATTCTTTAAAGTCTTTAAAATTCAGTTTTTGAGGTAGCTGGTGAAGTGGATTTACAATGAGAACAGCTCTGAAATGGGGCAGAGCTACATAAGGTCTATAGGACAAAAGGGTTTTTTAGACATTTATTATTAAATGTTCTTCACACTAAGATAAAAATGATTATTTTTAGACTGTTCATTGATAGGTTTTTTGGTGAACCAAAAATGGTTCATCTACGGCATCGCCATGAAACAAATGTTTTCAAGAATATTTCAACTGGCTTCAACCCCATATACTGTAATAAATCTTCAGCTACATTTACAGTAAAGAAAACATTAACTAAACATAAAATGTAACACAAAAACACCCAAATGTACATTACTGATAACAAAAACATGAAGAAACAAAACTTTTTAAATAAAATACAATCATGTGATGTGTTTTTGCCGTAAATTTTACTGTATAACATAGTTTTCACTTACAAAAAACTAATTTGATAGTATTTTACAATAAATTTACATATAACTAAACGATTTAGTTTTTCACCATTAGTGGTAAAATAACTTACAAATTAATAGGTTTTTCCTGCAGCATTTTTTTTTTTTAACAGTCAGTGAGGTCCAAACAACATTTGTTCCCCATTCACTTTCACTGTAAGGAAAAACAAAAAAATCCAACTGAAAAATTTTTTCAATATATCTTCTTTTATGTTCCACAGAAGAAAGAAACTCATACAGGTTTGGAATGACTTGAGGGTGAGTAAATAATGACCAAATTTTCATTTCCGGATGAACCATCCCTTTAATGGGCACATAAGCATATAGAGTCCAAGTGAATGATCAGAAAACACCTTTATGCTTCATTCAGCATTGCGTTATTTACATAATTTGCCACCAATTGCATCTCCCAATGGATATGGAAGTGTGCATCCCTCAGAGCGGATAATCAACGTGCAATGCTACGGTGCACAGGGATGCCCTCCAAAAGCCATCTGAGAAGCATCTATTTAAATCAGTGAGTTTCGTAAGAAGTCATAGAGTACGCCTTCTAGGTTTAAAAATCTTAATTACCTTGGCCAAAAGTTTCCCTTCCTATAGATGATGGTGGAAGTCTAAAAAAGGAATTCTTAGAACAATGCCATTAAAGAACTATCTAATTGGTGTGTGAAAAGGTCTCCTTGGTCTTCTCCATCTAAATCATTATGTGGATATTTCAACACATGGTCGTACTTTTTTCATTAGGGACCGCGAGTGTGAGCCCAAACAAAGGCGTACCAAAGTCATCTCCTGCACTAATTGGCATTCATTAGCTCCAAGGTTGATACTTTGAGCTTTCTCTGCGAATCTCAGACTGAATAGATAATCAGAAGATTGCACCCATCAATCAGTTTGATTTACGCTGTTAATTAATCACCAACATTAAAGTTGCTAATTGTGTAAAAAGAACGAACGTAAAGCTCCACTGTGCGTCAAATGACTCTTCGCCGTCAAATCATGTTTCATTCACGCACTCGAGGCGGGGGATGTATAAAAACGCCTTCATTTTGAATAACCCATTCCTATCCGAACCCAATGTTAAGACACCTGAATTTACTTAATGAAACATTGTAGATTTACACAGACGCAAGGTCATGAATCAATCAATTCCATGTGAGCGTAAATCGAAATGACACCTCTCAACAAAACAAGCTTCATTTAAGTAAAGCAAAGAGGCGAAGATATTGAGATGCTCGGCCGAGCTCTCATTGCAGTAAGTGTACTGTTTATTTTTCTCTTGTTGAGAGCAGTCATCAGCGTAACTGATTGCAGTCAACAAAGCTGACATCTTGTTTGGGAATGAATGACAACAGATGTCCGTGATCAATTAGAAGGAGATGCCAGCGATGGCGAATTAGCCATGGAATTTATCGATATATGAGTTACAGGCTCTCGTCGGATGAGTCAGCCTCTCTCAAGAGAACGGCGCACGTATCTTTATAGTCTAGGCTTAAAAAGTGTTCCCTCTCCAGGCCTCTTTCCAACTTTTAACATCAAGAAGGGAAAAGACACAGCTTGATGTTCTCTCTGAAATGAGGACAGAATATGGCACTGAATCAATAAAAATGTCGATCCGCTAAAAAGAATCTCCCCCGGTCTCTGAAAATGAAGGGTATAAATACAGTGGATTGAATTTTCCTTTGACGTCTCTAAAAATTGAGAAGGTCTCCAACGTCTCAGGAGAGTCAGTGTTCTCTCTGAAGCGCACACTTAAAGCTTTATTATATCGGTTTATGTCATTACTGAGCGAGGACCGCGAGTTTCCGATGTAAAAACAAGAAGCTCTGTTTTGTCCTAATTGTATTTTCACGCAGCACATTAGCAGTTCATTAGAGCAATTAATAGTGATGTTGTTTATTGCATTTACTGCAAACATGTCACAACACACATTAATGAGCAATGATAATCTTTTTGAATTGGAAGAACCTGAACTATTTATTTGTAAAATCTTAGCAGATGCATATATTAGACTATGATTTTATAAACTGAAAAGAGCGGGGCTACTTGTCAAATGGGAAATGAAAGCTTGGGGCAGTTTTATGCACATATTTTTTATGCACAACTTTTTGCAAGGAACTTGCTCCAGTTCCCCTACTTCAAAAAATTTGAGTGCAAATTCTCAGCAGTTCAATGTGTTCTCAGAGAACAGATTGGCTGCTTTAAAAATGTTTCCTCAAAGCTCTTAAATGAAAGAAAAGTACATTTTGTGTGTCCTTGTTCTTCATGAAGAACTGTTCTTATATTCAGATGAAGTTGGAACATTTAATGAAAGCACCCACATATTCAATGTCAAAAGAGATGTATTCATGATGCTTCAGTCTATAGGGACCGGATTTGATTTGATGTTTAGAGAATTTAAATCAAGCTCACGTTCATAACGGCCCTAAGATGGTTTCATTTATTCCATCCATAAAGTGTGCTAATCTCCTGTTTTATGATTCAAAATATATATGCCAAAGAATCATGGCTTTATTCCTGTGCTCATGGGACAAAAAACACCTCTGCATTTTCTTGCCCCGAGGAAAAGCTGTATGTGTGCATCTGCATCATAATGCAGCATTTGTTTCACGTGCCATGTATGTACAAGAAAATTCCACACTCCAGCTTTCAGATCTGTTAACGTGATTGGCAGATCCACACCTCCTGGTGAATTGTTTCACATCTAAAAGCAGTCAAATCTCGAAAGTTGTCTTAGAAGTTGGGTTTTTAGAACTCTGCTACAATGTGCATCAAGTTTTATAGAGCTCCAGAGTAATTAAAGTGTAGGTTGTCGATTTCTCATAATTATCTCTGTTCAGTGAGCTGCAACATAAACGACTCCGTTGGCAATTCTGAGGGAAGACTAGAAAGAACAATAGCGGAAGTGAAGTCATGACTCATGAGCAAGAAACACACGGTGATTCACACTGCGAACTACATTATATTGCAAACAGTATATTGCCACAGGGCCGCTGGACTGTACATACACTGTTTTCCAATATAAAGCAGTTTTTCTTAAAGAAATACTCCACCTAAAAATGAAAATTTGCTGAAAATGTACCTAACCTCAAGCCATCCAAAATGCAGATGGGTTTGTTTTTTGATCAAAACAGATTTGGAGACATTTAGAATTGCATCACTTGCTCACCAATGGATCCTCTGCAGTGAATGGGTGCCGTCAGAATGAGAGTTAAACAGCTGATAACATTACAATAATACGCATAATCCACTTCAGACTTCAGCACATCAATTAATGTCTTGTGAAGCAAAAAGTTGCGTTTGTTATATACTAATTCATCAGATGTTTTTGACTTAAAACCATTGCTTCAGGACAAAATATAAGCACATAATCCATAATAATGCTTCTTCCCGTGAAAAAAATTCTATCCCCTGTTGTCCTCTCAAAATCCACCAACATATTTTTTAGAATGGTTTTTGCTTGTACTGTAAATGGTGCTTGATCTGTGCATATTTCTCCCCGATTCAGACGAGACGACTTTTCCACTGGAGAAAGCAATATTATGGATAGAGGACTCTTATTTTTTGGCCAGAAGCAATGGTTTAAAGCAAAAAAAAAACATCTTCATGATGGATTTGTTTTTTATAAACCAGAAGCTTTTTGCTACACAAGAAAAAAAATTAAAAATGATGGACTGGAGTTATGTGGATTACTGTGATGTTTTTAATCAGATGTTTGAACATTCATTCCGGTAGCACCCATTCACTAATCCTTTAATTATAATGGTTGTCTTAAAGAGATACAGTAGTTCACCCAAAAATTAAAACTGTCTTTTCAGTTTTCAATTTTGGTTAAACACTATCAGAAAAATAAACCATCAGCCCAGCTGTGAGCTGATGTTTACTTCAAACTGAAGTTTAAAAGCAGTCAGCCCACAACCCCGAATGAAGAAACCAGAGAGAAATCAAGCATGCGTCGCCCCTGGCCATCGCTGCTAACCACCTCTAGAGCTGTGCGACAATGTAAACGTGAATCCACCGCAGTGGCATTCCCAGGAGCTCATAATGATATCTATAAAGCACAACAGGAGTTGACACACGGAGCCTCTTAACACTCTTCAAAGCAATGACTCACCAGCTTTTATTTAGAGTAGATATGCAAATCAGATGCCGCAGCCATCACCACATTCTCCCCTGAACCCTTGACAGAGCATTAATCACGCCATCCTCGAAACGTCGCCCGCCGCCCATCGTAACGTCACAGACACCTGGAGATCAGTTCATTGTCTTTTTGCAGTTATGCCAAAGAATGTGTTACATACGTCTACAGGCTGGTGTGGATGGACACAAGAACATGATGCATCATGTGCAACTGCTGTTTTTAATACAAAGACGCATTTGGGTTGAAGAAAAGTTTCACAGTATGACTGTTAGAATGTTACACAATGATATTCTAATTAACCAAGAACTGGGGCAGAATTAAGATGTATTGCTGCGTTCACATTGGAATGGTCATATTATCCCCAGATTTTTGAGCTGGAGGTGTGTCAAGTAAAGATTTTTGGTGGAAATTTGTATTGTTAATACGTTAGAATTATGAATGTTAATTGTATAGTTTATTTTAATGAAAAGCTGCAATACATTTTAGTGATAAATCAGTTTAGAATAGCATTAAAACTACATTTCCCATTATCCCCTGTAGTAAAAAGCTTCTATTTGTCAGTAAGTGAAAAAGATTTCCTTATTTTATTCTAACCAAAAGCACATCATAATTACAGCTTCCAAGCTCTTAAGGAGGAAGCTCCCAAGAGGACTTGAAGCAGAAGTGCAGAGATGTTTTAATTAAATGTTGAAATCCAGAGTCTACAATTGTCAGGGAAGGATCAAATGTAAAGTTCAGTTCAATGAGCTGCTCCAAATCACAATCGGAAAATCCAAAAATGGCAAGACAAGAAAGGGGAAAAAAAGAAGAAAAAAAGCCTGATTAATTCATTTACTCATGGGTACTCTGTTATGTGCACTTAAGTTTTGAGACAATCACTTGAACCGTAATTGACATGTGACTAATCACAGGCAACAGGGAAATGGCGTCATGTCCACTGATTGGCTGATGGGACAACAAGAGCGCTCAACCCTCCACAGACTGTTATGAGCTGTGACATCTGAAGCAGCAAAGAAAGGAAAAATGCAAATCCATTATAAATATAAATCCAATTTATGCTTCCAAAACTGTCCCTCCATTTCAATATTTCTTGCAAAAAAAAATAAAAAATAAAAAAATGTTATTGTATTGTTTCATTACTTTTCTTATTTTTTATCAAATGCATCCTTGGTGAGCATAAGAGACATACTGTATATATATAATGCAAAGGCATTCTTTGATTTTGAAATATGGCTTAAATGTCCAAATTACTTTTGTACTTGACATGATTATTCAAAACATAATTATCGAGTAGCAAACTTTATCACACAGTCTGGAGTAACTGAAGCGGCTGTAATTTATTTATCTCTCAAAGACTTCAATGCACTTTTTTGTCGTCACGAGTTTACTGAATCATAAGGTCATTTGCAACTGTGGAGACAGCCAGACCTTTTCAGCGCTTGATGTTATCTTCCTACTATAACTCTGATGACAATCTTGAAGTGCCTTTTTCTGAACTTGAGCTTAATTTTATTAGAAGCCAATTAAAAACAGAGCTATGGCAGAGGTCAGTCTGCTGTTCATCCAAAACTCTTCTTAAGCACTCACCATCCCAACAAAAAATCCAATTTGAGACATATTCCAAATTATCCTAATGACTTGCCCATATTTTAATTGCAGGTCCGCCGGCAGGGGCAACTCTTCAGTCTCTCACCAAGGGGGTTAAGAAACCCCAACGTTTCCCAAGCACTAATTGTATGGGCTTTGACCACCATTTAAAGCAGGAACAAACAAGTGCAGCCAGGCTGGAGACTTTTTAATGAGGCATGCAGTCGCAAAATTATAATTTTATATTACAAATTTATATTATTAAAATAGATTTGTACATTTTCTTGGAAAAAAATACTAGGTTGGTTGCTAAGTTGTTCTAAGTGAGTTGTACCAAGTGAAAATCATGGGTATGATTACTTAGCACACCTTTCCACCAGTTTTGTTATTGTTAACTAAAACTAAAATTATACTAAAAATTGTTTTCACTAACTGAAATTAAGCTGAAATAAAATATAAATATTAGTTGAAAAACTTGAACTGGCAAGTACACTGAAAAATATTTGGTGTAGAAAAAGTGTCATTCAGAAATTGCTAGTAAATTTTACAAACTATCAAAAAATGACATTGCTAGTAATGACATTTCAGTTAGTGAAAACAATTTTTAGTATAATTTTAGTTTTAGTTAACAATAACAAAACTGGTGGAAATGTGTGCTAATTAATCATACCCATGATTTTCACTTGGAATTTTAAAGTAGAAAGACTGATACAGTACTTTCTTGTAAAACATACTCCAATAATCTTTATTTCCAACTTCAAAAAAAAAAAAAAAAAAAAAAAATTAAATAAAACTTTTTTTTTTTGCAGTTTACCTGAAATGAAATAAGTTCAAGTACTAAAATTACTAAAACTAAAGCATAAAATAAAGCTAAAAAAAATATTCCAAAAAGTTATAAAAAAAGACAAAAGCACTTACATTTAGTAATTCAATTTTTTTAAACAAAAAGTAACAAGCTAATTCAAAACATAAATAAATGTTATAACAGTAAATTACCAAAATAACTCTGAAGTATCACTGGAAATCGTTGGAATAGTGATGCTGTCTAAGATTTAATACATATAATGCACTTCCTACTCTTTGAGAGCTTCAGTGACCACTTTTTAAATCAATACCCACTGCAACCCCACTGCTAATTGAATAATGTGTGATCTTCAACTATTCTTAGATTTCTGTGAGGCATTAACAGCTACGCGTTCCACAAAAGTGAAGCTCACAGCACCCGACTTCTGCTTTTAGCTCTGTAATCCAATTTTGAAATATGAATTAAGTTGAAGGTGTCATTTGCATAACAGGATGCCTTACGTGCACATAATCTAAATTATTTATGGCAAACCAGAGTGGCACTGGATTTTGCATAGTTCGGGAGCTTTCATGCTCAATGAAAGTGACGGTTCAGCAAGTTAGCAAATGTGGCGGCTTGTCTGAGCCAAGAGCATTACATCTTACATTAATCACTGCCAGCAACTGATCTGGAATATTTGGTGCCAGAATATCACAGGTGACACTGAAGTGCAATAACGCAGTGACAGCCACTGAGGATAACTGCCTCGTTCTGTGAGCGGTTTGACTGACTTCTGAACTCTGACAGGTATTGACCATGCAACTGACAGTTGCTCGGTGGGACTTTAAATGACTATAGCACATATACAGTAGCACATAATCGTGTTTGCATGCAGGCAGGTGCGTGCCTGACATGACAGAGAGACCAAAGCAACTGAAAAAGGTCAGGTTTGTCACATAGCATTGCATTTGCAGGGTTGTTGCCAATCCATGTAGCCAAACTCCAGCTGTGTGGGAGTTTTGTGAAAAATATGCTGTTTAATTAGCTCGGCAAGTGCATTAAAATAGATTATTCTCGCTGTGAAGGGTTAAATTTCTTTGGGCTCAACTCCTTAGGGGTTCCTGTCTTAAAATTAGCTGCTGATGATGTATCAACAGAGTCTTTCACACTTTGAGATTTTTTTTTCTTCTGATATTAGTCACTTTGAAGTCACCACATAAATGATGGTCTAACAAGTGCAGAAATACAGCACTTTTTAAATCCTCAAAGGTTGTTCATACATGAAAAGAGTTGTTTTTTTTAGAGGGCTGGAATGACTTAATGAAAAGTCGCAATCAAACTGTCTGCATACTTGATGCAACTTTACACGAATTTGAATGTGGAGTGTAGGGTGAACGTCACTTTATGAGCGGCCCCTGGGGATGCGAGAACCGCCATAATGGCCTCAGAACATCTCTCAAAAGGCTAATTTGTCACTTGTCAAATGCAGATTTGGTGAGAAGTAATTTCTCTCAGATTTGTCTGTTCCCAGCGGTCCTATACTCTGTCAGTTCACATAGTGTCAGAAGAGGGTGTGCTGACGACCAATTAGATGTTTAAAACTCTCAAACCCCCCTCCCATCTAGATCGCTGAGTTAAAACGACATCTTCGCATGACTGCTCACAACTCAATCAAGTCTCTTTGGCCACTAGCTACATCAGGTGTTTAATATTAAGAGACTGGAACTAAAATGGTCGGTAGCTTCTTTAGAGGTACATGGGAGATTGCAGCAAGTGTTATTTTTGCATTCTCATTTTTTCCAACGGAAGCAAAAATTTTCTAAAAAAAATTTCTACAGATTTCCAAAAGCTAAAAAAAAATAGAAAGAGATGGACTGCTCCAGTCAGACAAGAAATAGACATCAAATTTAGTCACTCCTTCAGCAACTGTATTAGAAACTCCTCTAAAATAAATCATTCTTAAAATGAAAATATTAAAACGTTAGATTTCAATTTCCAATGTAAATTAGACTAAAATCTGTCAACACAGCGGGTGAAAATGGTCCATTACATATTTAAATTGCGAGCCAGTGTTTCCTGCCCACAACAAACACATTTTAAGTATATTGTAAGACTTCTGATTCAAACAAATGACTCATTTGAATCAGAATCATTATAACTCTTTAAATCAGGTTCACTCAGTCAGTGAATCGTTCAGAGACATTACTGAGCTCACAAATGACTACCTCATTAAACCACAAATTATTTTTGCAAAGATACAAATTCAGATTCATAGTTTTGCTGTAAAAAAAGGTTTTCTTAATATAGATATATATATATATATATATCACAAAAATAATTATTTAGCATAATGAAGCACAAATTTAATGTTGAAACAATTTTAACGGAAACTTAGCTTGGGAGTATAACACTATATTTGACTTTTTTCCCCAAACAGGCAGAAATAAATTTTTCATTTTTAGGTTAGCTTTCAATTGATTATGTTTTGTTTCCTGTACTTGTAATATTAGTCTTCATCTGCATGTTCACTCTTTTTTTTTTCTTTTTTTTTTGTAATATCTCTGATATTGTTATACATATTGTTTTTGTGTAATGTGCCTTGAGAAGCTGCTTTTAAAGGTAATATTTAAAATAATATATATATATATATATATATATATATATATATATATATATATATATATATATTATAAATATTCATACAAAACAAGGTGCTATTTATATGGCACAAATACATACTTCTAAACAAATACACAACTATATACTTTGTAGCAGGGTTTGGTTAGCATGGTCTGTTTAGCCCCTGCTGGTACAGTAGATGTCATAACTACTTCACTGTTTAATTAAATTTCATTGGCCAAATTACAACCTCACTATATTCCAATTAAACAGCAATTAATAAGGAAGGCTTATGACCTCCTGCCTGGATCTTTGGTTTAGCATGCTAGGCACTTCAAAGGGAATTTCTGTGGGCTCTCTTCCCGGAGGCAAACACTGAATATTTGCATGTGTGATATTTCCATTTTGTCTTGCACTCTGGCTGAGATTATGAGAATATAAAAAGAGTTTAGCCCCAAGCTTTTTGACAAGCTTGGGTAATAATAGTCTGATTTCTCAGCTTTATTGACACTGTGGAGATTAGTCACAGTGTTTGAGAACAGAGAAAAGTGGGGAAAAAAGTGAAAATTTGTCTTGTGGCTAAAATATTGCGCATGGTGAATGATGTCACTGTTTTTTAATGAGGCCTTGAATGGCGGAGGGGTTAGGGATGACCTCTGTGATTAATGCAGCTTGCCTTTATAGTTAGTCCAGGCCACAGCATGGAAGCGCATGACTTCCTGCTGTAGCAGCACGTCCTAGATGGATGAAAAAATGTTCAAAAACCTTGGAATGTAATTTCAAGGACGCACGCTTGCATGCTGGGATTTTCTAGGATACCAGCCAGATTGTGCAGGATGTTAGCCATGGCAAATGTGGCCGGAGACTCTTCCATTTCATATCTGATCATGTGAGAAGAAGCAGGTGCTGTAATACCCTACAAAACACATAACATCACCTATCATGTTAGAGAAGACTGGGGCTATGCATTGAGGTGGTTGCTGCAGCCTTTCTTAGAAAGGATTCAGATGATATTATGATTTTTCCTGAACTGTTTTCTCTGGAAAACCATTTAATATCATGTGGTTTTCCATATACATGGTTTATATCAAACCGTTTTACATTTTAAAAATAATGCTTTGTTATTGTTAAGAAAAGAATGAAGCGGATTTAAATAATTGTCCAATAGACAATGAATTTGCTATTAAGTTAAGCAAATAATCAGCTTGTTTTCTGATTTTATGTTTTGGGTGTTTCTCAGGAAACTGTGGAAATTTGTGCCATAAACTTTCAGGGTTTTCTTCCTGAAAAGTTTACTGCTGAAACTTCTGAAACATGTTATTACAGTTTCTATGATTCAATTCCTGATGGACAAAATCAAGTCTGTTTAGTTAAGTTGTTTTACTAATTTTTTATTTATTTATTTATTTATTTATTTTTTCATGCAGACTTTAATCATGCGGTCAAAATTGATGTCGCTCACTTAAATATGATGTCAGAAAGATCAACCATTATTATTTTTAAAAGGTGAAATCCCTCAGCACATCTTGGTTGAATTCCTCGTCATCTCAGAAAAAGGTTTAGAAATACTGCAGACAGTTAAAGCATGACGTTTTAGTTTTAATTAAAGCAAATTTAGATAAATCTATCAAATTATTGTGATTAAGTTCAGTATCCTTTAACACATTAGTAAGTCAAAGGACACAAATGGTACACTTCCTGAAATCATGATTCAATCCAAAGCACAATTTTTACAAGATAAATGTGCTTTATTCAACAAATATGAGCAGAACAAATTCCTTTGTAAATTGTTTGTATAACCGATCTTACATAAAGCATCGCATCATTCAATGCAACAATGCATTTACGAGCAATTTACAGAAAAATTCATTCGGCTCATGTTTGATGACCCATTGCATGCAATGTGACTATTAAAATTATTATTTTTGTGACACCTTGAACTGATTTCTCCAATGTTTCCCCTATAGTTAGCGGAACAAATACCAGATATGATTCAGTGGGAAATCACAATCTGTGGACTTCCTGACACAGTTTTTCCCTCCATGTGATTCCATCTAATTGGATGTCCCAGGCCAAGTGGGTCTGTTTCATTTACATAACACTGGACTAAAAATACAAGAACACATCCAACTGAGAGTCTTTCGTTATATGGTCACTTGGATTAAGTCAGACGGGCATGAAATCATTGCCCTTTTGTTTGCTTCCCTTCTCTGCTCATGATGCCCTCTGTTTGTGACAGGTCAACAGCAATCTCCCTGAGAAGTGGAAAGCCAACACAACAACACTTTACCTTCTATATAGGAGATGTCGGTCCCTACTGTTTCATGATTCATGGATCACCAAAGGTGCAACCAGTCAGAAAGTGTTACAGGGAGAGCCTGATCACTCCCACCACCGACGCAATGATAGCGTGACCTTCAGGTATATGTGCATTCTCAAAACCCGATCATGTTCTGCTGTGGAAATATACCACTTAAAGGAATAGTTCACCCCCAAAAGAAAACTGCTAAAATTTACTCTCAGGTCATCACAGATGTAGATGCAGTGAATGGGTGCCGTCAGAATGAGAGTCCAAACAGCTAATAAAAACCTCATAATAAATCTACAAGTAACCCACGCGATTCTAGTCCATCAGTTAATGTCTTGTGAAGCGAAAAGGTGCATATTTATGGCATTTTAACTTTAAACCTCTTTTTCTGGCTAAAATATGAGTCCATCTGTGCATATTTCTCTCCTGATTCAGATAAGATGACTATTTCACTGGAGAAAGCAATTTATGGATAGAGGATTTGTATTTCATCTGTAAGTAATTGTTTGAAGATAAATCGCTTTAATGATTGATTTGTTTATTACAAACATGCAGCTTTTCACTTAATTGATGTTAATTGAGTCATGTTGTGGATAATTGGGATGTTTTTATCAGCTGTTTAGACTCTCATTCTGACGGCACCCATTCACTGCAGGTGATCTATTGGTGTGCAAGCGAAGTAATGTTAAATTTTTTCAAATCTGTTTGAATGAAGAAGCAAACTCATCTATATCTTGGATGGCATGTGAATGAGTAAATGTTCAGCAAACTTTTTTTTTGCATGAACAACTTTTCCTTTAAGGCCATGATACCTCCAATAAAATAACGCTTGGGAAGCCTTGGGGAAATTAAAATAATGTGTGGCATCAGACCTTGGGAACTCCTAGACTGCAATAACATAAATTCACTAAACAATACACATGTGTGCTCTGATTATAAAAGAAGCACTCAATAACCCTTCACACAACTTTGTGTGCATCACCAAACAACTGGTGGTGGTGAAAACTCCTCAAACAACAGGACATGGGACTTCACACGAGGACCTAAGCAAAAACAGTTTGCGACTGTTAATATTGCGTTCACCTCTCATTAAAATTCTCGCCGTCACTCTACCTGCAGGCGTACACAAGAACGTCATTCCTATTCTCATTTCCATAGCTGTCAGAAGCTTCACTTTCACAGGAAGCGTTAAATACCGGGTGTAATTAATGATGCCCAAAATAAAACGGTGCCATTTGGTGATCTGTTGACATTGTTAAATGCAGAATCACAGCTTTGGGTGCTGTAACAAGATTCTTCACATACCTGTAAGCTATCGTAAACAATTAGATAGATGCTGTGTGGCTTTGGGGTTCTCATCAAGCAAATGGCATGTGATGCTTTGGTTGTTTCTTAATCATATGATAATGCTTAACCACACAAGCCAGATGTCAGTCATAATTAATATACATTTTCATGCGGAGCATGTGTGATCAGGCCCTTATATTCAGGAAATTGCTCTTGCTGTGACATGAGTTTTATTTCAAAGGCTCTATATTGGGCATGTTAATGAATTTATTGCAGCTGGCTGTGATCTGTATCTACATCAATTGTCCTGCGCACACTTCCCCGCAGAGCTCTGCAAACTGACACAGCCCTTGGTTTCCGTGGCTTAAACTTTATCGCTCTCTAAATATATATTGCCTGAATTGCTATACATAGGGCTGACAAAACAATGGGAATCAAGGCACTCTATAGTTGACAAGCATGTCAGCATGAATTCACATCATAATGCTCTGACATCAGCTTTCTCCTGATTTTTCCTGCAACGGTCTCCCATATAACCGCACTGTTAAAAAAAGAAGAAATTAAAGGAATACAGTTACAAGTTAAGCTTTATAAACAGCATATGTGGCATGTTTTTGATTACCACAAAAAAAACTATTTCAGCTTGTAAACATCAGTTTGAGGGGAATTATTTATGTTTTTTTAGTTAATGTTAGCTCAGGTCTAATGAATAAATAATACTAACAGATATAACTTTTGATTATCATTAACTATAAGATTAATAAACATTTTAGAATTAATTTTCATTGCAAGTTCATTCTAACATAGTTAACTAATGGAACCTTATTGTAAAGTGTTCCCTACATACCCACAAACTAGTTAACCATAGATAATGTCAACAGAGAATAAATAATAATAATAACTTGCAGACAGTAAATGAGTCATGTGGTGAACATAAGTGAATCTCTAATCTGATTCAAACCGCTAAAATCATTGGTGAGTCTTTTCAGACATTCATCAGTGTAGGCGCCCCCAAAAGTTTTCATATTTTGACACTCTTTTTGATATCATTTTGGATATGTGGATTTAGGACAGAGTTTGTTGCTCGTTTACAAACTGCGAGGTCATTCGCGAATCGCTAGTTTTGATTCTGAAACAGCTGACAGAAAATTATTACTTTATTATCAGGGAAATGACTTTCAGATCGGTAATCTCCAATATTAGACAAGGATTTATCAAAAATATTGCGACGCCTCTGTTCATAGAGTCATTTGTTCGTGAATCGAACAGCAAAGCACAGGTCAGGTGCATGTTTTTGCGCACAGCTGGTGACCTGGTTGGACCCCCTATTGAAAATTATGCAAACCAACGAACTTGTTAATTGTTAATTGAACTTGAAAAATATTTTTTGCAGATCATGAACACCACGATTGACTGGGAGTCGACGCAACTCACTTATTTCCATTACACTGAAAAAATTGAATT